>CAWUFW010008952.1:0-487500 GCA_963921515.1 Calotriton arnoldi | reverse complement strand
CCTACACTGCGCAAACACTACTGCACTGCCCTAAACCCTGAAACACCATCCCCAGCACGACCCCCTACACTGCACGAACACCACTGCACTGCCCTAAACCCTGAAACACTACCCCCAGCAAGACCCCTACACTGCCCGAACACCACTGCACTGCCCTAAACCCTGAAACAGCACCCCCAGCACGACCCCCTACACTGCACGAACACCACTGCACTGCCCTAAAAACCGAAACACTTCCTTCAGCAAGACCCCCTACACTGCCCGAACACCACTGCCCTAAACCCTGAAACACCACCCCCAGCAAGACCCCCTACACTGCCCGTACACCACTGCACTGCCCTAAACCCTGAAACACCACCCCCAGCATGACCCCCTACACTGCCCGAACACCACTGCACTGCCCTAAACCCTGAAACACCACCCCCAGCACGACCCCCTACACTGCCCGAACACCACTGCACTGCCCTAAACCATGAAACACCAGCCCCAGCACGACCCCCTTGTAGGAGAGTAGGATCTGTTTCACATGGGTACCCCCACTTTTTGCTGATGCTTCACTGTTTTTCGACATTAGTCTGGCTGGGGCCCTGCTAATCAGAACCCCAGCCGAGCTGCTTCCTCTCTAAAATGGTTTCCATGTGCCTTAGGCACATCACTGATTGGAATCTGGAGTGCCCTTATAAGTCCCTAGTATATGGTATACTATGTACCAAGGGCATAGGTACCTCAGAGGCCTACCAGGGGCTGCAGCATGTATTATGCCACCCCTGGAAGGCCATCCAAACTGACACCACAGGTCTGCTACTGCAGCCTGGGTAAGGTGGTGCATGCACTCCTTACTGTGATATAGGTTACCTATATCACTAAATACATACACACATATAAACCTATAAGTCACTCCTAAGGCAGGCCTTATCAATCCTAAAGGCAGAGTGCATGGTTCCTATGTGAGAGGGTGCCCCTGCATGAGCAGGGCCCCTCTGCAGCGTTCGGAGACCCTTCTCTGATGCTGTTTGTAGTGCAGCCTGACCATATACTCTTAAGCGCATTATAACCTCGCGTTAAATGCTAACTTTGGAATGGCTGCACCTAAACATGTCGTGTTTGGTGTCAAACATCTTGGAATACTACCCCCGCCAATTCTGGCGGCGGGGGTAGCATTCCACCCTTCTAGAGGGAAAGACATGTTAACTCTGGCTAGCCCGGTAACTTCTTTCCAAAGCCCTGGCATCACAAAATGGATGCTGCTGCCACAGACACGAGTCTGGCCTCCTGCTGCTGGACGAAACTCCGGCAGGGAGGCCTGGACAATAGGTTTCTGTCCCAGGAGGTGTGACCACCTCCCCAGACAGGATAATGTGTATTGGGGCTGGGCGGGAGCACTTTCGGGTGCTTTGAAGTCCTGCACTGGGGGCACACTTGGTGTCCCTAGTGCATACCCCAGTTCAAACCGGATCAGGGCTTGCAGCCCCTGCTTTGGCGCGAACTGGACAAAGGGAAAAGGGTGTAGCCACCCCTCTGCCCTGACCCACCCATAAGTGGGGCCACAGAGTAGTCCAACCCCTATCCTTAGTATAAGTATAGGAACCCAGTCCTTAGGACCTTAGATTATCCCTGGACGAAACTCTGAAACTGAATCCTGGACCTTCGACGCTCTACTCACGATTAGAGGACAGAAGAATCTCCCTTGGGGTCAAGGAGTGACTCCCCTGCTTGGCAGGCACCAAAGAAGCATCTGTCCGGTTCGCATTTCTGAAGCTCCCGTCGGACGCCGAAGTCATCGCATCACCAGAGGTGGATTCTCAGACTTCCCGAGGCTACCCTGAGTCCCCAGCAAAGCTGAGGCCCGTAGCTATCGTGGGTGACTTGAGACCGTGACCCCTGGACACCGAGCACACTTGCAAGTGCATCCTCTTCTGGGTCTCCCACGAAGTCGTGCTTTGGGCTCCGAGTAGCCCTAGCCTCCAGCACCAACTGCACCGAAGATCACTGGCCTCCACTCCACGAGTGTCCTGTGAGCCAGATCCACGTGCGACGTCTCGAGGCTCCTTCGCGGTCGCTAGCCCGTTGGCTAGTAGCCCTTAACGAAGGCCAATCTTTTTCTTCTTGGGCATCCTGGTTGCTACAGGCCTGCCCTCACTTACCCTCGCTGGGTGAGTTCCCCAGACCTTGCTGGTCTGCACCATCGACGATCTTCCTCTGCATCGAGACTTGCCGTTGCCAAGGCTTGTTGGGTCCAATCCAGTCGCCGACACCTCAGCACTCGACAGACATCGTGTACCAGCCCGAATCCTGCTCCTGGTCGCCGACAACGCCTCCTGGACCTCGTGGCTGAAGAGTCAAGACGACCGTCAACGCACCTGAAGCACTCGACATCGGTGGGCATCTGTCCATCGCCTTCCTGGTCACTGGCTAGTGACCCAGACTCTGTCCCCTCTGCTTTCAGGTTCTTCAGAACTCCGATCCACTCTTTGATCCACCCGGACACTTTTCACTTGGTCGCCAGCAGCACTTTGCAGCAGATCGCCATTCAAATCGACGACGAAACCCGACCCCGAAAGGCACCTATGCACCCGGCTTCCTGGGTGAGGTAACACGAGTACTCCGGTGCTCCCGTGGGTAGAGACTCTTCAAAGTCCTAGGTCTCAAAGGGTTTGCTCCAAGTCCTCCTTTAAGTGTCCCTTTCCTTTAATTTCCCGATCACGACTTTCTCCATAGAAGTCAACGGCGTATCGCGGTTGTGTATTTACACTGCACGCGTCCCCGTGGGTCCCCTGTGTCACTACCTTGGGTGGTTCCTTGTGGTCCAAGCACTTCTAGAGGCTCTAGGCCTAGTGTCTAGTTCAGTCGTGGTTCTTATACCACTTTATTGGTATATGGTTTGGTACGCCCTTAGGGCCCAAACGTGTATTTGTGCTATTACTGTGTTTAACTAACTTCTAACTTATGTACTTCGAACTCTAGCCTCATAAAGAGACTAGAGGGGTGTGTTTAGCAATAAATACATATATTTTGAATATATACCTGGTGTGGTGCTCTTTCATTTGATCACTCAAGAGATTATAGACTGGTAAAACAAGCTGCTTTACATTCCTTCAAGACTTAGCCTGAAGGCTGCTCTCCATAGCTAACACTAGGATAGCTTTCAATAAGGTTGTCTTTAACCTATCTCCAATACGGGGTTGTTTGGACTGGTGCAAGGTGCCCACTATAATTAGTGGACAGCATATACCAGGCCAACTTCTCACATTGGTGTGCAGCGTGTGGGATTCCAGCTTGCTATTGTTTTACCAGATAATCTCAATTGAATTGATCAAGTGAAAACCACTAAAGGTACCTAAGGTACATATAATTTAAGCTTAGAATACAGTAAGTTCTACTGAACTTAGAGTTGTGTGTTAAGGGATAGCACAACCCTTTCTACAACTCAAGAGAGTTTAGTAGGCCACACTAGAGTAGGTAGTGCATACACCACACCACACTAGTAATGTCTTTAAGGGTAGGATCTAAAGAATCCTTGCAGGAAGCCACTGAGCTTCCACCTTCCAAGTATGATACACTCCCATTCTTGGAATTGAGAGCTTTATGCAACTTGAGAAAAATAAGGACAGGCCAAAGCCCCAACACCTCAAGGAGTTGTTGGTGGCTTATGACCTTAGTAAGCCCTTGGGGACTGAAGGGGTAGGAGCTGAGGGTGGGGCAGATGATGAGGATGGGACCAGGGGTACCAATACCCCCAGCCCCCCCTCTGAAACTGGCCAGGAGGGCGACAATGGCCCTGACCTGGATAATCCAATACCTCCTGAGGAAGATGAAGAGGATGATCAGAATGATGCCCTCTTTGTCCCCCCAGGAAGGATTAAGAGTGTGCCCAGAAAGTCTAGATCTCCTTCTCAGGAGTCTAACCACTCTGGCACCTCTATAGGGAGCTCTGTCTCATCTCATAGGAGGGAATCCTCTCATGAGAGAAGAAAGAGGCTGATTCAGTATGAGGAAGCTCAGCTTGAACTCAGAAGGAAGCAAGTAGCCTTAGACAGGGAGTCCCTAGATCTCTTTAGAGAGAAAAGAAAGTTGGGACTAGAGTCCCATGGTGGCAGCCATGTCCCTAGAGATAGGGAAAGGTCCTATGACCATAGGAACCTGAGCAAGATTGTCCCTCCCTATCAGAATGGGGATGACATCCACAAGTGGATAACTGCTCTAGAGAGGGCCTGTAAGGTACAGAAGGTCCCTCAGGAGCAGTGGGCAGCAATCTTGTGGCTCTCCTTTGCAGACAAAGGTAGAGATAAGCTCCTCACTGTTAGAGAGGAGGATGCTGATAATTACAAGGTCTTGAAGAGTGCTCTTATTGATGGGTTTGGCCTAACCACTGAACAGTACAGGTTGAAGTTCAGAGACACCCAAAAGCACAGACTCAAGACTGGGTAGACTATGTGGATTGTTCTGCCAAGGCTCTGGAAGGCTGGTTGATGGGCAGTAAGGTGAGTGACTTCTCAGGATTGTACAATCTGATAATGAGGGAGCAGATTCTTAATAACTGTCAAAATCAGCTGTTGCATCAATACCTGGTAGACTCTGATCTGACCTCTCCCCAAGAATTGGGAAAGAAGGCCGACAAATGGGTCAGAACCAGGGTGAAGCAGAAGGTACAGAACTAAGGTGGGGAAACCAAGAAGCAAGATGCTAAGAACTCTGAAAAGGGTGGGGAGAAGGGTAAAGATCAAAAGTCTTCATCAGGCCCCCAAAAATCTTCTTCTGGTGGGGATTCACAGTCTACCAAAGGGAAAGGCCAAAGAAAACCATGGTGCAAGGTCTGTAAGCAAAAGACCCACTGGACCAGTGATTGCACCAAGTCCAAAGACTCCAGTCCAGCACCCACCAATGCCCCTAAGGCACCTATTCCCCCTAGTACAGTTGGTGGGAGTGCTCCAGCCAAGGGTTTAGTAGGGTTCACCCTGGGTACTGAGTTGGGCTCTGACCTAGTCAGAGAACTGACTCTGGCTGTGTTAGTCTGTGATGGAGGCATGGATGTGACCTCCACTGTTAGTCCCAGTAATCTGGGCAAGTACAGACAACAGCCTTTAATCAATGGACGGGAGGCTTTGGCATTTAGGGACACAGGGGCAAGTGTCACAATGGTGACACAAGACCTTGTGAATCCTGGGCAAGTTATACTTGGTGAGATGTAGCAATGTCAGAACAGACCATACTCTGGCAGTTGTTAACTTCTCCTGGGGAGGGGTAACTGGCCTTAAGAAGGTTGTGGTAAGTGCAAACCTACCAGTCGAATGCTTGCTTGGCAATGACTTAGAGACTTCTGCTTGGGCAGAAGTGGAGCTCAGGACCCATGCAGAAATGCTGGGGATCCCTGCAGATGTGTTTGCTGTGACCAGGTCACAAGCCAAAATGTCTAGCACTGAACAGGCCTTGGATTCTGGAAGAATGGACCAAGTGCCTTCCAAGAGGAGGAGTAGTAGGGTTAAGGCAGTGCCTTCCCCTTGGCTCAGGAGGAAGATCAGTCCCTTGGGGGATGATCTCAGCCCTGAAGAAGGAACTGTCCCAGAGGAACTTGAACCTGACCAGGTTGAGTTCTTGGGGACAGGGGGACCTTCTAGGGCAGATCTGAGCCAGGAGCAGCAGAGCTGCCCCTCCCTTGAACCCCTCAGACAGCAAGCTGCTGCTGAGGCTGCTGGGAAAGCTAGTGGTCCCCATACAGTGTATTGGGATGATGGACTCCTGTACTCAGAGAGTAGAGACCCCAAGCCTGGTGCTACCAGGAGGTTGGTTATACCTCTGAAGTTCAGGGGCTTCCTATTGACCTTAGCCCATGATATTCCCTTAGCAGGTCACCTGGGCCAGAACAAGACTTGGGACAGAATTGTCCCTCACTTTCACTGGCCCCACATGTCTGAAGACAGCAAGGAGTTTTGTTGCTCCTGTGTAACCTGCCAAGCCAGTGGCAAGGCAGGTGGCACTACAAAGGCCCCCTGATACCACTACCTGTGGTGGGGGTGCCCTTTGAAAGGGTAGGGATTGACATTGTTGGTCCCATGGATCCCCAAACAGCCTCTGGGCACAGGTTTATCCTGGTGGTAGTGGATCATGTCACCAGGTACCCAGAAGCTATTCCCCTCAGGACCACTACAGCACCTGTGGTGGCAAGGGCCCTCCTGGGAATTTTCTCAAGAGTGGGCTTTCCTAAGGAGGTAGTATCAGACAGGGGTGCTAACTTCATGTCTGGGTACTTAAAAGCAATGTGGAAGGAGTGTGGAGTGACTTATAAGTTCACCACACCCTATCACCCACAATGCAATGGTTTAGTTGAGAGATTCAACAAAACCTTGAAGGGCATGATTAAAGGGCTCCCAGAAAAGCTTAGGCGTAGATGGGACATACTCTTGCCCTGCCTTTTATTCGCATATAGGGAGGTGCCTCAGAAGGGGTTGGTTACAGCCCTTTGAACTTCTGTTTGGCCACCCTGTGAGGGGTCCACTGTGCTTGGTGAAGGAAGGATGGGAGTTACCTCTCAAGCCCCCAAAGCAAGATATAGTGGACTATGTACTTGGTCTCCGCTCCAGGATGGCTGAGTACATGAAAAGGCAACCAAAAACCTTGAGGCTAGCCAGGAACTTCAAAAGGCCTGGCATGACCAAAAGGCTGTTCTGACTGTTTACCAGCCAGGACAGAAGGTGTGGGTGTTGGAGCCAGTGGCCCCAGCAGCTCTCCAAGACAAATGGAGTGGATCCCACACTATTGTTGAGCAGAAGGGTGAGGTTACCTACCTAGTAGACCTAGGAACACCCAGGAGTCCCCACAGGGTTCTCCATGTCAACAGGTTAAAACCATATGTGGACAGGGCAGACATGGGCTTGCTCATGGCTACTGATGAAGGGCAGGAGGAAGAGAGTGACCCACTCCCTGACCTGCTCTCACAGAACCCTGACGATGGGTCAGTAGATGGTGTAGCCTTGGCAGGCAGCCTCACTATCCAGCAACAAACTGATTGTAGACAAGTTCTCAATCAGTTTAGACATATGTTTTCACTGACACCCAGTCAGACCACCTGGTGCACTCATGAAGTGGACACTGGGGACAGTCTGCCTATTAAAAATAAGATTTATAGGCAACCTGACCATGTCAGGGACTGTATCAGGACTGAAGTCCAGAAAATGTTGGAATTGGGAGTTATTGAACACTCAGATAGCCCTTGGGCTAGTCCAGTGGTCCTTGTGCCAAAACCTCACACCAGTGGTGGAAAAAGAGAGATGAGGTTTTGTGTGGACTACAAGGGTCTCAATGCAGTCACTAGGACTGATGCCCATCCAATACCAAGGGCAGATGAGCTCATAGATACTTTGGCCTCAGCCAAATATCTCAGCACATTTGACTTGACAGCTGGCTACTGGCAGATCAGACTAGCTGATACTGCAAAGCCCAAAACAGCATTCTCAACCCCTAGTGGGCATTATCAATTTGTGGTAATGCCCTTTGGTCTGAAGAATGCACCTGCCACTTTCCAGAGGTTGGTGAATACAGTTCTCACAGGTCTGGAAGCCTATAGTGCAGCATATCTAGATGATATTGCTGTCTTTAGCTCCACCTGGGAGGATCACCTGGTCCACCTCAGGAATGTTTTACAGGCCCTGCAAAAGGCAGGCCTGACTATCAAGGCCACTAAGTGCCAGATAGGGCAGAGTCAGGTTGTGTACCTGGGCCACCTTGTGGGTGGAGGCCAGGTTCAACCTTTGCAGAGCAAGATCCAGACTATCATGGACTGGACTGCTCCCACTACCCAGACTCAGGTGAGAGCCTTCTTAGGCCTGACTGGGTACTATAGGAGATTTGTCAAGGGGTATGGATCAATAGTGACACCCCTGAATGACTTAACTTCTAAGAAAATGCCCAAAAGGTTCAGTGGACAGTTAGCTGTCAAAAGGCATTTGATGACCTGAAGCAGGCCATGTGCACTGCTCCCATTCTACAGAGTCCTGATTACTCCAAGAAGTTCATTGTTCAAACTGATGCATCTGAATTGGGGGTAGGGGCTGTACTGTCACAATTGAATGAAGAAAGTCAGGATCAGCCAGTAGCTTTCATTAGCAGAAGGCTGACCCCTAGAGAGAAACGTTGGTCAGCCATAGAGAGGGAGGCCTTTGCTGTGGTCTGGGCTCTGAAGAAGTTGAGGCCATACTTGTTTGGTACACACTTCCTGGTTCAGACAGACCATAAGCCCCTCTTATGGCTAAAACAAATGAAGGGTGAAAACCCCAAACTGCTTAGGTGGTCCATTTCCTACAGGGGATGGACTTTACAGTGGAACATAGACCTGGGAGTAACCATGCCAATGCAGATGGACTCTCTAGGTACTTCCACTTAGAACATGAAGACTTAACTGGGCAAGGTTAGTTTAATGTCCCTACGTTTGGGGGTTGTGTAGGAGAGTAGGATCTGCTTCACATGGGTACCCCCACTTTTGCTGATGCTTCACTGTTTTTCGACATTAGTCTGGCTAGGGCCCTGCTAATCAGAACCCCAGCCTAGCTGCTTCCTCTCTAAAATGGTTTCCATGTGCCTTAGGCACATCACTGATTGAATCTGAGTGCCCTTATAAGTCCCTAGTATATGGTATACTATGTACCAAGGGCATAGGTACCTCAGAGGCCTGCCAGGGGCTGCAGCATGCATTATGCCACCCCTGGAAGGCCATCCAAACTGACACCACAGGTCTGCTACTGCAGCCTGGGTAAGGTGGTGCGTGCACCCCTTACTGTGATATAGGTTACCTATATCACTAAATACATACACACATATGAATGAATGAGATTATTTATAAAGCGCAACGTTCACTCCAAGGAGCATCTTGGCGCTAGCAGAAACAGCTCAAAAAAGAACACACAGGAAAAGAGCAAGAGGATAGTCACAGAGAGATGCATTCATAACAAGAATCAAATAAGGGAGGACACAATGTTGTCAGGAGCAGCGAAAATCCATGTTTTCAACAATTTTCTAAAGAGACGTTCTGATTGAGCCAGTCTCAATTGGAGCGGCAAAATGTTCCAGGCTCTTGTTCCTAAAACAGCTATGGTTTTGCCTCCTTTTGTTTTCAAACGATAGCTGGGAACTGTTAGAAAGTTACCCGAGGATGACCGCAGAATACGTTGAGTTGTATAAGGACGTATTCTTGACCTAAGATATGATGGCCCTACTACTTTTGTTGCTTTATAGGTGATAGTTAAAACTTTATACAGGATCCTTTTATGGATTGGTAGCCAATGCAGTTGTTGGAGTGCTGCCACTGAAGGAGATCCTCTAGGCAGCCTGAGCACCAACCTAGCCGCTGCATTCTGGACCACCTGTAGCTTTTTTAAAACAGCCTTACTAACTCCTGCATACAGACTGTTGCAGTAGTCCAAACGTGAGAGAACCAGTGCCACGGCAACTGTCTTCCTAGCATTCAAAGGCAGAAGGTCCAGGAACTTTCTCAGAATTTTTATGGTATGAAAACACATGCCTGCCACAGAAAGAGCCTGACTATGAAAAGAAAGGGTAGGATCGAACTTAATCCCTAGGTTCCTTACTGTGTCTGCAGTGTTTGGAGGTGGAACCATATTTACAGGCCACCATTGACTGGGCAAAAAGGGATTGGCTTTCCCGAACAGCATGATTTCCGTTTTTGGCTGTTACATTTCAAATGATTGATTTTCATCCAATTCATAACTGCCGTTAGGCAGTGATAGAATTTTTCTTCTGCCACAGTGGAATTTTTATCAAGAGTAAGAATGATCTGAGTGTCGTCTGCGTATGTAATGGCTTCGACCTCAAACGAGTCTATCAAGGCGAGCAGTGGAGTCATATATAGATTGAATAATGTTGGGCTTAAGGCAGAGCCCTGTGGCACCCCTGATAAGATCTGTTTTTCAGCAGACTTATAGCAGCCCAGGGTAATTATGTTACGTCTGTTTTCTAAAAAAGAAGAGAACCAGGCAAGCGCCTTCTTAGTAACGCCACTGGACACAAGTCTATCTCGCAAGATATCGTGGGAGACCGTGTCAAATGCGGCCGATAAATCCAACAGAATCAGTACTGCGTCTTTACCCTGGTCTAAGGCCAGCTTTAACGTATCCGTTGTGTGAAGCAGCACTGATTCCGTTGAATGTCCTGATCTGAACCCAGATTGTTTGGGGTGAAGGATGTTTTCCTTTGTAGAAACTCATTTAATTGCTTATTGGCCAACTTCTCCACTATTTTACTTAGCCATGGCAACAGTGAGATTGGCCTAAGATTAGAGAGGGTGGTAGGGTCGGCAATTTTCTTTTTTGAAGGGGTTTTACCGCCGCAATCTTCCAAATATCTGGTACACAGGAGGATTCAAATGATGAATTAATTATTTGATTTATGGTTGGATTAATAATATCAACAAGTGCATGTAATACTCTGGGAGGGCAAGGATCAAAAGGTGAGCCAGATTTACAGGTAAGAATGGCCTGTCTTGATTGTTCAAGACTAATTTCTTGAAAACAAGAAAATTCTCCAGTAATTTCTGAGGATATAGGTTTATTGGCCAAGGGAATGAACTCAATGAAATCCTTCCTCAAGTCAATAATTTTATTCTCAAAATATTCGGCTATTTTATCACAAACCTTGTGATGGTGTGATTTCCTGATCTAATATTTTGGGTTTAATAAAGGATTGCACGATATTAAAAATAGTTTTTTGATTTTCAGCAGCTTGATTAATTTGGTTGGAGTAGAATAATATTTTTTCCAATTTTATGTGATGGTGATAGAATCTGAGGGCTACTTTAAAAGAGATAAGATCCACTGATTCATAGCCTCTTCTCCAGATTCTTTCCAATTTCCTGCATTGTCCTTGTAATTCCTTTAAACGAGGGGAAACCAAGAGGCCTGTTTTTTGTTCATCGGGCCTTTCCTGGAGCAGGCAATTGGGGCTAAACTGTCTGCAAGAGATGTCATCCACTCATTGAATCTATCGTTATCGATCGAGGGATGCCCGAAAGGGTAGGTTTACCCTTTTTAGCCATTGTTAGAAGCTCGGGATGGTTAAGCATACTATTCCACTTCCGGCGCCTGCGGGCAATTTTGTCCCAGGGGATTCCCTCCTTGAGTCTTCTTAAAATCAATTTTAAATGGGATATATTTATGATCTGACCAAGTCATTGTTATAGGGTGCTCTGCAGATAAGCTGGTCATATTTGTGCAAATGCCATCTAGGGTATGTCCAGCATCATGTGTAGGGACCTCTATCAATTGTTTTAGTTCCATAGTACTGATAATTTCAGAGAAATGTCTTGTATTCGGGATATTTTGTGCTTCTAGATGTATATTAAAAATCTCCTAGAATGGTGAAATTCGAGTATCTAATCACTAGAGAGCTGATGCTTTCCCCTATTGTGTCTAAAAATTTAAGAATAGGGCCTGGGGGTCTATAAAGCAATACTCCAGCAAACGTAGTGCAGCTGTCTAGCTGAAACAGAAAGGGAAGCTCTCAGCTTCCTTAAGTTCTATAGCATTAATAGTTATTAGTTTCAGGTCTTGTTTATAAATTATTGCTAGGCCCCCTCCCCTATGTCCAATTCTGTCATGTCTTGCCAGTGTATAACCATGTGGGAGAGCTTGTACAATGTCTGGGTTAGAGTGCTCATTCAACCATGTTTCTGTGACAAATAGGCAATCTAAGTCCATTTTTTCCAGGAGGTCATAGATGTGTAAGGCATTCTTATTTATTGATCTTGCATCGATTAAACCACAATGTAATCGTTTGTGAAATGTTTGCATTTCCACAAGGGCTGGCCCAGGACTTCTGCTATAATTGCCCAAGATGGTTCCACACATAAAACAAGTTACTGGGCCCTTCAAGTTGTCTATATGGACTTTACACTTGCAAGCCTGTGTATTTAGCTCAATTAGCTCCTTACTGGTATATTGAATTGCCGAGTACAAACCGACATATAAACCTATAAGTCACTCCTAAGGCAGGCCTTATCAATCCTAAAGGCAGAGTGCATGGTTCCTATGTGAGAGGGTGCCCCTGCATGAGCAGGGCCCCTCTGCAGCGTTCGGAGACCCTTCTCTGATGCTGTTTGTAGTGCAGCCTGACCATATACTCTTAAGCGCATTATAACCTCGCGTTAAATGCTAACTTTGGAATGGCTGCACCTAAACATGTCGTGTTTGGTGTCAAACATCTTGGAATACTACCCCCCGCCAATTCTGGCGGCGGGGGTAGCATTCCACCCTTCTAGAGGGAAAGACATGTTAACTCTGGCTAGCCCGGTAACTTCTTTCCAAAGCCCTGGCATCACAAAATGGATGCTGCTGCCACAGACACGAGTCTGGCCTCCTGCTGCTGGACGAAACTCCGGCAGGGGAGGCCTGGACAATAGGTTTCCTGTCCCAGGGAGGTGTGACCACCTCCCAGACAGGATAATGTGTATTGGGGCTGGGCGGGAGCACTTGGGTGCTTTGAAGTCCTGCACTGGGGGCACACTTGGTGTCCCTAGTGCATACCCCAGTTCAAACCGGATCAGGGGCTTGCAGCCCCTGCTTTGGCGCGAACTGGACAAAGGGAAAGGGGTGTAGCCACCCCTCTGCCCTGACCCACCCATAGGTGGGGCCACAGAGTAGTCCAACCCCTATCCTTAGTATAAGTATAGGAACCCAGTCCTTAGGACTTTAGATTATCCCTGGACGAAACTCTGAAACAGAATCCTGGACCTTCGACGCTCTACTCACGATTAGAGGACAGAAGAATCTCCCTTGGGGTCAAGGAGAGACTCCCCTGCTTGGCAGGCACCAAAGAAGCATCTGTCCGGTTCGCATTTCTGAAGCTCCTGTCGGACGCCGAAGTCATCGCATCACCTGAGGTGGATTCTCAGACTTCCCGAGGCTACTCCTGAGTCCCCAGCAAAGCTGAGGCCCGTAGCTATCGTGGGTGACTTGAGACCGTGACCCCTGGACACCGAGCACACTTGCAAGTGCATCCTCTTCTGGGTCTCCCACGAAGTCGTGCTTTGGGCTCCGAGTAGCCCTAGCCTCCAGCACCAACTGCACCGAAGATCACTGGCCTCCATTCCACGAGTGTCCTGTGAGCCAGATCCACGTGCGACGTCTCGAGGCTCCTTCGCAGTCGCTAGCCCGTTGGCTAGTAGCCCTTAACGAAGGCCAATCTTTTTCCTCTTGGGCATCCTGGTTGCTCCAGGCCTGCCCTCACTTACCCTAGCTGGGTGAGTTCCCCAGACCTTGCTGGTTTGCACCATCGACGATCTTCCTCTGCATCGAGACTTGCCGTTGCCAAGGCTTGTTGGGTCCAATCCGGTCGCCGACACCTCAGCACTCGACAGACATCGTGTACCAGCCCGAATCCTGCTCCTGGTCGCCGACAACGCCTCCTGGACCTCGTGGCTGAAGAGTCAAGACGACCGTCCAATGCACCTGAAGCACTCGACATCGGTGGGCATCTGTCCATCGCCTTCCTGGTCACTGGCTAGTGACCCAGACTCTGTCCCCTCTGCTTTCAGGTTCTTCAGAACTCCGATCCACTCTTGGATCCACCCGGACACTTTTCACTTGGTCGCCAGCAGCACTTTGCAGCAGATCGCCATTCAAATCGACGACGAAACCCGACCCCGAAAGGCACCTATGCACCCGGCTTCCCTGGGTGAGGTAACACGAGTACTCCGGTGCTCCCGTGGGTAGAGACTCTTCAAAGTCCTAGGTCTCAAAGGGTTTGCTCCAAGTCCTCCTTTAAGTGTCCCTTTCCTTTAATTTCCGATCACGACTTTCTCCATAGAAGTCAACGGCGTATCGCGGTTGTGTATTTACACTGCACGCGTCCCCCGTGGGTCCCCTGTGTCACTACCTTGGGTGGTTCCTTGTGGTCCAAGCACTTCTAGAGGCTCTAGGCCTAGTGTCTAGTTCAGTCGTGGTTCTTATACCACTTTATTGGTATATGGTTTGGTACGCCCTAGGGCCCAAACGTGTATTTGTGCTATTACTGTGTTTAAATAACTTCTAACTTATGTACTTCGAACTCTAGCCTCATAAAGAGACTAGAGGGGTGTGTTTAGCAATAAATACATATATTTTGAATATATACCTGGTGTGGTGCTCTTTCATTTGATCACTCAAGAGATTATAGACTGGTAAAACAAGCTGCTTTACATTCCTTCAAGACTTAGCCTGAAGGCTGCTCTCCATAGCTACCACTAGGATAGCTTTCAATAAGGTTGTCTTTAACCTATCTCCAATAAGGGGTTGTTTGGACTGGTGCAAGGTGCCCACTATAATTAGTGGACAGCATATACCAGGCCAACTTCTCACACCCCTACACTGCCCGAACACCACTGCACTGCCCTAAACCCTGAAACACCACCCCCAGCACGACCCCTACACTGCCCGAACACCACTGCACTGCCCTAAACCCTGAAACACCAGCCCCAGCACAACCCCGTACACTGCCCGAACACCACTGCACTGCCCTAAACCCCGAAACACCAGCCCCAGCACGACCACCTACACTGCCCAAACACCACTGCACTGCCCTAAACCCTGAAACACCAGCCCCAGCAAGACCCCCTACACTGCCCGAACACCACTGCCCTAAACCCTGAAACACCACCCCCAGCAAGACCACCTACACTGGCCAAACACCACTGCACTGCCCTAAACCCTGAAACACCACCCCCTGCACGACCCCCTACACTGCCCGAATACCACTGCACTGCCCTAAACCCTGAAACACCACCCCTCAGCACGACACTCTACACTGCCCGAACACCACTGCACTGCCCTAAACCCTGAAACACCACCCCCAGCACGACCCCCTACACTGCCGGAACACCACTGCACTGCCCTAAACCCTGAAACACCACCCCTGCACGACCTCCTACACTGCCGGAACACCACTGCACTGCCCTAAACCCTGAAACACCACCCCCAGCACGACCCCCTACACTGCCCGAACACCACTGCACTGCCCTAAACCCTGAAACATCAACCCCTGCAAGACCCCCTACACTGCCTGAACACCACTGCCCTAAACCCTGAAACACCACCCCCTACACTGCACGAACACCACTGCACTGCCTTAAACCCTGAAACACCACCTCCAGCAAAACCCCCTACACTGCCTGAACACCATTGCTCTGCCTTGAATCCTGAAACACTAGCCCCAGCACGACCCCCTACACTGCCCAAACACCACTGCACTGCCCTAAACCCTGAAACACCACCCCCTGCACGACCCCCTACACTGCCCGAATACCACTGCACTGCCCTAAAACCCTGAAACACCACCCCCAGCACGACCCCTTACACTGCCCGAACACCACTGCACTGCCCTAAACCCTGAAACACCAGCCCCAGCACAACCCCGTACACTGCCCGAACACCACTGCACTGCCCTAAACCCTGAAACACCAGCCCCAGCACGACCGCCTACACTGCCCAAACACCACTGCACTGCCCTAAACCCTGAAACACCAGCCCCAGCAAGACCCCTACACTGCCCGAACACCACGGCACTGCCCTAAACCCTGAAACACCACCCCAAGCAAGACCCCCTACACTGCCCAAACACCACTGCCCTAAACCCTGAAACACCACCCCCAGCAAGACCACCTACACTGGCCAAACACCACTGCACTGCCCTAAACCCTGAAACACCACCCCTGCACGACCCCTACACTGCCCGAATACCACTGCACTGCCCTAAACCCTGAAACACCACCCCTCAGCACGACACTCTACACTGCCCGAACACCACTGCACTGCCCTAAACCCTGAAACACCACCCCAGCACGACCCCCTACACTGCCCGAACACCACTGCACTGCCCTAAACCCTGAAACACCACCCCTGCACGACCTCCTACACTGCCGGAACACCACTTCACTGCCCTAAACCCTGAAACACCACACCCAGCACGACCCCCTACACTGCCCGAACACCACTGCACTGCCCTAAACCCTGAAACACCAGCCCCAGCACAACCCCTACACTGCCCGAACACCACTGCACTGCCCTAAACCCTGAAACACCACCCCTGCAGCACCCCTACACTGCCCGAACACCACTGCACTGCCCTAAACCCTGAAACACCACCCCTGCACCGCCCCTACACTGCCCGAACACCACTGCACTGCCCTAAACCCTGAAACACCACCCCCAGCACGACCCCCTTTACTGCTCGAACACCACTGCACTGCCCCAAACCCTGAAACACCACCCCCAGCACGACCCCCTACACTGCCTGAACCCCACTGCCCTAAACCCTGAAACACCACCCCCTGCACGACCCCCTACACTGCCCGAACACCACTGCACTGCCCTAAACCCTGAAACACCACCCCAGCACGACCCCCTACACTGCCCAAACACCACTGCACTGCCCTAAACCCTAAAACACTCCCCCAGCACGACCCCCTACACTACCCAAACACCACTGCACTGCCCTAAACCCTAAAACACTACCCCGCATGACCCCTACACTACCCAAACACCAATGCACTACCCTAATCCCTAAAACACTACCCCCGCATGACCCCTACACTACCCTAAACCCTAAAACACTACCCCCGCACGACTCCCTACACTACCCAAAGACCACTGCACTACCCTAAACCCTAAAACACGACCTCCTACACTACACAAACACCACTGCACTATCCTAAACCCTAAAAACTACCCCAGCAGTATCCCTACACTACCCAAACACCACTGCACTACCCTAAACCCTAAAACACTACCCCCTACACTACCCAAACACCACTGCACTACCCTAAATCACTACCCCCAGCACGACCCCCTACACTACCCAAACACCACTGCACTACCCTAAACCCTAAAACACTACCCCAGCACGACCCCCTACACTACCCAAACACCACTGCACTACCCTAAACCCTAAAACAATCCCCCCAGCACGACTCCCTACACTACCCAAACACCACTGCACTACCCTAAACCCTAAATCTACCCCCAGCACGACCCTCTTCACTACCTAAACACAACTGCACAATTTGTTACAGGTGTTGCAACGCAGGCCTGTGGTGCTTACTGGAAGTACCTAGTGGGCTAGTTGGGCCCCAGGGACCCTCAGGATTCAAGATGACCTAATCCCCCAACTTAAAACGCACCACGGGGCGCGTTTGCACAGTGGTGAAGGGAGGGGCGGGGCCTCAGGTGACATGTGCGCAAACACGCCCTGTGGTGCGTTTTAAGTTGGGGAATTAATTCCCTTTGAATCCTGAGGGACCCTGAGGGCCAACTAGCCCACCAGGTACCTTCAGTAAGCACAACAGAGTTGCGTTGCAGAGAGGTGAAAAAGGTGCGTGGCCTCGGAACGCCTCTCTGCAACTCAGCTCTGTGGTCCTAACTGTAGGTACCTGGGGGCTAGTTGGGCCCCAGGGACCCTCAGAATTCAAGGGGACTTAATCCCGCAACTTAAAACGCGCCACGGGGTGCGTTTGCACACATGTCACCTCAGGCCCCCTCCCTTCACCACTGTGCAAACGCGCCCTGTAGCGCGTTTAAGAGGTAGTTTTAATCCCCTGCCCTATTATGTACTAGGGACTTGCAGAGGAGGTCATGCTAATCACAGGGGTACCCCAACGCATAGTGTTCCCTAGTGTATGTAGGTGTTTTCACTGTATTCTAAGTGTCTTTTAGCATAGCACTGGCTCTGGTTAGTCAGAGTCAGTTACCACCAGTACCCGTCTGAAAAAGTTGTGGGCACAGGATGATTTTGCAACAAGGCCTCTTTCTGCTCCTCTGTTGGTTCTTTCTGCACATCTTTTGCTTCTTTCTGTGCGTTTTTTCTTCTTTCTTCACATGTCCTACCTCTGTAGGCATAGTTAGAAACTAGCATTTAAAAAAACCTTTGAAATTCACTGAAAAACCATAGGTTTCAGACACGTTATAGTTAGAAATTAGCATTTAAAAACCTTTGAAATTCACTGAAAAAACCATAGGTTTCAGACATGTTATAGTTAGAAATTAGCATTTAAAAACCTTTAAAATTCACTGAAAAAACCATAGGTTTTAGGGACAGTTATAGTTAGTTGGACATTTCACTCGTACAAAACCATAGAAATTCCCCGTTATAGTTAGTTCAGCTAACTATAACTCGCGCCCCGCAATGCACTGCTGATGACGTCACATATTACATCACTCATGACATGGTCAGTGACATCACTCATGACATCACTGATGACATCTCAAATGACATCACTGATGACATCATCCATGTGATAATTTCATGCATCGTCTCACACCCTAATATAACTTTTGATACACCCCTCTAAATTACAGACTGCCATTCTCAAAACCATAGACACTCCAACACCAAAAACTACATACCCACTCACTGATTCTTAGGTCTACACACATCCACTCACTCACCCGTACAGTCACTCATACTTAGTCACTCAGTACAGGACTATCATATGCACTCATACACCTATATAAACACTCACACACTGCCACTCATCCATAGAGGTACTCACACACCTAGTCAGTCATGCAAAAACTTAATCACACACCCATTTACTCACCTATACAGTTATACACACACCAGCTCACTTACTCATACAAATACTAGCACATTCTTACGCTCTTATACAATCACTGATACAAGTACACACTCATCCATACAGCCACTCTCACAATCACACACTCTCACTTATAGCCATTTATATACTCCAAAAGACATATATACTGCCTTTCACATATGTAGTTACTCACACATGTACCACTGAGATATACATTCAATCACTAACACACCCATACACACACTCACCCACCCATACAGTCCATCACAGATGCACTCTTGAAACCATGCACCCAGTGAATCACCAACTCACACATCTATGCACAGAGTCACACACACCCCACCCACACAAACACTCAGGCATCCATACAGATACTCAGACAATCAATCAATAACCCATGTAGACACTCATGTAGCTATTCAGAAAGCTCATGCAGCCGCTTACAAACCAACAGACAGATGGATACAGACATTCACACAGTTTAGTCACTAACCCATGCATTCAGTAAGATACATTTAATCACTCACTTGTAGAGTCAGTCACTCACGTACTAAATCATCCATTCAGACACATATACACCCACTCATTCTTCAATACGCCCTTCCCTATATATATTAAACATATTTAAACTTTACAGAAACACAGTCACTGGATGATGTCATCAGTGATGTCATCAGTGATGTCACTGACCATGTCATGAGTGATGTAATATGTGATGTCATCAGCAGTGCATTGCGGGGGCGCGAGTTATAGTTAGCTGAACTAACTATAACGGGGGAATTTCTATGGTTTTGTACGAGTGAAATGTCCAACTAACTATAACTGTCCCTAAAACCTATCGTTTTTTCAGTGAATTTCAAAGGTTTTTAAATGCTAATTTCTAACTATAACGTGTCTGAAACCTATGGTTTTTTCAGTGAATATATATATATATATATATATACACACACACACACACACACACACACATATATATATATATATATATATATATATTCACTGAAAAACCATAGGTTTCAGGCACGTTATAGTTAGAAATTAGCATTTATAAAACCTTAGAAATTCACTGAAAAACCATAGGTTTCAGGGGCGTTATAGTTAGTTGGACATTTCACTCGTACAAAACCATAGAAATTCCCCGTTATAGTTAGTTCAGCTAACTATAACTCGCGCGCCCGCAATGCACTGCTGATGACGTCACATATTACATCCTCATGACATGGTCAGTGACATCACTCATGACATCACTGATGACATCTCAAATGACATCACTGATGACATCACTGATGACATCACTGATGACATCACTGATGACATCACTGATGACATCCTTGTAATTGAGTGGCAGACCTCCTCTCACCCTAATATAACCTTTGATACACACACACAAAATTACAAACTAACATTTTCAAAACAATGGACATACCAATACCAATTACAACACACCTATTCAGTAATTCCAAGATCTACACACACATCTACTCATTCACCAACAGTCCCTATACAGTCACTCATACATGTACTCACTCATCATATGTACTCCTACACCTATACATCCGGTTATACACCGCCACTCATCCATAGAGTTACTCACACACAGTCACACATGCAAACAAAGTATCAAACATCCATTTACTTGCATATACAGTTATACACACACTACCACACTTACTTCTACAGAAACTTACACATACTTACTCTCTTAAACAATCACTTATAGAAACACCTACTTATTTGTACAGGAACTCTTCCAATCTCTCACTCTCACATATACTCACTTATATACACCAATACTCACATATACTAGTTTAAAACATATGTAGTTACTCATAAAGACACTATTGAGACAGTCATTCACTCACTAACACACCCATACACATACTCATCCACCTATACAGTCCTGCACACATGCTGTCTTCAACACATACAAACAGTGAGTCACTCATTCATGCATCTATGCACTAAGTAATACCCCCACCGAACCATACACACACTCAGACACTCATACTGATACTCAAAAACCAACTAATAACCCATATAGACACTCATGTAGCTACTCACCAACCCATGCAGCCACTTATACACAAAGTGAGAGACTGATACAGATATTTTCATATTTAAACATTACTCACTAACCCATGTATTCACTAAGATACACTTAGTTATACAATCAATTTTACAAAAGAAAATCATCCATTTAGACACTTATATACCCATTTATTCTTCCATCGACCTTGAGATATACATATATAAAACATTTAATTTTCAGAAAAACACACATTCACTGGATGATGTCATCAGTGATGTCATGAGTGATGTCATGAGTGATGTCATGAGTGATGTCACTGACCATGTCATGAGTGATGTAATATGGGACGTCATCAGCAATGCATTGCGGGTGCACATGAGTTATAGTTAGCTGAACTAACTATAACGGGGAATTTCTATGGTTTTGTACGAGTGAAATGTCCAACTAACTATAACGCCCCTGAAACCTATGGTTTTTTCAGTGAATTTCTAAGGTTTTATAAATGCTAATTTCTAACTATAACGTGCCTGAAACCTATGGTTTTTCTGTGAATTTCTAAGGTTTTTTAAATGCTAATTTCTAACTATAACGTGCCTGAAACCTATGGTTTTTTCAGTGAATATATATATATTTATTATACTATGTATACCTGTGAAAATGTCTCGGTCCCCTGTTTGCCTCGGGGACGGAAAAATGGGTGGAACTGACGTCAGCACGCCGACGAGGTTCTCTTATGGCTCCGATGACGTCATACGGTGTCGCGAGCGGAGCAGTGCTATTATGACGTCCTCGTTGACGTGGGAGAGCTAGGAAAGAATTTCCGTGGAATGCTGGTGCAGGGGATATTCACCTAAGTGTTCAGGCTAGTCCTTTGGGAGCAACTGTTTATGTTGCCACTCCAGAAACCGAAACCAGTGATCCGAGGGCAGAGGCCCTGCAGATGGCACACGAGGTGGGGTGCCCAGTCGTGTGCACCGGCGGGGCAGCGAAGTGACAAGCACCACAACGCACAAAAAGGTAACGAGGGCACTGAATAACACAGGATCTTCTCTTTGTATCTGGCAGGAACAACGAAGTTAAAATGCCCTAGTACCAAAATGTAGAATTAGTGCTACAACGGTCTTCAAGAGGACCTGCGATGCCGCTTCTGCCTCCCGTACCCTGGAGGTAGCACATGGGTCACGCGGTACGGTCATACTGCGGTGGGACGCACACTCGTTGACCTCTCATGGCACTGCTCCACACTTCAGGGAGGACGCTTTCCATTAGCTATGTTTTCTGATGACATGTCGCGCCGGCCCCGTCCAACAACAGAACTCCTTTAGATCCAAACAGACTCTTCCACTCTCTCACCGGAAGTGAAACCAGGCCACGCGGACACTTTCACAATACAACAGCCGGGAATGCACTTTTCGGTAAAAAAACACATTCCTTCCTCCTAATTAATCAAATAAACGTCTCACTGAACAACAGGGGCCAGCTTCGATCGGTAAACAGCCGTTACAACGACTTTTTACTTTGCGATACCATTACAACGCATGCATTACCACGCATGCGTTGTACATCACAAAGTCATTACTACGCATTTTTAGAACGCATGGTCATTTACCACGCATGCCTTTACAACGAATTTTGTTGTAAAGGTATGTATGGTAAATGACCATGCGTTCTAAAAACATGTAGACGATCCATGTCGTTGTAAGGAAACAGAGGCTGTTCCGTTTCCTCACAACGACGTGCACCGCCCCTCAGAGACGACGTGAAGCAGGAACCACGAGGAGAGAGGAACCACGAGGAGTGAGAGGTAAGGGGATTGGGCATGGGGTGGGGTTTCTTTTCTAGGGTTTAGGGTAGTGCAGTGGTGTTTGGGTGGTGTAGGGGTCGTGCTGGGGGTAGTGTTTTAGGGTTTAGGGTAGTGCAGTGGTGTTTGGGTAGTGTAGGGGTCGTGCTGGGGGTAGTGTTTTAGGGTAGTGCAGTAGTGTAGGGGGTCGTGCTGGGGGTAGTGTTTTAGGCTTTAGGGTAGTGCAGTGGTGTATGGGTAGTGTAGGGGGTCGTGCTGGGTTAGTGTTTTAGGGTTTAGGGTAGTGCAGTGGTGTTTGGGTAGTGTAGGGGGTCATGCTGGGGGTAGATTTAGGGTTTAGGGTAGTGCAGTGGTGTTTGGGTAGTGTAGGGAGTCGTGCTGGGGTAGTGTTTTAGGGTTTAGGGTAGTGCAGTGGTGTTTGTGTAGGGGGTTGTGCTGGGGGTAGTGTTTTAGGGTTTATGTTAGTGCAGTGGTGTTTGGGTAGTGTAGGGGTAGTGCTGGGGTAGTGTTTTAGGGTTTAGGGTAGTGCAGTGGTGTTTGTGTAGTGCTGGGGGTAGTGTTTTAAGGTTTAGGGTAGTGCAGTGGTGTTTGGGTAGTGTAGGGGTTCATGCTGGGGGTAGTGTTTTAGGTTTTAGGGTATGGCAGTGGTGTTTGGGTAGTGTAGGGGGTCGTGCTGGGGGTAGATTTAGGGTTTAGGGTAGTGCGTTGGTGTTTGTGTAGTGTAGGGGGTAGTGTTTTAGGTTTTAGGGTAGTGCAGTGGTGTTTGTGTAGTGGGTCATGCTGTGGGTAGTGTTTTAGGGTTTAGGGTAGTGTAGTTGTGTTTGTGTAGTGTACGGGGTCGTGTTTTAGGGTATAGGGTAGTGCAGTGGTGTTTGGGTAGTGTAGGGGTCATGCTGGGGTTAGTGTTTTAGGGTTTAGGGTAGTGCAGTGGTGTTTGGGTAGTGTAGGGGTCGGGCTGGGGGTAGTGGTTTAGGGTAGTGCAGTGGTGTTTGTGTAGTGTGGGAGGACATGCTGGGGGTAGATTTAGGGTTTAGTGTAGTGCAGTTGTATTTGGGTAGTGTAGGGGGTCGTGCTGGGGTAGTGTTTTAGGGTTTAGGGTAGTGCAGTGGTGTTTGTGTAGTGTAGGGGGTCATGCTGGGGGTAGTGTTTTAGGGTTTAGGGTAGTGCAATGGTGTTTGTGTAGTGTAGGGGTAGTGTTTTAGGGTTTAGGGTAGTGCAGTGGTGTTTGTGTACTGTAGGGGGTCGTGCTGGGTTCTAGTGTTTTAGGGTTTAGGGTAGTGCAGTGGTATTTGTGTAGTGTAGGGGTAGATTTAGGGTAGTGCAGTTGTGTTTGGGTAGTGAAGGGGTCGTGCTGGGGTAGTGTTTTAGGGTTTAGGGTAGTGCAGTGGTGTTTGGGTAGTGTAGGGGTCAACCAACATGAATTTGTCCTTGTGTGATGTAACCAATGCTCATGTAAAGCACTCCAATACCTGACCAGTCTGCACTATATAAAACTGCAAAAAACAAAAATAAAAAGTGTTTTGCACACTTCTGTCATTGGGCTATACGTGGGCTACCTCTGGGTGATATTTGTGCTACATTTGGGCTCTTTTTTCTCTGGTGGCCATCTTGGGAGACTTATTTGTTATGAAGTTTCCTAATTTCCTCATTTACTACAGTCTCCTCAGTAGGAAATGCTTTCAGTTTTTTACTTTGATTCCATCAAGCAGGCATTCAGATGTGTCACACATTTGCCATAAATTCAGAATGTTAGCACTCTAGTTGTTCATTAGATCACTGTAGTAAAGCTACTGCTCACCAAGGAGTTAACTGGAAGTCTACTGCTGGTATTGAAAGTGATTGTTTCAGTCTGCATGTCAGAATTTTCTAATGAAATAGAAGAGGATTTGAGATCTCACTTAAAACATGCCCTAAATTTTCTTTTTGCAGCACTAACCATAATTTCTATGGCAAAATGAACCCCTCATTTT
Organism: Calotriton arnoldi; assembly: GCA_963921515.1. Taxonomy (NCBI): domain Eukaryota; kingdom Metazoa; phylum Chordata; class Amphibia; order Caudata; family Salamandridae; genus Calotriton; species Calotriton arnoldi. The sequence continues at coordinate 463,132 of CAWUFW010008952.1, read as the reverse complement.
GTTCCTTTTTAAATTAAATGTTTTAAGTGTTACCAGTTTATTCCAATCAAGATGGCTTCAGGTGTGCCATACTTTTGTCATAAGTAAGGCTGTTAGCACTCTAGTTGTTCTTTAGAACACTCTGGGAAGCTGCAGTAGAACACAAAGGCATCAACTGACAGGCTGCTCCTGTTGAAATATAACAGGAAGATATTTGAGATCTCACTTAAAACATGTCCTAATTTTTCTTTCTACAGCACTAACCATAATTTCTATGGCAAAATGAACCCCCTCATTTTGTTCCTTTTTAAATTAAATGTTTTAAGTGTTACCAGTTTATTCCAATCAAGATGGCTTCAGGTGTGCCATACTTTTGTCATAAGTAAGGCTGTTAGCACTCTAGTTGTTCTTTAGAACACTCTGGGAAGCTGCAGTAGAACACAAAGGAATCAACTGACAGTCTCTGCCATTGTTGGATGTACATGTTTTACTGAGAATGTCAGACTTCATTCTCACATGACTGAGAAAGATAATGTGAATTTACAGAAAATATGCTCTCATTTTAGCTTCTGGAGCACCTTCCAAAACTGTATGGGACAAGCATGTGAAAATAGTTTTCTCTCAAACATGATTCATGATATCCCAGCAGAAGGTTTTTCACAGGGTAAAATCACCTTAGAACACACCACAATTCCCGAAATTAGTATGGTGCCATCAACAAATGAATTCTAATGTAACTAAAGTCTGTTATCACCCTTTATAGTTCTCCTTTTGGTAACCCTCAAAATCTTCGATTCACTACAATGCATTTCAATGGGGCACTATCATTTATATTGGTCCCAAGATGGCTGCCAGCAATTCCAGGATGAAGTGCTGACAGCCAATCAGATCTCACGATGACATGTGTGGTTAGGCTCCGCCCAGATATATATGTGTTTTTACTTTTGATTTTCTCAGCATCTACTGAACGGATTTACACCATTTAACAAAAGGGTTCTTTCTGAACCAAGAACTACCTCTTTGCCAAATTTGGTGTAATTCCGTTCAGCAGTTCGGGCTGTAGCCGTGGCTAAAGTTTCCTATGGGAAAATGAATGGGGAAAACACGTTTTGGGACCCCCTTTTCTCGGCCCCGCTTGACGAATCACCCCGAAACTTTCAGGGTCGGAGCGGGCCATAAAGTTTGAAAATTTCGCGAAGATTCCTCAACCGACGCAAGAGTTATTTCAAATAGAATGTTGCGGATTTCCTATGGAAAATAGGTCCTAACTATAACTATCTACTGGCGACCGCCAGTAGATAATACACACATATATATATATATATACACACATATATATATATATACACACACACACATATATACACACACACACACATATATATACATACACACACATATATATATATATACACACACACACACACACACACACACACACACACACACACACACACACACACACACACACAGTGACGGGTGGCGTCCAGCCGCATCGCCCAGCTGCTGGGAGCAGCGACGCCGGCCGTCAGGGATCCCCCTGAGAGGGCCCCGCCTCCCTGTTCCAGGGGGGGAAGACCGGCGCGAAGTGACTGACACAGCGGGACTGCAGCTTGCACACTGCAGGGCGTCTGCCAGGAGAACGTTGCGACCGGAGAACGGTGTGTGCAGCCGGGGGAGTATCATCCCCCCACCTCTTACTTGAAGGAACGCACCGTGGCACAGCTCGAACACGGGCCGCTGCAGGCTTCCTTTTGCCTCCCGTTGTGGAGAGATCTGCAGATTGCGGGCATATGGGGAGAGGGGGCGCAGCTGGCCCCGTTGGCCTTAAGTAGTGTCCGGGCCGCTCCCCCGTGTTGGTGGCAGCTACGCCCTTTGTCGTGGGAAGTTGCCCCTTCATTCTTGGGCGCATCCTAAGGCTTGATACGCCAACTAAGGTGGGGGGGTATAGCTATAGTTTATAAGGATTCCATCAAAATAACTATACTGGAGCAATTAAGTAATGATTGTATGGAAGTTTTAGTTTTCAGAATTGACCTGCACCCGCAACACAGTTGGAAAGGTGCCTTGGTCTACCGGCCTCCCGGCCCACTACGGGATTTCTCACTCCAACTTATGGAACTGATCTCTTTGCATGTCATCTCTACAAAAAATGTTGTCCTTCTGGGCGACTTTAATGTTCATAGCGAAGACACCTCGAATCAGGATGTGTCGCTTCTAACAGATCTACTAACATTAGATTTAAACAAGATCAATGAAGGCCCCACTCACTCTGCAGGACACACGTTAGATCTGATTTTTACCAACTCTTCCAATTTGCTCTGCGGAGCCACCAGCCCTCTCACATGGACCGATCACTCACTGATTGAGTTCCAACTCAGGGGACATAGGGCATATGACACACCATCCTCAACTTCCCTGAGTGGACGCAGGCAGTGGCACAAAATTACTCCTGGCCATTTTCAGGATTTAATTCCCACTCATTGGAATCTCGACAGAGAATATTGAGGCTGGCCTAGCCCGGTACAACTCCACTATTGAAACGGCCATTGATCTCTTGGCCCCCCTAAAACAAGGGACTAGATCAGCCAGGCATACCCAGACAGCTTGGTTCACTCCTGTCCTTAAGACAGAAAAAAGTCTATGTAAAAAACTGGTGCTGCGCTGGTGACTCTCTCAACGCACTTGACAAAGCACGCTATAAATCAGCTCTGTCTAATTACCACAAAAACATAAAATATGCTCGCAAAGCCCATATTGCACTGCAACTAGTGCAGGCTGGGAATGCCCCCAAAACCCTTTATCAGATTCTCAAAACTTTTACTCACCCAGAAGCATGCAACAATGAGCAAGCCCCCACACAAGCCCTATGTGACAAAATTGCTACGCATCTCACAAAGAAAATCGATTTAATTTATAACATTATCCTAGACGGAAGCTGCCAACGTGATCCCTCTGTTGGCCACGTACCCGCCCTGCCTAATATGCAGAAGCTTGAACGCTTCCCCTTGCTGACGCCCGATGTGGTAGAGTCCCTACTCAACACGGTTAAATCGGGCTCACCTCTCGATATCATCCCGGCTAAGACCACCTCATTGCTGTCCTAACAGTTGGCTACCCCTATCTATTCTATTCTTAATCTCTCGCTGGAAAAAGGTCTACTCCCCACTGAATGGAAGGCAGCACAAATAATTCTGATACGCAAGAAGCTTAAGGCCCCTATGGACGACCTCTCCAACTATTGACCTATCTCGTTGCTATCCCTCCTGAGCAAGATCTTAGGAAAACATATTAATAAACACCTTTCGGACTTTGTTGAAGCCTCCAGTTGTCTTGATCCCTCCCAGTCAGGCTTTAGACCCAGGCATAGTACTGACTCAGCTCTGATTGCTGTCACTGATAACATCAGACAGTCATTAGACAACGGACAGGCAGCTCTACTGGTGCCGCTTGATCTGTCGGCGGCTTTCGACACCGTCTCTCACCAAATCCTGCTCAGGAGACTCAGTGAAATTGGCATTCAAGGGACAGCCTTACAATGGATGCTGAGCTTTCTGTCACTCAGAACTCAGACTATCAACTTGGGCCCCTTCCGCTCCGAGCCGGCGGTACTGACTGAAGGAGTACCCCAGGGATCCTGTCTCAGTCCCACTTTATTTAACATCTATGTTGCCCCGTTGGCAGGATTACTCAGGGACTTAGGCTTCACACCTATCTCGTATGCTGATGATACTCAGCTTCTACTCTCCTTTGATAAAAACAACCCCAACGCTCAGTCCATCTTCTCAGAAGGTATGAAGACCATTGCCTGCTGGATGAGACACAATTTTCTCCAGCTTAATGCAGGAAAAACAGAAATTATGCTGTTCGGCGACGCATCTATGAGATGGTCCCCGAGCTGGTGGCCAACGGAGCTAGGATCCGCACCAACGCCCAAGACTGTGGTAAAAAATCTAGGGGTCCGCCTAGACCAGGAGTTAATATTGAAGGAACAGGCCTCCCCCACCACCAGTGCCAGTTTCCATGTTCTAAGCCTCCTGCGAAGGGTATTTCCCTTTCTTCCCCGGACCACTCGGAAAACCCTTATCCAGACACTAGTATTAAGTCGCCTGGATTATTGCAACGCTCTGTTGATTTCAGCTAATGAAGCGTCATTGAATAGATTACAAGTGGTCCAAAATACCGCAGCCCGGCTGGTCTCCAATGCTCCCCCCGCACCTCTTCCCTTCTCCTCTTGCAGAGATTGCATTGGCTCCCAGTGCGTAAGCGGATCCGTTTTAAGATATGTTGTATTGTACAGAAATCTCTAAACGGTAAAGGCCCCAGCTATCTGGCAGAAACATTTACGAAATACCAGCCTCCCAGGGCACTATGATCTGGGACCAAATATCTTCTTGTGGTTCCACGCTGTAAAAAATCCCGGCAGGGCGGTAAAGCGTTCTTTCACTTAGCCCCTACCTACTGGAACGAACTACCTATCCATTTGAGGGAGTGTTCCGATCACCTGCAGTTCCGTAGGCTTCTTAAGACTGCATTATTCTAATCTGTTCCTTTCCCTGGCCGACGAAAGCAGGTCCTTAGCGCGCAGAGACCCCTTGGGGGGTGATTCAGGCACTTTATAAATAAAATCATTCATTCATTAAGGGGAAACCTCGACGGAGGCTCCCACTCCTCACTGAGAAAGAGGAGTAGTATTGGTGATCCCCGAGTGGGAAGGAACCCTCCCACATTTTTCATGGTGTAGGCGGGCATGTAGCCCATGAGCCTACGAGGGGCTGCCGCTCTTACGGTTGTCCTAACATATGGTTTGTGGTCATCTGACAATTCATAGGTGCTATGCCCTGATGTGATTATGTTTTGGATGTTACATTGCCAGGATTTTGCACCACCTGTACAGTGAGGGGATGTCCTTTTTAGGTCTCGCCTGAGCCAGCGCATGCGCTGCTCTGGCGAGAGTTTTAGTAAGCGGGTTTTGGAAGTGCAAACAGCACTGGCGACCAGCTTGCGTTCACGTGAGAGTGCACGCGCGTCACGGGTCATTAAGTGCATCGCGATCACTTTCACTTTAGCAGCTTTGAAGTAAAGAAATAGATTATTTTTCTATTTCTTTACTTTTGCTATAATCGCGGCACCCGCGCTTTACTTTTAATGTTAAAAGTAAAACGCGGGTGGCGCGATTATAATGGTGTAGCCAATAGGTCTCGCTTTTGGGACCTTATAAGTATTTAGTTATGTAACTGTTGCATGGCTAAACACTTATAAGGTCCCAAAGGCGAGACCTATTGGCTATGCCAATGCTTGTTCTAATATGTGCACGCTACAAGTGTTTACTATGGTGCACTGTTGAAGATGTGTATACATATTGTTTTATGCTAAAGGTAGTCCTGCAAGTAGTTACTGGTTTTCCCTAATTGTAATGTTTATGACAGTGGCCCGATAGGCCAAGTGATTTATGTAATTCTTGTGAAGTCATGACCAGTGCCTAGCGGCACAGTAATATATGTGATCTAATGTGTTTTTATGGATAATACAAAGGATATTTTTATATAACCTTGTGTGGAGTCTCTTTTGTGGTGAGCCTAGTGTGTCACTGCTGTGTGAGTGTGTTGCGCAAACGCTTTACAAAATTTTATAAAATTCAGCAGGTAGGCCATCAGGGCTTGCCAGTAGCAAGTGCGCGTATACTTTCCTGTATTTTAAACAGAGTAACAGCTTCCTCCAACTCCTCCTGCTGCTCAGATGCGAGGAGGGGCAACAAAAGTAAGGAAAAGAAAGCACCAAGAGCTACTGGGCCCGCCGTCACCGTTGATTGATATAAGGAGGCATAGTGGCATGTGAGTTTGTTGTGTATCTCACTCTGTGTGTGAAGCAGTGAGCCGGCGGCAGAGCGCAACTATAATATAGGGGAGCGGGATTGGTCCTGGCGAATAAGCCAAGCCAGTAAAGGACCCGATCTGTCGGCAGCAGCGTGTGTGCGGGCCGTGTGGGCTGCATAAGTGAGGCAGCGTAGTCTTTTCAGTAGCACCGTATGTTTCTGGTGCCAAACGGCGCCATTCCGCCGGATCGTGTACTGTACAGGTTTATGGGCGTAGAAGTGTGCTTTCAATGCGGGTAAGGCTGCACTCAATAGATTTGCACATATTCCATTGCTTAGCCAAGAAGTGTCCGCGCATAGTGACATTGGCTGCGTCCCAATCAAGGAGTCTTGCGGACGCTGTGTCGTGATTATGATCAAATTATTCAGTTACGCCAGCTCTAAGGGATGCACGGAAGGAGGGTCCTCCAGAGCTTCCGGCCACAGCCGCCAAGTGGGAATAACAGGAGTGGTGTTATTCCATGCCATTTGCAAAAATTGTGGATTGTGATCGGAGTGAGTCCGGCCCAAGTAGTCGTTTGCGATGCAGTGGGTATCAGATTATAACTTATTTCAATAATGATCAAATTGAGCCATCCATATCAGATCAGCGGATGAACACAACATGAGAAATGTGTGTGTTCGATGTTTCTTCTGTTTATGTAATCGCTCACACTCTAATCACTAAAAGTTACTCAAATCAGATACCTCAAATAACCAAACTTAAGGAGTGATCAAAATACATAATGCATATATATATCACCACAATGCAATGACAAGAGAAGGAAAAACTAATTCAAACAAAGTAAGACTAGAAAACACATCAGTAAAGCTACTTCAAACATCCAGAAGAAAACTAAAGCGAAAGATCCAAGAAGAAATTAACATGACACCCTTCCACAAATGGGCCTCCTCTAATTAGGCCATTGTCACTGCCCCCATTCACTCTGGACCTCTTACCCTATGGGCACTGCACTCAAAAACTTACATAACGGAACACAATTTATTAAGGATGTCCAAAGTTGCTAATGCAATTTTGTCACAAATGGCTACCAGGCTTTCAAGAACCACCAAAGAATTCAATGATACCTTCTTTGCTGGCATCCCCGGTTTCTTAGAGATCTGCACAAGCCTGGCAGCTCTTATGAATACTATCCACGTTTTAGACGTGTTATTTTCTTCATATCCCTCACAGATATATCACACTAACCCATTATCCAGTTTAAAGTGATATTCTCTTCCAGCATTTTTTCTTGTGGGTTGGGGGCCATGCTGCCAGCAGACGACCTCCCACTCCCCCACCACCAACGGCCCACAGGCCTCTTGGGCCTAGCCCATGTGTGCAGCCACCGCATTTCCTTCCTCCAACTTCACATCTCTCTCTACGGGGCTCATTCTGTCCGCAGCCTGCAACGGCCGACCGCACTCCGAGGCTAAAACCAGAATGGACCTGTTGAGCCAGCCATCGCCTAGGCACCTGGACATCCTACCCCACGGTGGCCACCAACACTAAGTAAGGTGCTGGGCCTCATCCTTCCTCCTTCCAATTGGCTCCCACATTGGCCCTTTAGGACCCAGTTGAACAAAACTGGTAGCCTCTTGCCCCTCCCTCCCCCCGGAGTGCCTGACCGCCATGCGCTGCGGACTGCTTTACCAAATGGGAAGAGTGACCCCCCCCTACCCCAGACTGAGCCAAACGAGGGCTACAGAGGTGGGTGCTCCTCCTCTGCTGCTCCACACCATTACTAGAGTACTCTCCCCTTGCCCACCTGCAAGAGGTGCGTCAACTCTCCTCCACTCTACAGGCCCCTGTACCTGAGCCACGAGCAACTCTGCCCTGCAAACCATCTCGGAGGCTGGACGTTCTCCATGACCTTCTCCATCGCGCATCCTTTTAGGGCAGAGGTCTTCAATCTGTGGGGCGCAACCCCCAGGGAGGCCGTGGAGTCCTGGGAAGGGGGTCACGCATTCCCCAGCTTCATTTGTGCCTGCAATCCAAAACGTTTGCTATTGTTTTGGAAAAAGACAGCAGTCCTGGGACGGCTAATTTAGATCGTTATCAGCTGAAGTTTTATCAATTGAGTCTCTAGTGCTGTGAAAAGCTTTTGTGCAAGGCTGTCTGCTTGCCTGAATGAAATGCAAATGTGCCTAGCAGTTAATCTGCAAGTGTAAAGGGTGCTTGGGAGCGGTTCTGGCTTTAATTGATCAAATCACTTCAAGCTTTGTGATGACAAAGATTTGTTTTTTGAGTGGTAGTGCAAAGAGTTAACAAGTGGGCTGTGAAGAGCTTGCTTTTATTTTAACAGCAATTACACAGCCCTTAGCATCCCTTAAGAGGTGTTGAAGGGATAGTTGCCAATAACATGACGTAGGATCAGGGTGACTGGAAGCCGGGTCAGCTGATCTGTCTGAGTTACTTCAGGGCAGGTCTGATGGGGTCACGGTTTCCAACAGCTCCTGCCCCTCTGCACTGCCCATCTAGTTGGTGGATGGGACTCATGTTCTCTGTAGCTGCTTATGATGGGAGGGGGTGCCTGGGTCCGATCCGCCCTCTTTACTGTCACTTGTAGCGCCTTGTAGCAGTGCAGCTCCTCACGGTGGCTTGAGGTTCTCCTAGTTCCCCTCATACTTTTTTTGTGAGGCAATAGCACTGCAGAGAGGAGCTTTAAGCCACGGAAAGGCCCCCATCACCTCAATATCTCTGTGCCATGCGGCTAACACTAGTCTTCCTATCAGCCTCTGACCCACAGTGCATAACAGTGCCAAACATCAGTGGCTGCTCCTGGCCGGCTGCGTAAACAGACGTGTGACACTATACGTAACACGCAGTGCCTGTTCCAACATGGTCGACATTCATTTGCATAAACAGATTCTGTGTGCCATGCTTACACCGAAAGACCCAAAAAGCATTAAGCAATGGTGTGGTGAGGACTGGTTGATTGGTATGGGGGACACTGTGGAGCCAAAAGATGATAGCGTGGTGACATCCTTGGTGCTGACATCTTGCAGGTGAACCCAGCAAAAGTGGCACAGGGCATTACCAAGACCAGCATCTGTTGCACTGACTGCATGGGGAAATGTTGAGTCCATGGTGCTGATGCCAAAGCTGTCAGCACCCTGATATGTTGGCAGTAAACGATCTATTTGCAAACAGGAAAGAGAATGGAAGAAAAAAGAACTTCTAATGATCTTCTAATACTGAATCCCTCCTTGCAACTTGCAGACAGCTCATCACATCAGCCAAAGCAAAGTGTTGTACCACCACCATCATTCAAGCCAGCAACAGAAGCAAAGCCCTTTTTCAAGACAACTAAGCACTGCATCAGCCCTCTGCCAAACCCACCTACTCAGAAGAGTGCACTGCCATCAGCGCCTTCTTCACTGAAAAAATAGAGAGATGACAGCACATCAACAAAATCCAACCCACCCTTCCCGTAGAATCCTGCAGTGGTAAGCCTTCACAGACCTATCTCTCGCAGATCTCACCAACATACTCATCTCCCTCCAAGCCACTTTTTTTTTTGAAGACGATGTCTTCCCCTCCTACTTCATCAAAGCCCTCTCTTGGGATGCTCCCTTACCCCTACACACTATTGTCAGTGTCTTACTCAAGGCATCTTCCCAGCAGCAGACAGGCCAGATATTCCCACTCCTAAAGAAACCTACACTAGACTCTGATGACCTCACCGGCTACAGACCAATCACTTCCCTTCCATCTATCTGCAAGAGCTTTGAAAAAACAGTGCACGTTCAACATCCAAGATCAAATCAACGCTCACCAGCCCCTGCACAATGACCAGCCTGGCTACAGATCACTTTGCAGCAAGACACTGCTACCTTACACATTGTATACAATTCCCTCTTGACCACAGATGAAGATGACTCCTGCCTCCTGATACTGCTGGACCTCTCAGCGGCCTCGGACACAGTTGACCATCCCAACTTCTTGTGCACCCTGGAGTCTCAAATGGTTTTCACTGGCCATCTTCTTTAATGGTTCTCCTACCTTTCCAACAGACACCAGTTTGTTCACATGGGCACCACCAGGTTTCAAAAGATCCCTATCGCCTGCGGAGTCCCCCGAGCCCCATACTGTCTCATCATCTTCAGCCTCTGCATGGAGCTGCTCGGTGCTCTCCTCGCAGATAACAGCATCACGGTTCACCAATATGCCACTGATGCACAACTCTACTTGAAAGTCTCCCCTGCTTCAAACATCCAATGCCTTAAACACTGCCTGGACATCATCCAGACCTGGATGTCCAGCGCCCACCTGAAGCTCAACCCAACCAAGATAGAATTCCTGGCATTTGCCAAGATCAACACACAACAAGCAGTACAAACCTGGCTCAGTGTCATGAACCTTGATGATTCCGAGCCCCAACTTTCACCACATGCCAAATTACTTGAATTTACCCTGGACACCAACCTCACTCTCAAGTAACACATGGCCAAAAAAGTAAAGCTGGCCCGGTACCAGCTCTGTCTTCTAAAGAAAGTCGAACAGTTTCTTCCAGAAATCGACTTTAGAACTGTTCAAGCCCTCGTATTCTCACATCCGGATGGTGGTAAAGCCTTGCTTCGTGACCTCCTAGTCTCTGACGGGCACCCCTTAAGCCCATCCTACATGCCACTGCACGTCTCAGCCAAGGCCTGAAGAAATATGATCACATCACTCCCATCCTGATGGAACTCCAGTGGCTCTCCTTGCCGGCCCGCAACATCTTCAAAACCAGCGACATCATTTACGAAGCCATCACAACCAGCACCCAGCTTATCTAGTAGACCAGCTTACCATTTCTGACGATTCCGGCACACCCGGAGCCAGGACACCAACAGACTGCAGACTGAAGTGTAGAAAATGCACAAAAACAAAAGATATCATGTCTTTTTCTTACATACGCCCAGGATCTGGACCAGCATCTCTGTATCCATCAGGACCGCCCCAACACTGCTCCAATGTAGGAAAGAGTTGAAGACCCGCCTTTTTGAAGGAACCTACATCACAACGCATTAATTGTCCACCTCTCCCATCGCTCATTGACCTTGTGCTCGCCTTTGACCCTGTACAGTGCTCCGCTGCCTTTTCCCTAGGCTTGCGCTATAGAAATACCACATGCATACATACATGCAGACAGACAGACAGACAGACAGACAGACAGACAGACAGACAGACAGACAGACAGACAGACAGACAGACAGACAGACAGACAGACAGACAGACAGACAGACAGACAGACAGACAGACAGACAGACAGACAGACAGACAGACATACTGTGTTTTAGAGTGATCCTAATAGACTGGGAAGTCGCACATAATTTGCTAAATAGACACCAGCACTTCTATAGTTAGGCTCTGAATTTGCGTCATCCGGAGCAGTATACCCTGCGGATTGCAGGTGTCCTGGAATTCCCACACATGAAATTACCTTTTGTGACAAGACACGATTTTACTGGGTAAAATGCATCCCCTACCCCCAACCACCGGGCTGTGGGGCTCTGTGGCAAAGTAAGTGGGCAGAGACCCTGGTTACGCATCTACTTGACCTCTTCCACAGTGCGTGTGGGGTGGCAATCCTGGAGCCTGCCTTGCCCCCCCCACCCCCCCCAACAACCACCACCCTCCACCCCTACCCCCCACCCCCCGGCCTCTGTGCCCCTCTGCTCACATTTGCCAACTGCTGTGAGCTTCTCACACTCCCCAGCAGGTCTCTTCAGGCTTGCTCAGGCAGTCGAGAAGGCACTTCTCAGTGCCCAGACCACAAACAGGCCTGAAGGTTTCTGCAGAGCGTGCCAAGCGTGGTGGTGGTCTGTAAAAAAATAGGATGTGTTTGCGTGGATACACAGTGAAAAGACAGACTGTACAGCAAGCATCAGCAGCAGTAATTATTTGAAGGTTTATCGAGATGGCGAAGAGAAGGAAAACAGAACATAAACGTATTTACTGTTACCTGATGTCACATACAAACAAAGCCAACACAGAGATACTTGTTCGCTAGCAGCTCTTTCCTCGCCTTATAGTAAAATATTAATTGCATGGTTTTTATGTTACTAAAAGAGGACTCGTCGCCATAGCACTCTATGTTCTGTTCTCAGTGTCCTTGGATCCCTAATAATTATACCGACAAAAATAACAAATCTTCTGAGACACATTTTATGAACCAAGGTGTGCGTGCAACTTTCCCAGTCTCTGGGCATTTAAAATAAATGCATGCCTTTTATGTGTTCTCACTGCTGAAACAGCAGCACTTCTTAAATCTACTTTTTTTTTTTTTTTTACATCTGTACAACTTTGGCAAAGAGGAACCCATCTGTATAAAAAGAAAAATATCAGACCCTTCCGTCGAGTGCATCCAGACCAGGGGTCTCCAACCTTTTCTGTAATAAGAGCTACCTATGGTCAATGAAAATTCTCCAGAGCTACTAATATTATTTGAGACGTAATAGTTACCACATCAGACATTACATTAGGGGCCACCACATGCAAAGATTACCAACAGTGATCACTTCAGTGCGTCAGGGCCAGTTACTAACAGTAAAGTAAAAATGCTTTGTCAATGTGGAATGCCTCTACATGGGTAACACATAACAGCCATAGTTGTAATGCCCGTGCCACCACGTTAATATTAGTAAGAAATATTCCCAACACTTTGATTTTTCTCACTCAAATATCAACTTTCAATATATTTTGAAAATTCAACCGTTTTTCTCCACACATCAGCTTATGAGTTCTGAAAATAAACATATCAGCCTACATGTGCCCCAGATTGCAGTGAGCAGAGTCCAGGAAGTGGTAAGGAGGCAGACTAGTGCTGTCTCTTTCCAAAAAAAGTTTAAAAAACGATTTTCCCTACCTGTGATTGCATCATCTTATTTTTTCTTTTAAATTTCTTTAACTGTCTTTGCCTGTGGTTGTTACAGTTTAAAATTGTAGTTTTAACCTGCCAGTGATTGCATAATTTATCCCATGTTTTTGTGTTTAAACTTGTGTTTTTTCCTGCCTGTGACTGCTTCCATTTAACCTGTTGAATTGTGGGATTTGCAGTCCAAACTCTGTAGTTTTCCCTCTCATTCCCTGTGACTATCAGTTTTCCCCTCCAAATGTCTCCTTTGCTCTGTGCTAAGATCTGTATGTTAAGCAGTGCACTCCCAGCGTCCATCTTGTGTTAACAAGTCAGTGAAACCAGACCCCCTTCCCTCCTGAGACAGCAGTAATGTGCTGTAAGCTGTTTAAACTGTGTTTAATAGGGACTGTGCACTTCGTTTTTGGCCAGGAGAGGGAGTAAAGTTTTATACAAATAGTGTTGTTAGAGGACAAGTTTGTTGGGGCCTTACCAAAGTGTGGATTGAGCCTGTCTGTCTCCTAGGAGATCTGTGAATAGAGCAGCTCCCCAGTCCCCACCCCCAGGCCAGCAGACCTAGGACTGGGGATTGGCTATTCAGCTCCCAGGCAACTCTGAGCCCTCCCCTCACACCTGCCCAGGCCCCTTAAGGCTTTGCTGGGTGCACCCCAAATCATTCTCCTCCATCTTGTGAGTTGCAGCCTACCTGTGTCCCAGATTTCAGTGAGCAGAGTCCAGGAAGTGGTAAGGAGGCAGACTAGTTCTGTCTCTTTCCTAAAAAGTTTTAAAAAACGATTTTCCCTACCTGTGATTGCATCATCTTATTTTTCTTTTTAAATTTCTTTAACTGTCTTTGCCTGTGGTTGTTACAGTTTAAAATTGTAGTTTTAACCTGCCAGTGATTGCATAATTTATCCCATGTTTTTGTGTTTAAACTTGTGTTTTTCCTGCCTGTGACTGCTTCCATTTAACCTGTTGAATTGTGGGATTTGCAGTCCAAACACTGTAGTTTTTCCCTCTCATTCCCTGTGACTATCAGTTTTTCACCTCCAAAGGTCTCCTTTGCTCTGTGCTAAGATCTGTATGTTAAGCAGTGCACCCCAGCGACCATCTTGTGTTAACAAGTCAGTGAAACCAGCCCCCCTTCCCTCCTGAGACAGCAGTAATGTGCTGCAAGCTGTTTAAACTGTGTTTAATAGGGACTGTGCACTTCGTTTTTTGGCCAGGAGAGGGAGTAAAGTTTTATACAAATAGTGTTGTTAGAGGACAAGTTTGTTGGGGCCTTACCTGCAGAAGTCCAAAGTGTGGATTGAGCCGGTCTGTCTCCTAGGAGATTTCTGAATAGAGAAGCAGCTTCCAACTCCCTGGCCAGCAAACCTTGTCCGAGGTAGCTGGGACCCTATATAGTCTGATATTGTTTGGTACATGTGTACACTGATTGGTGGTTGTATCTGATGTTTCTATTGGATTAGGGTTAGTGTCCTCATTGGTTGGGTATTTGAGGGTTCTGATTGGTTTCTGGGTCTGTGATTCAATCAATGTAGGGTTGGGACTATGGCTAGGGTTAGTATTTCTATTGGAAGTAGGGACTAGGGCTTCCTGTGTTATTGGTTGTTGGGACTAGGGTGGGGCTAGGGTTAGGCCTTTAACTGGAAGTAGCGATTAGGGCTTCTGGTGTTATTGGTTGCTGGACTAGGTGTGGGACTAAGAGTAGGGTTAGGCTTTCTATTGGAAGTAGGGACTAGGGCTTCCTGTGCCATTGGTTGCTTGGGCTAGGGTTCAGACTACTGGTAGGGCTAGGGCCTCTATTGGACGTAGAGATCAAGGGTTTTTTAAACTGATTGGGTGCTTGGACTAGGGCTAAGATTGGCTGTAAGGTCCTCGTCTCCTATTGGTTCTAGATTTTAGGGCTAGTGCTGTGATTGGATATTGTTAGGGCTAGGGTTCCCATTTGCTGAAGGGGTCACCTGACTACTAGGGCTATAAACGGCCAAGGCTTAGGGCGTCTCAGCTAAGGGTGGAGAGGACAAGGGTGGAGAGGACAAGGGTGGAGAGGACAAGGGTGGAGAGGACAAGGGTGGAGAGGACAAGGGTGGAGAGGACACGGGTGGAGAGGACACGGGTGGAGAGGACACGGGTGGAGAGGACACGGGTGGAGAGGACACGGGTGGAGAGGACACGGGTGGAGAGGACACGGGTGGAGAGGACACGGGTGGAGAGGACACGGGTGGAGAGGACACGGGTGGAGAGGACACGGGTGGAGAGGACACGGGTGGAGAGGACACGGGTGGAGAGGACACGGGTGGAGAGGACAAGGGTGGAGAGGACAAGGGTGGAGAGGACAAGGGTGGAGAGGACAAGGGTGGAGAGGACAAGGGTGGAGAGGACAAGGGTGGAGAGGACAAGGGTGGAGAGGACAAGGGTGAGTGCCTGTTTGAGCCTGTTAAGGGTGGAGAGGACAAGTGTGAGTGCCTGTTTGAGCCTGTTAAGGGTGGAGAGGACAAGGGTGAGTGCCTGTTTGAGCCTGTTCGAGACTGGTCGGGACCAGGGCCAGGAATGCTGCCCATTTTCCCATTCATTAATACCCACCCTATGTATTTGTCCCTCTGTACATAAGCATTGATTTTCACTATAGATATGTGCCTATCTTCATGTATTGCTGTGTATAAACATGTACAATAATTATGTTGTTATAAAAACAAAAGAAAAAAAAAATTCTTCTTTGGTCTACATGTACTTGCTTCCATTGGGCATCTATGTACCTCCATGTACTTGGATCTGTGTGTCTGTTACTTTTCTCCTGAAAAAGCATATCCAATGCACTACCCTATTTCTCATCCGCTATCTTTATCAATATCTTTAATCTGCATATACTTACCTCCTTTATGCATCTATATACTTTCAATGTACTTATGGATCTATATATTTATCACTTTCTTCTAATTTAGCATTTCCAATGCACTACCCTATTTCTCAGCCTATACTTCCCTCAATATATCTTCTAGCCCAACTTTGACTCATCTCATGCTTCTTTCTACTACTCTTTCCAATTCACTACCATATCTCACCCTATACATCTATCATTATATCCTCTACACCCACTCTCATTTATCCCAAACACCATACCACTACTATGTTCCCCAAAATAACCCTTTGACTCTCTCCTACTCTACCCCTCCTTGCATCTTCTGACACCTCCTTTACTGTACCGATCCCCCAAAACAAACCTTTCTAAACTCTTCCCTCTGACTCTTCCCCTCCAAAAACCCTTTTTACTCAGCCAAAAGCCTCCTCCTACTGCTATGACCTAAAAAAAGAAATCCTTCACTCTTCTATCCCTCCACTATCCTTTTCAATCAAAATAACAGACTAGCATGTTCACTTCTCTAATTCCATATTCCACTATACTAATTCACCACTAATCCTTTATGGGTTCCAGAGTAGCGTGCTACTCGCCAACAAAGCGTTTTAACACCTCATCAGGGTTACAAGTGCTATATAAATGCAAACCTTTTTTACCCCTCCCTAACCTTTCTCAATCCAAATAACTGACTAACATATCCACCACTCAAATTACTTCATATTTCACTATACTCATTTTCAACACTAATCCTTTATGGGTTCCGGAGTAGCCTGCTACTCGCCAGAAAAGCGCTTCAACACCCCATCAGGGGTAACAGGCGCTATATGAATGTAAACCTTTCTTTCCCCTCTATCCCTCCGCTATCCTTCTCACTCCAAATAACTGACTAATATCCACCACTCAAATTACTTTCATATTTCACCATACTAATTCACCACTAATCCTTTATGGGTTTAAGGAGTAGCGTGCTACTCGCCAAAAAAAAGCGATTCAACACCCCATCAGGGGGTTAGAAGCGCTATATAAATACAAACCTTCTTTCCTCTCCTATCCTTCTGAATCCAAATAACTGACTAACATATCCACCACTTAAACTTTACTTGCGATTGGGGCGTGGCCAAGACCCGAACCGAGATGGCCGCCTAAAGAGGGAGCTCCGTCTTAGCTGATCTCCCCACGTCTATCCGCCACACAAATCCGAATCCCAAAGGTTGGGTAACGCACCGGAACGATAGCGGAGGGCATTGAGCCGTGTGAGAGGGCCGAGCTCCGCACGTGCCAGATACTGCGACCCTCGTGAGAAGAGGGCCTGTGAGCACCGTGAAGCCAGGAGCTCGATTTTCGTGACAGGCCGCTGCAGCGCAACACGACTTCGGCCTCTACCATCCGAGGCCGCCGGGGCCGACACAGTGCCGTAAGCAGACCGTAAAAGCGGTTGGGACCTGCGGGGGGCGCCGGCTGTGACTGAACCCGGGGATCGACACAGCCTGAAAGGAGAGGTGAGGTGGCAGGAGACCCTACTAACTAAGTCATGGGGGCGTGAAGGAGGCGACTGAACACCACATGAGCCAGAGACTGCAGGCACAGTGAGACGAGGGCCTACAGACACATCAAAGCCAGGAGCTCGATTTACAAGGCAAGCCGACGCAATACATTCCGCCCTCACCTTTTTCCATCCGTGCTTGCCGAGACCAGTACAGGGCCGGGGACTGTCTGTGGTGTTGCTGGGACCTATCAGAGGCACCGAAAGTATTGGGTCCATGTGGTGATTGTTGCTGGAGGATCGGCGCAGTCTGGCACACCCGGTTCGAAGGCTCAAGGTACCGAGTGATAGGGTGAGGCGGCAGAAGGCCCCCTGGGAGTTGTGGGCAGTAGTGGCGTGCGGGCCCTCATCACCCTCTGAAAATTTCTATATCCCACTGCGGGGGCGATTCGCTGGAGCCTTGGGGGACAGCCCTCCCCCATTGATCCGTGGATGCAGGAGTGAGGCGGAGATCGGCTGGGGACGTGTGAAACCCTGGGCACCAGGCAAGCCCAGTAGCCTTGAAAGCAACAACTTGCTGACACACCCTTGCCACAAATAGACAGCGCCCAACTGGGGGTGAAACAGCTGCAGCACTGCCCCTCCTGCGGCCGCAGGACGTCGGGCAGGAAAATCCAGACGCCCGGAGCCCAGGACACGGTGAACGCGTCTCCTCCCGCTCCCTTGCTTGGGTGCTACTGATTTCTGTGGGTCAGGCGGTGGAGTGCGACAGTGTCCGCGACCAGGCCGCGGCTCAGGCTGGAGCCAAACTCGGACTGACCAAGGGGCCCAGAGAGTGACACTGAGCAGATATGGAGAAGAGCAAGTCGGCAAGTGCCAGGGGACCTAAGGTGGTGCAGTCAAATAAATTAGATCGCTACACTCTCCCTAAAGAAGTGATCCAACGCCGCCAATCCAGGGACAGCCCCACGTGTGAACAAGTTTGGGAAGACCAGGAACTGTCCCTGAGGGACGTCATGGAGGCCATCTCCAGTGTAAAAACCTCTCTGGAACACAAAATGGACACAATCGCCATAGATGTTAATTTAATCCGAGCTGATCTGTCTAAACTCAGCGAAAAAGTCAAGCAGGTCGAGATTACCACCTCTAGCTTGGTGGTAGATGTGGCGCAGATCCAAGAGGAGATGCAAGACATGCGATCATTCCGTACGGCGACCGAGTTAAAGCTGGATGATTATGAAGGGCGGCTGCGTCGCAATAACCTACGGATCCTAGGAGTTCCGGAAAGAGCTGAGGGGCAGTCCCCAGACCTCTTTGTGGAGGACCTTATCCTGCAACATCTGCAGCCCAGGGGTCCCAGCAAGTTCTTCGTCATCGAAAGGGCCCACAGGGTCCCCGGAGGTCGCCCCAAGCCGGGGGCTCCTCCTCGTCCGCTGTTGGCTAGAGTTCTGAACTTCCGCGATCGAGATATAATCCTCCAGAATGCCAGGACTCGACCCAACCTCCGCTACGAGAATGCAGACATTTCTTTCTTTCGGGACTTTACACAACGAGTGCAGAGACAGAGGAGGTCCTTCCTCCCTGTTAAACGAACACTGAGAGAAGGTGGTTTCAAGTACGCCATGCTATTCCCGGCACGCCTCCGGGTGGAGGCGGAGGGAAAGGCCTGGTTTTTTGAGCGGCCGGAGGAAGCGGCGGAATGGCTTGACCTACACTCAAATCGTGTGACGGGCGGCGGCGGAACCGCGGAGGTGGATGCCACTCAGAAGCGTGAGTGACAGGACTAAGAGATGTGGGCTCTCCGTGGTGCAGACGCTTTCCTGTGAAGCCCTGGGACAGGTAACGGGCAGGGTGGGGGCCGACCACCAACGTAGTGGCCCCCCGGCCTTTACCCAGAACTGTGGTGCGTGACTCTGAGGGACTTTAATAGTCACTAAGTGGGGAGGGTCAGTTAACTGGTATGGCATGACCCTACGTTTTCTACTTTTAGTGTTCATTCAGGGCGACAGGCACTCTGCAGAGTTTTTCATGGGCAGTTCTAAGCTCACAGTGCAGGGAAGCAGGGTGGGGGGCAGTTGGGAGGGGGACTCACATTTTTATGTTTGTATTGTTTTTGCATTGTTATTCCAATTTTATTTTACAACAGAGGAGTCTGTAATTTTTGAGCTAACTAATGGGTACGCAAGGGGGGGAAAATGTTAGGATATTGAGTTGGAATGTTAACGGACTGGGGGACAAGATCAAGCGTAGTGTAGTCCTCCAGTATATCAAACGACAAGCCCCAGATGTTGTCCTACTACAGGAAACACACCTCATTGGCAACATGTGTAAGGCAATGCACAGATGGGGATACAAAATGGTGGCCCATGCAGGATTCACCTCGGGTTCAAGGGGAGTGGGCATTATGATGAGAAACTCCTTCCCCCTAGCTGTGAGCTCCACGTAGGTGGACGACCGGGGCAGGTATGTCGGGGTATCGGGCATGTGGGAGGGGCGTCCCACCACATTTATGTCAATCTACGTCCCCCCGGGACTACAGAACACAACATTTACAGATCTGAGCTCTATCCTGCTCACCATTCCAGAAAGCCACTTGATTATAGGGGGGGACTTTAATGCAGTAGTCTCTGGCACATTAGATCGTTATCCCCCGCGAGAGGTGGGGCCCTCTTCTCAATGGTTGCCTGACTTCCTCAATTCCATGGGGCTGGTAGATGGGTGGAGAACATACCATCCGGACCAGCAGCAGTACACCTTTCACTCCGGAGCGCACAATAGTCTCTCCCGGTTGGATTACTGCCTGGTTCCGGCAGCACAGGCCCACTGCATACAGAACATCAAACATCTAGCTAGAGGGTTTTCAGATCACTCGACAATATGGACACATATAGCCCTTAGTCACTCCACTGTGGGCAGGCTAGCTCCCATTAACCCCTGGTACCTAAAAAAAACCAAAATCCGGAAAGATCTAGTGAAAGCTATGGATAACTACTTCTTAGATAATGAGGGCTCTGTTTCCTCATCCCAGACACTGTGGGAAGCATTCAAGATGGTAATCCGAGGCCAAGCACTGTCGTTGATCTCTGGAGTTAAGAAAGAATCACAAAGAAGTGGTTAATATTGAGTCAGAAATTGGTATTCTGGAGGGAGACCTCGAACTTGGAGCAACGCCAGAAAAGCTCCACCTGTTGAGCCTGAAACAACACGAATAGAAGGCCCTGGTGACGGATAGGGCGAGGGCGCTGAGCAGGGAGCAGCTAGGTAGGGTCTATGACCTTGGAGATAAAGCAGGGAAACTTATAGCGTGGCTCGACAAAAAAAGAGTATGCGAGCAGGCTTGTGCCGGAACTTAAGGTTGCGGGAGAGATTTCCATTACGGAGCCACAGGCCATAGTGGATAGATTTGCCACTCCTCCACTGTATACAAAACAGTAACCCCACACTCCGAAGAAGACTCTCAGGAACTACTACGTGACATTAGGCTCCCCCGACTCACTTTAGAAGACCGTCAATATATGGACAGTGACTTGACAATAGATGAGATTGGGCAAGCAATCCGCTCCTTAAATTCAGGGAAAGCGCTCGGTCCTAATGGACTCCCTATTGAGCTATACAAACTTCGGCCTGATAAACTAGCACCATACCTGAAGGCCATGTTCAAGGAGGCCAGAGAGGGCGGTGTGCTACCCAGGGAGCAGAGGATCGCGACCATAGTTACAATACACAAAGAGGGCAAGGCCAAAACCGAATGCACATCATACAGACCCATCTCCCTTCTCAATGCCGAACCCAAAATATTGGCCAAACTATTGGCCACGCGCCTAGCTAAAATAATCAGCGCCTTGGTTCATCCGGACCAATCTGGATTTATGCCCCATAGGAACACGGCACTAAACCTGCGCAGACTACATGGAGTAGTGAGTAGAGCACATACTATTCAAGAGCCAGCTGTGGTTGTGTCCTTGGACGCAACCATGGCATTTGATACTATGGAGTGGCCTTACCTATGGGCAGTCTTAGCTAAAATGGGCTTTGGGCCCAATTTTATCCAATGGGTACGTCTTTTATACAGTGAACCCCTGGCCCAAGTGGTAGTTAATAACAAACTTTCCGCATCCTTCCCACTTAGCAGGGGAACCCGCCAGGGATGCCCGCTCTCGCCTCTCCTCTTCGCCCTGGCTCTTGAACCTTTTGGAGCTTGGATTCGCGGAGACCCTAGGATAAGAGGACTGAAATGGTCCCCGGACTGGGAGGACCGCATTTCCTTGTATGCGGACGACATCCTCCTTTATTTAGCCTCTCCTAAACACTCCCTGGTGGTGGTATTAGATATACTAGAAGTCTTTGGCAGATTTTCTGGCTTCACTGTAAACTGGAGTAAGTCCCTGTTATATGCCCTCAGTGGTGACCCACCCCTTCCCCCGAGGAACTGTCCAATACAGATAAACACCATTGGGTTTAAGTACTTGGGCATATTTGTTTCCCTAGATCCCACACTCCGTTACGAGCGGAATCTCCTTCCACCCCTTCACAGACTACAGAAGGATATTGCTAGTTGGAAAAAACTCCCTCTTTCGCTTTTGGGCAGGGCGGCCCTTTTTAAAATGATGTCCCTCCCTAGATTCCTGTATATCCTGCAGAACACTCTGGACCCTGTCCCAGCTCACTACTTCAAAGAGATCGAGAATCTCCAGCAAACTCTGATATGGGAGGGAAACCCCGCATTGCCTTGACTAAGCTTACCTTATCGTGGTACGACGGAGGCATCAGCCTACCAGACATTAAAAAATACTATTGGGCAGCTCACCTGGCTGCCGTTAATCACGGCACCTACGGTCGCCCGGATGACCCTGGCTATGCTATGGACAGATGGCTCCTCCCGGGAGGGACGTATGGCAGAGCACTATACTCAAGGCCTAGACGGTTTGCCCTAACCGGCCCCACTGCACATACCGTTCAAGTTTGGCACAGCGCGACTAACTCGCTCGGGTGGGGCAATACATTGACACTAGCAACTCCATTGTGGGACTCAGAGAGGTTGGGTAGTTTGTGGAAGACGAAAGGGTTTGACAGGTGGGATCTTATAGGAATTTCACGCATAAAAGATATTTGGGGAGCAAGCGGGGTCAAGCTCTTTGCTGACCTCCAAAAAGAATATAAATTGGCAGACACTGAACACTTCCGTTATGTACAAATCCTGCACTCGCTCCGTACGTACCTGCCACGAGACACCGTCCCTCCCGACTCTTCACCATTGGAAGATAGAATACTAGACGGGTCACTACCTGAGAAAACTATTTCTCTAATATATAAGAAGTTAATCAATAATGGGGAAGACCTGCTCCAAACACTGCGGGAGAAGTGGACAGGGGACGGGATTGAACTGGATGAGCAAGATTGGCAGGAGGCGTTATCCTCTCCTAGGGTGGTGGCCATACCAGCGCGCCTCAGATTAGTTCAGCTTAAAATCCTACACAGGATCTACATTACTGGGCCCCAGCTATTACATATGGGAGGGGAGACGAGTGGGGAGTGTAGGAGGAACTGTGGGCACACAGGAACATTCATACATATTCTTTGGGAGTGCCCGGCCATCAGCTCATTCTGGCGCAAGGTTCATGACGTCAACACAGTACTCTCGATCTCGCTTCATCCAGAGGTGAGACGTTGCCTCCTGAACATCTGGGAACCCACTGACTTGAATGCCGCCCAGACAATGGTCTACACTGGGATTTATGATAGCGAAAAGGAACATTGCACAGCGGTGGGGCG
Organism: Calotriton arnoldi; assembly: GCA_963921515.1. Classification (NCBI taxonomy): domain Eukaryota; kingdom Metazoa; phylum Chordata; class Amphibia; order Caudata; family Salamandridae; genus Calotriton; species Calotriton arnoldi. The sequence continues at coordinate 440,339 of CAWUFW010008952.1, read as the reverse complement.
CAGAGCAGCCTCCCACAATAGAAGCTTGGGAGAGGGATCTAGACTGGTGCATGTATAGGGAAAAAACGGTATACCTAGCCAGGGGTTGCCCCAAAAAGTGGTCCCGTGTGTGGGGCCCCTGGAATACATACCGCGGAGAAATATGCTCACCGCCTTGCTGTTTTGATATTGAAGACCCGCCCTCACCGTAGCATTTCTCATTTCATGTATTCATGTAACACGATTTTGTTCCCCCATGGTACCTTATGCCCTTAAGTGGTTGACTCCTCTGTAATGTATTATTGCACTATTTTCTGTTTAATAAAAAGAAATATAAAAAAAATAATAATAATTTACTTGCATGTTTCACTATACTAATTCAACACTAATCCTCTATGGGTCCCGGAGTAGCGTGCTACTCGCCGAAAAAGCGCTTCGACGCCTCGTCAGGGGTAGTAAGCGCTATACAAATGCAATTACAATACAATTACAATAGTTATGTAAAAAAAAATATTTGCATTACATATGCTCTGGTATTACTAAAATCTACATTTTGGAAGCACCACTTTATTGTAAAACTATTTGCAAGTTTTGCAGCCTTCTATCTTACACTGTGTGTAATGCAAGTATAAAATAATGACTTACATATTCACAGTGCTTTCTGTCATAGGCAGTGACCTCATAGCACTAAAAATACATGTCACTATTCTCCACTGCACCAATCAAGATTTAATTCTGTGGCTCTCTGGTTACATACACAAAGACCTCTGCAGTGCATTAACTAATAGAGGTTCCATAATGTACTACAGTGCATTTCTCACTGAGTAACAACTTTTTAAATGTATTTTTCATTACGCTACCCATTATTTTATATGTAGATACCTGATGGTGAAAGACCTAAAAAACGTACAGAATATTTTGGGGGATATTTACGAGAGGCTTGCATTGCCAGAGCATCACTTTTTTGACGCTGCAGCGGCACAAGCGTCTCAACCATACCTATGAGGAGGTGCAAAGTCACCCTGCATGGGTCTGCATGGCCTCATAGATATGGAGTAGGACATAGCAGCGCAAGTCACTGCGTTGTCTTACTCTGCGTCAAGGTGATGTTCTATGGGCTTTGCGTGGGGTTCCCACGCAACACACATGGCTTTTGATGCTGCCCCATATTTACAAAATCAAGTAAACCTGGGGCAGCTCCAAAAACAGACTCCTCCCCAGCGGAGGCGTAACGAGGAGAAATGTTTTCATTTTTCCTTGTTGTTTCCTCTTTCCATGTGTGCTGCATTCTGTAGCGCACATAGAAAGAGGAAAACGCCTCTCGGGATTGTTTTTGTGAAGGAAGGTGCCCGTACCTGTACAAAAACAACCCTGCCTATGTTGGTGCTACGCAGCAATTTGTGCGCCAATGCAAGGGGAAAGGACAGGAATGCACCGTATTTCATAAATACGGTGCATTCCTGCCCTTTCACACTGGCGTAGGGCAGCGCTGCTCTATGCCAATACCTCATAAATGAGGCCATTTATTTTTAGCTACACCTTTGACTACACCCCTACGCTCACTGACCTTTGGTTTGCTAAACACTGTTTAATATTATTTCGCCACCGTAAAAATTATTTGCTGTGGGAATTTGGGGCATTTATGGTTGTCGATAGCCGTCGATGATGAGGAGTACCAAGTTCTAGAAATTGTCAGAAGGGGGTCCTTACGCCTGAAAAAGTTTGACAAGGGGGTCTCAGCATCAAAATGTTTGAAGACCTCTGTTTTAGGGCAACCAGTGCCCCCATATGCCTGTGACTGCTGGAGAGGCCCCCTTTTGGAGCAGGCCCCCACTCCCTCTGCAACTTCGGGCCTCAGGCTCTCCCACTTGCCTGTGGCTTTCTATGGGGAATTTGCACACAACCAACTCCGATCATTCCCCCTCAGTTCAGGAGCCGCAGCCTCTTGGGCGGGGCTCCCAAAGGCCAGTTTGCTAACCTGTTGGAGCCGATCTTCGAGGCCATCAACACATAGCACTGGAAGCCAAACTTGACACCATTGCAATAGACGCTGGACTGCTAGGTGCCTACAAAAGAAAGCTTGCAAAGTGCGTCACCCTTACGGACAGGAAACAACACGACCTTCACCAAACTACTCTGAACCATCAACGTCAGCTCTCTGACTGGACACAGAAAGTCCAGTTTCTTGACGGTAGAGCAGAGGACCACTCCCGCAGAAACAATCTTCGAGTGGTTGGCCTCCAAGAAGGGACAGAGGAATCAAACGCCGTGGACTTCCTAAAACAATGGATTAAATCCATCACACCAGCACCAAAACTTTCCCCCTTCTTTTCCACTGAAAGGGTGCACCACATTCCATCCAAGCACCCGCCTCCAGGCCCTTGTTGGCTGGACTGCTGCACTACCGATGAACTGCCCGCCTGGGGAGGCGCATTGAATATGAGAATCATCAGATCCTGCTCTTGCCAGACTACATCCTGGTGGTACAACATCAGGGGGCCTCCTTTATGGCGGTGAAGAGGCAACTTTGGAACATGGATGTTAAATACTCCCCTTCCCCCTCCCGGCTAAACTTAGAATTTTGACCGATCGCAACACCCTGTTTTTCACTGACCGTACAGAGGCCCGAGACTGGGCAGAGGACAGAAGAGCATCCTTCCAGGTGGACTAACTCCGCTACAGATCCTCAAACCGCACGGCTCACCACCACCCTCAACCTCAGTCACATCCTTCAGGACCTGCTCCTTCTGCAGACAAAAGATGGCAAGCAGGCGGCTCTGGACACGACGGCGGCCTTAGATGAAGGCTCAGAACTGCTCTCAGCTATGCCCACCTCGTTGGAAGACGATTATGCTTCTTCAGTGCTGGGTCCATTACATCTTTCTGGTTCACCACCTTTAGTGACCCCCTTCCCAGACAGCACAATGGTTGATATAGTCTCTGATTGTGCCTTCTATATCACTGGGAGCTCTGCCTCCTTCCTCTTCCCCCCGGATGACCCTAGCTTTTCCTAGTCCTGCAATTTGGCTGGTCTTAATTGCTTTGTCCTTACAGGCCCTGCATGCCCTTACCACCCGTGGCCCACCTCCCCTTTGCGAGTCCTAGGTCACCCTCACCTCCGGCATTGCCCTGATGCCTACCACCATGATCATTGCTGTCCCACTGACTTCTACCCATTGTCATTACTGTTTCCCTGATGCAGCTGCGTAACCCCAGCTTCCCCTGCTCGCAATGGCAGGGGTTAACAATCGCCTTCCTCCATCTCTCATGCCTGCCCCGCGATTAACACAGTATACCCTACTGCCCTGGAAACATTCCAGGTATACACACAACTAGTCAGCGCTACAAGATTTACTAATTTCTAAAATGTAAAAATGCCAATTTTGTGTTTCTTCAAGAGACTCCTATCACGGCCCCTGAGGTACCCTGACTTCAAAAGAGGTTGCATGAACAAATCTTCTCCACAACTTTCTACATTCGCCCGTGGGGCCCTGATCTGGGTTTAACAGGCCATCCCAATTACACCCGGACCACTGTGATAGACCCCAAGGGTAGACATGTCTTCATTAAGGGCTCCCTGGATGGTAAGCCCCTGGCCTTTGATTCCCTCAACACCCCAAATGTCGATCATCCGGCATTCTTAGCAGACCTCTTGCTTACCCTTTCCGAATAGGCAGATCTCCCATGAGTCACTAGGGGCAACTTTAATGCGGTCCTAGATGTTAGTCTTGACAGGTTCCATCACCCTCTCCATCAGGCCCCCCACATAGGCAATGCCAAAGCTATAATCGCCTGGTTTACCCACTGGTCTCTCCTTGATGTCTGGCACCACCACAATCTGGCTCTCCGGCTCTACTGCTTCTCTGCCTCACACAACTGGTTTGTGCGACTTGACAGCATTGTTTGCTCAGCTCACTTGTACTCTAACTTTGCTTCCTCCATTTACATAGGCCGCTCCATTTCTGACCATGGCAGTGTTATCACATTGCTGACTTAGCAGCCCAACTCTCCCCCATTCCCACTTGGCACTTACAAGGGCCCAAGTTCGAGGACCCCCATTCCACTCCTCTCTGACTTCCGCCATACAGGAGTATCTTGGCACCAATGCGCATTCAACACATTCAAAGGGAGAGGATGTGCCCTAACAGCTAGGGCAGTCAACCTCAAATCTGGGGAACCAGGTTCGAGTCTCGGCAATGACGCTCAACATCCTGTGATTCTGGGCAAATCACTTAATCTCCCTGTACCTAACAAAAATGAATGTGTCCTTGTGTAATATAACTGGTGCTCATGTAAAGCGCTCGGATACCTTCGGGTCAAGTTTGCACTAAATAAAACTCAGAGAAAAGAAAACGAGCTCGAGACTTATTGAAAGGGACGCCCTTAAAACAGTGGTCCGCCGCCACTGTATTCGCAATACGGTAACAGTCCATGGGGTCCTTGAGGACAACCTCACGAGAGCTTAAGAGGCTTCTGCCCACCTTGAGCGACAACTTGTCCTGAAATAATCTCTCCTTAGGGCTCTCTCTAAAGCTGGCGCCAACGAAGCCACCCTCTCGGAGAGACTTAGGCATCTGAACTACACTGCTTATGCAACTCACATGCACTCAAAGAGCAGTAAGGCCGGCAGGCTCCTTGCCTGGTTGCCCGCCCCCCCCCCCCCCGGGACACCACGTACATACCCACCACCACTCTCCGTGATCCCTCTAGAGTGACGCTGTACTGTCAAAAGGCAATCCTTGCAGAGTTTCTAGACATTCATTGTCATTTCTATGCAGAAGACCCCGACCCCCAACGGGTCAGTGCAGACAACTTCCTCGCTGACCTTTCTCTCTTGTGCTTACCAGCTGCCTCTCGCCCGATCGTCCACCGGCAGTAAAGGCCACCATCAAAGACCTTGTGGCAGGCAAAATGCCTGGTACTGATGGCCTATCACTCAATTTTTACCACACCTACTAAACAATCTTAGTTCCCAAGTTAGAAGAGCTCTACGAAGCAGACTTGATGGATAGCTTCGTACCCCTGTCTCTCCAAGAGGCATTGCTCGTGTCAGTACCAAATCAGGGCTCCCCACCAAAGGACCTGACATCATACAGGCTGATTGCCATCCTCAACACAGATTTCATGATTCTCTGGAAAATCCTGGATACTCAGACCCTGCCCTTACTCCCCGATCTGATTCACTCCGATAAGAACAGATTTATCCCCAGCAGGATAACACTTAATCTTCACTAGCTCTACAGACTCATGGAAGAAGCCCCCCAGGTCTGGCTTTGCGCAAAGACCTTTAGCCTTGACTTCAGAAAGGCATTTGAACTCCAGCGGTGGGATTTTCTCCACCAGCTGTGGGATTTCCTCCTCATTGTTCTCTAGCATTTTGGTTTTGGCAAAACTCAACTGATTCTCTCGCTCACTGAGGATCCTTCCAATGACAACTTTTGCAACGCCATGACCAGCGTAGCCAAATACCTCCAACTCAACTCCGACAAAACTGAAGTACTGATCTTCAGGAAGAACACCTCTGCATGGCACCACAGTTGATGGCCTGCAAACTTGGGCCTACACCCACACAGACTGACCATGCACGCAACCTCGGCATCATCCTAGACAGCCAGCTGACTATGAAATGACAGGTCAACGCAGTCGCCTCCTCCTGCTTCCACACACTTTGCCTGCTCTGCAGGATCATCAGATGGATCCCAACCAACACCAGAAAGACTGTCACTCAGGCCCTCGTCACCAGTGACCTCGACTATGGCAACGCCCTCATGCAGACATCTCCACCCAGCTCCTCAGAAGACTCCAGACCATACAGAACACCGCAGTCAGACTGATCCTGGACCTCCCCAAACGAACCCACATTGCCCCCCACCTGAGAGACCTCCACTGGCTCCCCGTCCAGAAGAGATGCCAGTTCAAGATCCTCGCACGCACCTACAAAGCCCTCTACGGCCTAGGACCTGCATACATCCACCATCGACAACTTCCACCAACCCGCTAGACACCTGCACTCCTCCTCACTCACCCTCGCACACACCTCACGCATCTGTCGCAGCTGCAACAATGGCTGCTTCTTCTCCTACATCGCTGCCAAGACCTGGAACGACCTTCCCCTCCATCTCCGTACAACCCCCTCGCTGGCAACTTCAGAAAGAGACTCAAGACCTGGCTCTTCGACGGAGACACAGTGCCCAGATACCCCTCAGGGTGACAGTGTTGCGCTTTACAAATACTGTTGATTAATTGACTTATTGAGTTATCCGAATCATCAGCTTGCTTTACATCTCGGCCCCAGGTTGAGGTATCTCGTTGCAAGACTGGCTTCATGCGATCTCACTCTATGCTGACGATCTCCCGATTTACCTCCGAGATCTCTATTATGACACCTGGCCTGCATGTGAACTGAGCAAAATCCCACGCTTAACCGATTGCTCCCGCTGTCCCAGAGTCTGACCTCTCGCTAGGTGAGAATTCCTTCCATTGGGAGGGTATTTCTTTTCGTTACTTGGGGATCAGGTTCTTTCACTGATCGAGACTTGCTGGATGGCAACCTGACAAAAGCCGTTACCTCCCTGACATAATGCAGTTTTGGAAGACACTGCCCCTAGCTCCGATTGGGTGAATCGGCCTTTCAAAAATGATCATCCTCCCTCGCCTTTTATATTATTTTACTAATATACCCGTCACTCTCCTCCAAAAGTTCTCTGCATCCTTGGATTCATTCATTGAGCTCTTCTGGCATACAGGTCAAAGAGTGGCGCTTACCAAGTTGCGCCTTCCAACTGGAAGGGATGAATTGGGGGCCCGGGGCTTTGAACTCAACTTCCTTTCTGTCCAGCTACAGTGGCTCAGTGGTTGGATGGTGGGACTTTTCATTGAGGAGACATGTGCAGAATGGTCACAGCTCCGGCCTGATGATTTCCACCCATCTCCTCAGAAGACTCCAGATCATGCAGAACACTGCAGTCAAACTGATCCTGGGCCTCCAGTGTCTAGGCCACCTCCCCCAACTGCTCCATGTATGCGCTATGGCCCTATGCCTGGGCCATGTGCCAAACTAGTGGCACCCTCCCTTATGCTCCCACCATCCCCCTTTGGGGTATCTCCAACCTCTACGGCCCCCTCAGCCGGTATAACTTGACGCACTGGCACGACCCCATATTGGTGCCCTGGGTGCCTTATTTGAGGACGGCTGCCTCCTCGGTTTTGAGGACCTCATCGACCAGTTTGCATTGTACAGACGACAATATTTTACTTACGATGCAAACAACTCATTCTCCACTGTATTTGGTAATTCGCGGACACTAGGCCCGAGACACACTCCTTGGTCCAGGCCTTCTACACAATGGAGGCTGGGTGCAGACAAGTCACTTGGTTTTACAAAGTTCTCTTGCCTTATTTTATCTGCTCTTTCAACTCCCTTAAAGAGAAATGGGAGGACGACGCCTGTAAGGTCTTCCACGGCTCGAATGGACTCCAACGCTTGTCTTTCCCCAAGACATTAGGTGAAATTTGCACAGCTAAATCAAAGGGAAAATCCTGAAGACGATTACGAAGAAACATACACTGCAGGTAGAATGATCTGCTCGTCATTTGAGAGATTCTTGCAATAAAGTGTAAAAAAAAAAAAAAAAAAAAAAAAAAGGGCGGGAACATTCAGGTTTTATAATATGAACAGAAGCAAATGAGCAAAATCGTGGTCTCTCAAGCTCTTTCATTCCAGTAAAAACATAAACCTACCTGTAGCAGTCTACGGGCAGAATGTACATCATCAAAGACGTTTATCACGTAGTCTGTGTAAGTATCTACATCTGGTTCTATACCAAGCTCGTGTAGAGCTTTCATGACTTCAATAGTTCCTACAAAAATATAAAAACAAAAATTAAAAAACAGATTTGATGCATTTTTCTATGCCCAGTCACCTTTAAGGCGGAATTACATACACAAGACAGGAAAAGGGACGTGTACACTGTTAATTAGAATGAACACCTGTGCAGCCTGGTCTTTTTCCAATCAACTGGACTAAATGCGCACCCACTACGGCCAGAAACGATGGGCAATTGTACATTTTTTAATTGGTTTTTAACAGCGTGAGGATACATTATCAGAGTCCCTGTGCTTTCCTTCAGCTTTGTCTGACAGATGAGACGTCTGCCCTCCACCCGCCCCCCTGCCCCCACACACTGCCGCTACCACACTACAAGTTGGCAATATCAGTGTGGTGCCGAGGCACTGGGATGGGAAGTAACGAGGCAGGGTTTGCCTAATTTCAGGCATAGCGCACAAAAGAAAACACGTCTCTGCAAGGTCACTAAAGCCTCCGAATCCAAACGGTACTGTTTACTTTATGAAACCACCCTATTAAGAAACAGATATGACTGAAAAACTCAAAGTGGGAGAAGACGCGACTAACGAACGGCACTAGAAGGACAAGCGTTCTTGGCAGCGCCGCGCGGGTAGCCGCGTCGCTCCTTGCTGGCTCTGAACGCATTTGTCACCCGCTGCAGGGCATTCGTCCACAGTAGCATATGCTTCCTTTCCAAGCTGCCACTCAGAAGCCTTACTTTTAAATTGCAAAGTTTGCCCGAAGTCCCCCTTGTTGCCCTGGAGTGCCACCTATGGAAAAGTGACACTTCCATGAATATTGTATGCAGTGCACAATGGTGCAAATAATCAAATGTGAATTCCCTTTGAGCACTTAAAAATACACGCAGGCAAGTCACACTAAATTAAAGTCGCATGATCTCCCCAAGTATGCCTTAAACGAAAAACTGTCCGATTTTGGCCTAGAATCTGTAAAAATGATAAACAGAATTAATTGCGGCAAATCTCACTGGATGCCCCTGTTATTTTGACAGCCAGTTTCAACGTTACTTCGGCAAGATTCGGTCTCGGAAAACATTTAGAGAGAGCAGCCAACGTTATAACTGAAGCCTTTCAGGCGTGAAATATAGTTTAGACTAACAGAGCAGCAAGGCGGTCTTTCAAAACAGGAAGACACTTATTTTACATTTGCTGGGCAAATGTGAGCAGGCTCCACGCGTTGAGTGCAGGAACCTACATTTCAGCCACCAATGCAGAGAATGAACAATACGGGCATTTAGATATCGGGAGCACTGGACAATACCAGAAGTCTAGCACAAGCAGGCGTTTAATGTTTCTTTAAATTGTATTCACTGTCGCATTGGCTAAGATTATGCAATTCGGCGCCACTGATGAACAATGCAGTACTCCATGAAAGATGCATGAATCTCTATAGAGACCTGTGAACCCACCCCTACGTCAAAAAGACAAGCAAGGGGGCGCAGAAACGGACACCATTGCCAAAGTACAGAGAATGGGAGGGAAAAGCACACGTTTGTGTATTTTCAACGTGTGCACCATAGCACGCAGGCGGGTACCACCACAAAATAAAGAAATGTAAGATAAGAATCCTTCGATTGATGATGAATACGTTAAAACTTTGGAGTTAGTTCGTATACTTGGGGAGAGGGGGCTTTACTGGTGCGTGTATTTCCATTAGTTTATATTCGCGCCCAGACTGTCCCTTCTATGCGAGTTCTTCATTCCATCACTGTTCCCAACAAAAAATGATTTGACGCACGTAACAAAATACTAATGGAATAATGCCATAGAGTTACGCTTTCACAGATGCATTCTTGGAAGAAAGGGGATCCTTGGGGACCTCAGGGCATCATGTGCCCCGGGCGGACCTCGAAGCACTTTGCATATCATCTGGAAGAGGCATAAGGTAAACAGGGAAACAAAATACGGTTGCCACTGTCGAGATCCCGAAGAAGCAGCCGAAATGTCTTATGAACTCACCCCTAGCGCGCAGTGGACATCTTAGATAAATACATTATTTCTCGATGCTGTCTAGGGATGAGCGCGGAACGAGAACCAGGGGCTTAACTGAGGCCCCTGCAGTGCAGCGGGGCGGAGAGGGTCTTTTGGGGCGCAACCTTCAGGGAGGCCCCAATTAACTCAAAGTATTTGAGTTTCTTTGCATTGCGACAGTTTTGGAAAGCCCTCGCCACACTTTATAGGTGGGTCCTACATCTTTCGTTTTGCCACTGGCGAGGAACGTCGCATTTTAGCTCTAATGTTTCGAACACAAGCTCAGAATACAATCCCAAATTAAAGGCGAAACCATTAATAGTCAGTGTTAGACCTGGCTTCTTCTAGCGTGGTGCTGGCAAGTGCACCGACTTGCCAGGCCCAAACCTTCCCTTTTACTAAAGTTCAGGCACTCCTAAGGTAGGCCCAAGGTAGCCCCATGGGCAGGGTGCAGTGTATTTAAAGGGTAGGACATGTACAGTTGTGTTTTACATGTCCTGGTAGTGAAATACTGCTAATTTCGTTTTCACTACTGCAAGGCCTATCTCTCCCATAGGTTAGCATTGGAGCAGCCTTGTAACATCTTATAAGGGTATAGGGGATAGAAAATTGGAGCTTGGCGTCTCTGGACTCTCAATTTAAAAATACATCTTTTAGTGAAGTTGGCTTTTAGATTGCAGGTCTGAAAATGGCACTTATAGAAAGTTGACATTTTCTTACTTTGACCATTCTGGGCCTCTGCCCGTCTGAATACACGCCTGGGTCAGGATGACAGATGGGCTGTTTGTGCAGCCACTCTAGACAGTCACACACAGAGAGTTGAGGTGTGCCCGGCATATTCTGATGGCCCATCACCAGGCTGAGGGGTCTTCCGGAGCTAGAGTAGTGGGAGGAGCTGACGCCGACACCTGAATAGGGCTGTGCCTGTCCTCAGACAAAGAAGTCTCCACCCCCTGTAGTGTGTCTGCAGCCAGAGCAGGGAAGGGCAGGGTATTGTGCACTACAAAGATTTTTCTTTGTAGTTTGCCTATTTCAAAGGCAGAGTACTGGACCTGTGACCCTATTACTTGGAACACTTCTGGATTAACGACTTTCTGCCAGGAAGAAGAGCCATGTTGCTGTCAGGAGGGACTACCACTTTGCTGTTTGCTTTGCTGTGTTGGCCTGCGGCTTGCTGCTTCTGTCCTGGAAGTGAAAGGACTGGACTTTGCTTTCTACATCCTGCTTTCTAAGGTTCTCCAAGAGCTTGAGTTGAGCTTCACTCCTGTTTGAAGTCTCAGGGCCATTAAAGATCTCACCTGCAGCATCTGGGTTTTCCGTCTGAGAGCCCTACTCTGCCAAGTGGTGCCAACTCCAGTACCTGGGCCCTTGGAAGCCAGTTTGCTGTGTTCACCAAGAAGAAACCAACACATCGACTTCGAGTGCGACTTTGGAGCCGGCGTCGCTCCCCAATACCGCTGCCAGCACCGGAGCCATGGTCTCTGCTCCACGCAGTGTTCACGACTTACAACGTAGGCCCGACACCGTCGCAGTGCCTCCAAAGAACTCCCACAAAGGGAGTCCCGAGTAGCGCGTCACTAAAGTCCGTGGCGCACAACTCCAACTCCGCCACCGGTGGCCCCATGCTGTGACATCGACACTGCGTGGCTAGACTCTCGATACTTCATCAACCCCGCACTGTCAGCAGAACCGATGCCTCACCACCAACGCTGCATCACCTCCCTTGTGCCTTGCAATGTTCAAGGCGTCATTGGCTCAACGACCCCGCACCGCCTCCAGGAACCGACGCCTCACTTGCTTCAGTGATACACTGACAGTAAGGAAATGATGCCGCACTGGTCTCAGCGACTCCTCACTTCCCCGGCGCCTTGCAACATCTTTGTTTTGTCATCGTTTCCAAGGTACTGTAACCAGGGTCTGTACGACTCAGTCGCCGGCCTGCGCTCAATCGCGAGCGGCAATGAACGTAGAGATTTGACTTCGTCAACCAATTTGCTAACACCAGTTGGAGTTTTTATGTTTCTAAGTGCTTTACCTGCATTTAATCTTTGTAACTCATGTATTGAGTTGTGTATGTTGGATTTTTGTTGTTTTGGTCTTGTGCATTAATGAGTATTTTTCTAAAGTGTGTTTGTGTGTATTGTATGGCGTGTGAGTGTGAATGTGCTTTACACATTGCCTCCGTGATAAGCCTGACTGCTCTTGCCAAGCTACCAAGGGAGTGAGCGCGGGTTATTCAGAGTGTGTAACCAACTTACTCGGACTACAGTGAGGGTCCCTACTTGGACAGGGTGCGAACCCCCACCAAGAGACCCCATTTCTAATGGTGATCAGCAGTGAGGACAGGACTTGTATTTCTGCATTACATACAGTGATTGGTGTACACTACTTACATACTGCAGACAGTTACACCCCAGCGTTCTATTTACGCTTTTCTCTGTTTTTGCAACTCTTGAGATTTCGCCACAATGTCGTCTCAATCTGGAGAGCCAACAGCTGTACCTGCAGATTTGGTACTTGAGCAGGAGAGGTTGGGGACATACACAGTACCTTAGCTCAAAAAGTTCTGCAAGGATTCCAAATGTCTCACTAGAAAGGAGAAGCTGCAAAAGGCACGGAGGGCCTGGCTGGCAGCAAGGGAGGCTGGTGAGCAAACACAGATTGAGAATGCTATAGTGGATATGGAGGAACAGTGCCTGCATGGTGGTTTTATGGTACAACAGAGCTGGATCAGCCAAGAGAGGTGGGTCCAGCACAGATGGTGGCAGCATATTCTCAGTGGAGTCCGAGGGGAAGGTGCGCATACCCAAGGGTTTAGTGAATGATTATATCAAGGAGGATGGCATGGGTTTCAGGGCTATGAAGCAGTTCTACACATGAGCAGGGTCCCTGATAAAGATTGGGGGGCAGATTTGTGGAAGCACTTTGAAACGGAGGGACACCCAGTTGGCCTTTGGTACCGCAGAGCATCTCATCTACTCCAACATGAAGGCGGCACTGATTAAGAGATATGGTCTTACTCCAGAGAGGTACAGGGACAAGTAAGGAAGTTTAGGCTTGATTCACAAACACGGCTTGAATGTATTCTTTCTGCAGAGCACTGGATGGTTAGGTGAAGGGCAGTGAGGTAACAGATTTTTAGGGGCTGTACAATTTGATAGTATGAGCGCACTAGTCTAGTCTGTTTTCCAGAGCTGTGCCAGAACTTGATTGACAGTAAGCTTACTGACCCCAGGAAGCTTGCTCAGGAGGCAGACCGCTAGCTCAGCACCAGAGTCCACAAGAGGATGTATGTGGGAGACTCATTCAAGAGTGGGCAGGGTCTTCAACAGAAGAGGGGGGGGGACAAAACTCATAAGAGTAAGGAGTTCTCTAAAGGGCCCCAAATTAGTTCCCAGGGTAAGGATTCCCAACCCCCTGTTGAGAAGAAGAGTTGGTTCCCGGCAGGAAATTCTGCAAGGAAAAGACCCCCATAAGTGTTTTGCATGTAATCATGAAGGGCATTTCAAGGGGGATCACAAGTGTCCTAAGCAGGTAAAGCCTCCCACCGGTGGGCAGTCACAGGGGATGGTGAGTGTAGCGATTGGGCAGGAGCTGGTCCCACTTAGTGGTGGGGAGCCAGCTGAGATGACCTTAGTCTCCCTGGGTAAGGGTGAGGTGTTCCAGAGAACCCTCCTGCTTGATAACACTAAGAAGTACAGGCAGAGAGTGACCATCAATGTGTGGCGGGCGGAGGATCTGAGACACACGAGGCAGTATGACAACGGTCCGCTTGTGTCTGAAGAGCAGGTAGTCGCTAATGTGGTACACCAAGTAGTTGCTGTAGACAACAGTGAGTGCCAGTGTATGGCAGCTCAGGTTCCCTTTGAGTGGGGGGTCTCAGGTTCCTTGAGGATAGCTGTGAGTCTATCCATGCCTGTTGGCTGTCTGTTAGGCATGGACCTGGAGCACACAGCTTGGAAAGATGTGGAGCTCAGGTCACACTTAGAAATGTTGGGATTGCCATAATGAATGTGTCTGACCACACGGTCCATGGCAGCCCAAGAGGGAGATCAGAAGAACCTGGAGTCTGAAACAGTTGCCGAGATTCCTGCCAGGAATAGAAAGGACGAGAGGCGTGGGGAATCCATTCCTGAAATTACCACATAGCGGGAGGAGGCTGAACCGGAGGAAGACTACCTGGAACCTACAGGGGAAGATATGACTGAACTGGGGGACTTGCCTGATCTGACACATTGGCAGCAGGAAGGAGGCCCCACCTGGGAGGAATTCAGAGCAGCACAGAACGAGTGCCCCACTCTTATAGGTCTTCAGAAACAGGCTGAGGAAGCAGCTGGTAACGCCTCAGGATGTCACTTGATCTACTGGGAAAATGAACTCCTGTATAGCGAGCCTAAGGTTGCTGAGCCTGGAACAGTCAGTGTGCTGGTGGCACCCAGCACTTAAGAGCCTTCCTACTGGGTTTGGCTCATGATGTGCCTCTGGCAGGTCATTTGGGGCAGGACAAGATCATTGACAAGCTTGTCACCCACTTTTATTGGCCCCCAAATGAGTCATCAGATGCGTTCTGCAGGTCCTGTCAAACCCGCCAAGCAAGTGGCAAATCTGGGAAGAGGTTCAAGGCTCCTCTACAACCATTTCCTGTTGTGAGCACCCCTTTTGAGCAGGTAGGCATTGACATTGTGGGGCCTCTGGATCCCAAGACAGACATGGGCAACAGGTTCATCCTAGCCTTGGTGGACCAAGCCACCCGCTACCTGGAAGCTATCCATCCGAGGACGGTTACTGCGCCTATCGTTGCCAGGGCAAAGATGGGGATCTTTATCTGTGTGGGTTTACCCCAAGAAGGTGGTGTTCGACTGAGGTACCAACCTCATGTCTTTGTATATAAAGGCCATGTGGGAAGCGTGTGGTGTTACCTACAAATTCACTACCCCTTACCATCCCCAAAGCAATGGGTTGGTTGAAAGGTTCAACCATAGCATGAAGGGCATGATTATGAGTCTCTCAGAACCCATGAGGCATAAGTGGGACATCCTCTTACCATGACTTCTTCTGTTTGCCTACAGGGAGATACTACTTAAGGGGGTTGGCTTCAGCCCTTTTGAACTTCTGTATGGGCATCCCATGAGAGAACCTCTCAGTTTGATAAAAGAGGGCTGGGAGTAAGCTCCTAGGAAGCCACCCCAGGATGTATTCAGTTACATGCTGGTCTTCCGGAACCAGACAGCCCGCTTCCGGAAACTCGCTCAGGAGAACCTGGAAGCTAGCCAGGAAGATATGAAACATTGGTATGACCAGAATACCACTGACCAGCCTGGCCAGAAAGTGTGGGTGATGGCAGTTAGAGCCCCGTGCTGTACAAGACCACTGATCTGGGCCATTTGAGGTGAAGGAGCGCAGGAGTGATGTCACCTACCTGGTGGACATGCAGACTCCTAGGAACCCTTTGAGGGTCCAACACGTTAACAGCCTCTAACCACATTTCCAGAGGGCTGAGCTGACCATACTCTTGGTCACAGATGATGGGATGGAAGAGGAGAGTGAACCTCTCCCCAAACTCTTGTCTTCCAAAGAGCAGGATGGGTCAGTAGAGGGTGTTGTCCTCTCCCCTAATCGGACTCTAGAATAGCAGAGAGACTGTCACCATCTAGTGGCTAGAAACAACTCTCCCAATCCACAACTCAAATTAGCAGACTAAAATCAAAATTTGAAACTGGAACCACTCAAGAACTGAATTCTAGATCAAAATAAAGTTTACATAGCTATCATAATAATTAATAAGAGCATTACAGAGAGGACATGCATAATTTACCATGAAGGCTCAGATACAGAATCATAAATCATAACAGAAACCAGTTTTAGTCACTAAATTCTCCCTAAATTCTAAGGGTCAAACTCAAAGAGTACAGAAAGCATCCTAAATTAGGCAATCTCAAAATGATAGGTCAGTTTCTGGAGGAAAATGGAAAGTTGCATCCAATCTATTAAAACCAGTGGTTTATGTACACAATTTATGCCCATCTTCATATTCTATGAAAGGAGGCTAGTTTACCAATAGTCGGCCGCATTACTCTGTCCCACAGAACAGAACTCACTCTGGTTCATAACAACAAATCACACGGTCAGCTGAAGTCAGTGCTTGACGCATTTTGCCGGCAGCACAGCTCTAGGGCACGCTTATTGTGCACTCACAACTACCCCGCTAGGCCCCCCCCACCCACCACGCTTGCACCTATGCCATGAACTGCGCCTTCTGCTGCTCAGCAGCCAGCATGGACTGCAACTCAACATTGAGCTCTTTGGAGCTGCTGGGAAGTTCTCGGCCATCGTGCCCAGTGACAACAGCCAATTCAGAAATACAACCTTCACCTGCCACTGCTACAGCCACTAAAAAAAAACCTCAACTGTACACACCCCGTTTTTTTTTTAATACACATGCACAGCGGCCATTTTGGAACGGTTAGTATTTGCGAAATGTCGTGTGGAAGCCATGTACGGTACGTCACGATGCACGCATCCCAAAGTACCTTCTCGTAATAACTGAAATCGTCATCTTGGATTAGGATATATTTTCTAAGTAATGCTTATTTTGCATCGAAGCATCTTTATCTGCTGCCATACACTGATCACCCATAAAGCAATGCTGCTAGAAAACACAGAGTGCTTGTTTAGCGGCCATGTAAGGAGTGTGAGAAAAGGCGAGGTGCAACGGATGTGAAGCCAGCCACCATTAAAGCCCTCTGTCAAACTTTAGGACACGCCCCTGTCGTTTACTTCCGGGTGGAACAGGTAACCTTGGCGGTCTCTTCTCCCATCATGGAGGTGCTGCCAAGAGTGAGGTGCTCTGTGGGTGTGAAAGGTCAGTGGCTTACGTCTCAGCATATTTGTGGAATTGACTTTGTAAAGGGGCACAGCGTTTTATGTGTAGTGGCTGTCGCAGTCCAATGACTGTCAACCCAAGTCTATGAATCCCCGGGGAGTTCCCATCAGCACTATCTCAAGCGAAGTTAGACGACAATCCTAAAAATAATTACATTTATATAGCCCTTATTACCCGATGAGGCGTTGAAGCGCTTCTCGGCGGTAGCAATTAATGACGAAATGGATGCAAAATTGATAAATGGCTGGAATACCATTATACAAAAAATTTGTTAAACAGCTCGTTTATCAAGAGTGCTTTTAAAAAAAAAACATAGGAATGGGTTTAAATCGCACGGCATGTAACGTAATTCTTAAACTAGTGTGTAGGTTGGAGAAAGGGCATTGACTGTCAGAGTAGGTTGCCATGAGATTTCTTGTCGCTGAGGACCTAATTACCTAATCTTCGGCTTTTCGTTTACAATTTATTGTTTTCAGGCAGGTAAATTCCATTAATTACTAGCTCCTGAACTAAAAGTTACAAAATACATTTTATATAAATTATAAAATGAAAATTAAGATTTTGAACACTACGTTCTTGTCAAATGAAGTCCCTTGTTAATCCTACGGCAAACAAGACTTTCTATTCCCCCCACTGTTGTTTTAGCAGAATGCTTGCTATATATTCCCGCTGGCCGACTGAAGGAGAAATTAAAGGCACAGATGGTGATGGGTGACATGAATAATGTCACTAAGGGTGATCAGACAGGAGTGGAGCCTTATCAAAGGACATTTCCTTCCGGACACTGAAAATGCGTAACTGCAGCTTCGGTGCACCTTTTGTCCCCCACAGTTCCCTCTAAACTCAGCAATGGAACAGTGCATGGTAAAGAGTCACCAACAGGCTGCGTGGCTTAGGCGTTTTTTCCAGTGGGTTGAAGCGGATGTGGGGAGTATCTAAAGAGCTTTTGCCACCAAGAAGAGTAAGACTACTCAGAGGTAGTGTCTAACTATGGGCATTTCAATATTTTGTTGGCCCAGAATTTCATTGGTTGCCTTCTCCTCCTCCTGATGGTACACCCCTCACACTCCTTTTCCTCATCATTAATATCACCATTGTCTACCTCCCACTGGTGCTGTTCCTTTCCTCTTACTCCTGCTTCTGATTTTCCTCTTCCCAGGCCTGTTCTTGAATTTCCAACTGGTGCCAGTCCTAGACCTTTTGGTTGGTGTACATCGACCTGAGCCTCCTTGACCTCTTCATACTTCTGGTCCTCATTTGGGCTGTGTTACTTTTCCTTCAGATAACTAATCCTCATTCCACTGGTCCTCTTCCTTCTTGAACTCGTCATCCATGCTCTCATCCTCCTCCTGTCCTCCACTCCTGGTCTAGGTATTCTTCCTCATTTTCCTGGTCTGTGTCCTTGCCCTGATGCTCACGATCCTCTTTCTACCCATCATCTAGGTCCTTCTCGGACTTAGACTTACTGGTCTTGAGAATCTTCCCAGTCCTGGTCTGCTGCTCTGTACTCCTGACCCAGGTCTGTTAATGCTCCTCTTTCTGCTTCTGGACCTCATAGCCCTAATCCTACGCATGTCCGTCCTTGTAGTCATTCATCTCACCCCCAGTCTACGTCATTCTTCTCCTGTTCCTGCTAGTTCTGGTCAACCTGGCCTTGTTCCCCATGGTCTTTATTGTCTTGTTCTTTGGGTAATGGCTTTTTAAAGGCGGCATTGCTTTCCTGTCACAGATGCCGCATTTATGCGTAACTAGCAGCACACCGGCGTCAACTTTAACAATTGCTCATTGCTGCCAACACCCAGTCTCTCTATTGTTTGGATGTCTGGTAGGAATACATAAAGGGCAACAGCCAACCACAACTAGTCATGTGACCCAAGAAACCGGCTGCAGGCACAATATGGTTAGTACAAGACCATGTCAACTTTCTAAAATTGGCATTTTAAGAATTGTGACTTAAAAATCAGACTTTACCATTAAAAAATATGTTAAATAACTATTCCTTAGATACAAACATGACATTTCTACCTACTTCCAAACTAAAGATATCACTTTTTAAATGTAGTAAGGTTACCCAATGGGAGAGGTAGGCCTCATAACAGTGAAAAATGAACTGTGGTACCACTATCCTAGGGACTTGTATGTAAATTAAATGGTAAAGTACGCAGAGTCCTTAAAGCCAACAAAAAGCGGTTCAGAAAACAGGAGGGGTGAAGGCAAAAACTCTGGGGTGTGATCCTGCAGAGAGGGCCAGGTCCAACAGTTGGTATTTCTTAGCATACTGAGGCATCCATGACATGACAGTACTTAACCCAGGAATGAAGCTGGCCTTGGCATATTGTTAGTATAACATGGCCTTTTGTGAGCATCCATGGCATAAAAGTGAACACCAATGGTACTATCCCGGCATGGCATAATGATGATTCTAGTCGTATTGTTGGCATCCATGCATCATGATGTCCCATCTGGAATAATGCTTGTTCCTACATAGTGGTGGTGATTCATGGCATATGCTGGGAATTAGATACTGATTCATGGGCATGCAAAATTGAATCTATTTATGTGTGACAGAAGGTTGTAAATAATTGAAGAAAATGCAAAACTGATGAATGGACATCAAATATACATTAACTGAAAATGGTCGAAAGCTAGTATTTCAGGGCAAAGTAGTACTTTCTCATGCAAATGATCATCGTATGTTTTGGGGAATCGTGTTATTTTTTCAAGCTTGCGTTTGACAGGAAAATGTGTATACTTTTATAAAATGACAAGCTTTAATTCAGGGACAAGGTTTCTCAATTTTATATGTTTCACTGAGATACCCGCTGAGAGGTATAACCATTAGAACTAGGTTACCACTCTACTTATCACTAGTATGTTCTAATTTGGATTACTGTGATTAGTTCTAGGAAGGATTTTCTGAACAAGACAGTTTGACAGAAATGCACTACCAATACGGGGCACAATTTAAACAACTAACCCAGTGAAAAGCAGCAAAAATATAAATATCTATTATTATTATATTTGTTCAGCACACATTCACTGCAGAGTCTTGGCATCAAGAGCAATAGCAGGAAACCAAAAAAACGGAAAAAGAAATGGAAACAAGATAAAAATAGAAACAAGAAAATGGCAAAAAAGAGGAATAACCATCATAGACAAGGAACATAGCCAGATATATTCAGAATAAGCAGGACAGGTTAATTAAAGGCCTCGAGAGTGACATTTACTGCTTTCCTGCAAGCCCCAAAACTGTGATTGCTCATATATTACATGACATGCAAGTCCAAATTTTGGGTCTCTATCTCAGATTTTTCCAGTAATTCCCTCCGTCCGCTCATCATCTCAGTCAGCAAGGATACTTAGCTACCTTCTGTGTCAAAGAAAAGCCACCAAAGAGTTACCCTCTCCTTAAGACTATCCTTGAATGGTATGACAAGGTCCAGACACTCGAGATCTCTTTTACAGAGTAAAAACCCATACCAATATATATTCTCAGACACTGCCATAACCAAACCACCCTCTCCTTTCCTTCAGCATATGCCCTTACCATTCCTCATAGAGATAAGTGCTTCACTGACCCCTTATTTGACTAACCTATTTCACGCATCTCTCACATGGTACAGTTGAGAATTACCATATTTTGGTCATATAACAGGTGCAAACTTTGGCGATCTGAACAACTTCAGCCCAATTCAAAACCTACCCCTTCTAGCAAACCGCTGGAAAACTACATAGCTGCTCAGTTCAAACTGTTGATAACTGAAAATTGTATTTTTGATGAATTGCAGTCTGGCTTAAAATCAGATTCAGCACTGAAAGATCAGTTAAAAAAATAACTGATGTGCTTGGAAATGTAAACACCAAGGCCACTCTTGTCTTCTTGTCCTTTTAGACCGCTTAGAAGGGCCCAACATAGTAAATCACTCAATCCCATTTGAAGTTCTTAAAGACAGTATTGGATCGAATGATGCATTCCTGAGCCGGCTTTCATTGTACCTCAAGAACCAATATTAAGATTACCACAGGCCAACTTTCTCCTCACCCCTCAAAGCTAAGACAAGGTGATTCTTCTACATTGTTCAACCACTACATACAACTACTCGCCTCCTCCCTCAAACATTGGATATTTTTTCTGCTCAGACATCTAACTAGGTTTTAAATGGATTGCTACCCAAAATGTCTGGGACACTCAAGCCCTGGGTTACAACTCACCACCTTAAACTTAACCCACTAAATACTGAGATCCTTTTGATCTCAACTCCTCCCCAACCATGCAAAGTTCCAAGGAAAACACGGCTCAACTCTTGCTATGTGCTGAAATGCCAGCCTGTCATTATGGAATGTGCTAAATCACTGTGTCTCCCCCCAAAACAAGATCCTGAAGGCACACATCAATGCAAGAGTGCAAGGGGCACAATACCAATTTAACTCCTTTTAAGTAGTAAATCCTTTACCCCAGGAAAGTACTTTAAATAAGGGAGCCACGCCTTGGTTCTACTGAGGCTGGGCTATGAAAACTCACTTTTGGTTGAAATCCTTAAAATATACGGAGTTCCTCTCGAAGCTGTGCTATACACAGAGATTAGACTGGATACTGGCTCAAGAAAGTTTGACCATATGTTCTCAGTTCTGATCACACTAAACTGACTTACTAAGGAAGCAAGAAGTATCTATCCGCTAGCCTGCTTGCTCACACGACTCAGCCTACATATCTAACTGAGAAACTAACTATCGCAAAATGATCGCTCCAACTGCAAAGAGCCGATTCCCTTGTTTTTGAAATCTCATCTTTCGAAAAGTCAAACACAGTAAACCAGTCGTTTTCTTGGAGTGCCTGTAGAATCTGGAAACCCAGCTCTCAAAATATTAGAACAATATCAGAGTATTATGCTTTTTATGAAACAAGTAAATAATTTGCTATAGCAACATCATATCTTAGAGCGAGAGGCCCTATACATTCTAAATAGGGTGAACAAGACATCCGCCAAAAACCAATAAGGCCAAAAACAATTATATACACATACCATATACACACACACACATATATACATATATATATATATATATATAAAGAACTCCGTCTCCAACTTCCAAATTGCTCCAGGAAAGACGAACACGGACCCAAAAGTTAAGTGCAGGGTTCTTTATTAAATCCAAATACACCGCACCACCGCCATGACGCGTTTCGGCCTTCAAGAGGCCTTGATCACATGACGCTGTGACAGAAAACCAACAATTTAAAGTGACAGTGCAGTGTCACGTGCAAAATTCGGCAGATAGACATAGAAAAAATATATACATATATATATATATATATATACACACAATCGTCCTAAATTTCCTCCAATCGACACAGTGCCAATCGTAAAAAGATGGTAAAATGCATTAAAATCGGAGTATAAAAGCTCATTATTGAATAACATGTAAAATCAGCCTATAGCAGATATAAATATGTGCAAATACACAAATGTCAAAGAAACCATCCAACAATAAATGTTTAGAGCTAAAATCTCTCAAACTGTGACGAATGGGTAACCATATGTGTAATATCACCATAATGGTATAAAGTGCAAATCAGCGCTTGTCTTGCTGCAATAAACAGTCCCTGTAGGGAAGAAGTTAATAAAACATCCAAGTTTAAATACGAACGCTTTACATGCAATGCAAGATATCTGAAACCCAAATCGATTCATGTATACAGTTTTAGTGCAGGATTCTATTGGACAAACATTGCATTTTTTTTTTTTGATCATCTCTTTGTGATAACATACATGTATCAAATGCTTCTAATATCACCTACAGTGGGTTCAATTTGTTTATACTCCCATCTGGTGCTATCCTGAAGTTGGCACTGTAACAGAGTAGTATATGTAAGGAAAAAGAAGAAGGAAAGGTGACGGTAATGACCTCTCATCTATAATGCTATTCAGTTCTACATATTAAAGACCAGAGTTATATTTGTATTGGATTTAATAGATAGAAACCTAAAATCCTAATTAATATTTATTTATTACCCCATAAATATTAAGATCAAAATCAATTCATATATGATTTAATAATTAAATACATCAAACAACGGCTTTCATGATGTTGACTACCGCACCTTGTATATACCAAATAAACTATTCTAACTATTCTGCCTAAAAAAGTTTTGGTGCCAACAATAAATAAGTGTTAAAAGTGCATGTTAAAATCACAACTAATTACATGTAGGAGGCGAAACACAGATAATGTACTTAAAATTGTGCAAGAATTTAGCAATGCTACTGTGGGGCTAGTTCACAGGCATGTGTAGAAATCTTCACTCGAATTCAACCCGTTGGGCGTCTTGGTATCTAACTCGAGGATAAATTTGGTTTCTAATTTTCTCAGCAAGGCTTCTCGGTCACCGCCTCGTCTGAGTGGCGGTACCATATCCACCACGAAGTAAGTAAGGTATTCCAGGCAACTACCATGAATATCCTTAAAATGCCTGGCTACAGGATATGATACATCCTGATTGTTGATTGCCCTCATGTGCTGGAGTATACGTTGGTGGACCTGCAACTTGGTGCTGCCGACATATCGCAGGCCACACGTACACTCCAGCACATAGACGGCAAACTCAGTCTTACAAGTTAATTTTTTAGATATAATACGGGGTGCATCATAAAAGGGAGTACTATATGATGTTGTGCTTTTTAGGTCTCGCGCCTAGCGTTGCAGTGCGCAGCCTGCTCGCGCAGCGCGAGCCCTTTAGAAAGGGCTTCTGAAAACGACCTACACGCTCGTGCGTGTGGTTTTGTTTTCAGAAGCCCACATTGGCTGGTGCGTCCGTTTTTTATGGGGACGGCACGCTATTGGTCAAAGGCGGGCGCATGTCCCGCCTTTGCCGCGCCCATTCCCGACGGTGGCCAGAACGCGCAGCAGCGCGCGTTCGCCTCGCTGCCGCGGTCCCTCCCACCCGCTCCTCTGTGGTGCGCGCACCACTGGTTTATTCATTGGGAGTTCCACCAAGGAAGGGAATGTACTTGCTTTGAGAGCAACCGTATCGCCTTAACGCAACGTTTCTGGCTACGCAAAAAGGTATATTTTCTGCTTTCTTATTGTGACAGAATCTTAACTGTCTAACGCTACGTGTGGTAAATCTCATGATCGCATCCGTCACTTTTTTGCGGAAGTATTGCAGTCAAATAACTTTGTGTTACGGGCTGAGAAGCAATCTAAGGATGCCATCATGCAAATATTTAACTCATGAAGGAGACCGGAGTTTCTCCTTCGGGGTTCAGAGAGTAAAGAGTGCAACCCTGTGAATACAAGACATGGGGGACGCATTAATTTCGGGGCTTGGGTATCTGACCCAACAGGGGTGTATGGAGTGAAGCCCTGATGTGTATCTCTTACTTTTGTTGAGCCTCTTGGGTGCAGGTACTGTTGCCGTCCTCTCTGCCCTGAAATTGAATGGAAGCCGGAAGGTACAGTTTTAAGCTTGTGTTTTGACCTCAAAACCAGTAGATTAGGGAAAATGAAAAACATACTTATGTAAGTAGAATATGAATAGCTCAGTGTGTTTGTAAGTGGGTTCTGTAAGAAAAGGAAAAACCTTTGTTAAAGCGAAAGCCAGAAAGATTGTCTTAGATTTTACGTGGCAGCCCAATGTCGATGTATCAGTGTATGGATAATTGCTGCTTTCTATCTTTTGCGGTGGAGTGAATGAATATTGATTTCTTTGCACCCTACAGAATTTCTTTTTCATTTATTCATTGGTATTATTTAAAAAATTGCTAGAGAATGAACATGGACGTCATCGTTTCTTATGACACCTGCACTCGGGTGGAAGGATGTTATGTTCTTAATTGATCTTATGGTGCGTCTTCTAGTAACCTTTCATCTTTGGTTTTTTGTGAACCATATGTAAACATTATTTATGTTTAATAGTCCGGTCTTGTGTCCATTTATAAAGCTGAGTGGATTATCGTTATTTTATGGTGCTCATAATTAAATTTTGAATTTAAGTTAATGCCCTTGTGATCTTTTGCTGACACTTGGGTCCACATACTGCTTAATGGGGACATATGTGATTGTGTTATGGGCTGGTTTTTGCTTTCATTTGTTGGTCACGTTTAATTTGTGTGTAGTAGACTCAAGCCGGATAAAAGACCAGCTGACTAGGTGAAACCATTATGTTGGTATTGATGTAATTTTCCATTTCATTTTTTGCGGTGTGCATACTCCATAATTTGTCGAAGGGTTCCTCTGTTTTCCTGTGAATACGTCTTTTCTAAATGTACGTTTCAGATTAGTTTCTTTAGATAAAGGTTCATTTGGTCCAAAGACCAGGAGTGTGGTACATAATGGAGATACTCATCCTTAAGAGCATTGACATGGTTGATTGGCTAATCCCAGAGTATGTAGGGTATGTAAAGGTTAAGGGATCTTTAGTGTCTAAAAGAGAGACAGGGTATATTGTCATTTAGTCCTTGATCATATGTCTTGAGACTGTACACCCACCATTGTTCTTTTTTTAACAAAATATGTTCTGCATTGTTGCCATTTGTGTCTATGGTTTCTAGAATGACCCAGCTGATGTCATTGATGGTGTGTTTTGCAGTCAAGAAGTGGTTGCTCCTTCGAGTGGTGGATTTTTACACCTGATGTTACTGTTGTCTTCGCAAATCCGTTTTCACTTTGCGGCAGGTCATTCCAATGTATTTAATATTGCATGGGCAGGTGATCAGATAAATCGCATGGGTAGTGTTACACTTTCTGTGACGTCTGAGAGTCCACTCGAAGTTCTCGGTTAATCTGAGACTTTTGGTTGCTTTTGTGAGTTTACATACAGAGCAGGATCCGCCGGTGTAATGTCCAGTGACTGGTGCTCTGCCCCAGTTAGTTAGTACTGTGTTGGTTGTTACTCGATTGGGTGCCGGTCTAGTGAGTACTAGTAGGTCGTGGATATTTTTGCTTCTTTTATTTGCAAATCTAGGTTTGGGCCATTTCAGTGTTCCAGAGGTGAGAGTCCGCCAGTGTTTTTTAATAGTCTTCTTCACTAAATTGGTGGCTGTGCTGTATGTTGTTACACAAGTTAGAATCTATGTGTCCTGATCTTTTACAATAGTTTGTAAAAAGCTTTCGCGATGTAGATTTCTCGCTCTTTTTTGGCATCTCTGTATAATTCTGTTTGGATAATCCCTTTCTTTTAGTTTGATGTTAAGGTCTTGGGCATGTTTCTTATAGTCTTGTGTGTTGCTGCAATTGGTCTTATGTGTAGAAACTGGCTGTATGGGAGATTTTCTCTCAAAGGGCGAGGGTGGAAACTCAGAGAGGAGGCTATTTTTGGCAGTGGTTTGGGGTTGTAGGTTGTCATTTTCTACATGGATGGTGATGTCTAGGACGTAGATTGCCTTGTCATCGGCTGTAAATTTCAAGAATTAATCACAGGAATTAATCCATTCATGGAATTCGGGTAGTGTCTGGTGTTCCTTTCCAGATCACTAGTACGTCTTCTATGTATCCTTTTCCCTTTCATTGAGGGAGGGACATGGCACCAAATGACCACATACAACGCCCATAATAAAAAAAAAAGAATGCAAGAGAGAAAAGGACGATTAAGAAGAGTATTCTGGACCCAACCACTAGATGGCGGAATACAGCACAGCATGTGAAACCAGTAAATTCTATAAGCTGCAGAACTACTACTACTACTGGTAAAGTAACTATTTAATTATGCTGCCATCTAGTAAAGAAAGGGGTCTTTGGATGCCCCATTTGCTCATTGAAGCTTGCTGGGCTGCCCATAGAATACCTTAAAGCGATGATCGAGAACGCCATATTAATTCCCATCTTGCTCATCTCGTGCATGGATCTCTAATACCTGTGGTCTACTTTACATCTGGCACACTCCTGTTCAGAAATTATGCATGTGCTTCCAGTTCCAAACTTTTGCATCCATAACCACATGTTGCCAGTCTGTCTTCGTCAGTAGGGTGGAGCGAGTTGGTCTGAAGTCTCTCAGTGACAGAATTTTAGGACAATTTCTCCCCCTTGGCTGTGTGGGTCTTTTGCTTGCATTAAAAATAATTTTCCTGCGCTCACTTCTCCCCTTCTAGCCTTGTACCAAACGCCTCCTCCCAAGCCTCCCCCCCCCCCCAAGCACCCTAAAATAGATTCTTCACTTCTCTGTTTGCTTCTGTTAGAATCCTGTGTAAGGGAAAACTCATCAAAGTGTGTTTTGTTTTCCTCCCCTTTCTCGTCACCTCCTTTAATCTGTAGGTGGTGACTCAACATTTGAGCTGTGTACACCAAAACCTCTTTCTCCCAGGCCCATGATCTGTTTTGATTAGTTTAAATTGTTTAATTTAATGCATTAAACATGTACGCTACCATGATGAATTGAACCTTCGTCCAGGGATGGGAGAAAGTCCTTGTTTCCAACTAATGAAGTGCGTGGTGATGAAAAGCTAGTGAGACATGCCGCCCCCCCCCGCCCTCACCCCCCAATCCTGTACCCAAATGGTGATGAACAAGGAAGGGGCCCTATTGCTGTTACGTAGTCAGGGGAGCTCCCATAGGGGACCCCCATCAACAGTCTGAAAAAAACACCATTGGTGTTGTCTCAGCTCTAGTAACATTATTGGTGTTGCTTAACGAGCTAAAATCTGGAATACTCAACAACTTTATGACACGGAGTAGCCATATTCTTCAGTGCACATTAAATATACGCAGTGCCTGAAACGGTAACCTTGGAATGAGTGTTTCTTTAATAATTCTCTGCCCTAACCAGAAGGTAGCAATAGTATGCTACCCCTTATGTTTGTCCAGTGGGTGAGACAATGCATACATGTGTACGTGTCCATTTGTCGTTAGTGTTACAAGTAATCTCAGTCTGGAGCCTTAGCAGGCTTTTGTGGTTACTAACCAAACCAAGGAGGCGTTTGACAGGCAACATAAACAGAAAAGATGGCAGACATGCATGTTAGCTGGGTTGTTGAGGATAACACAGGAATGTCTTCAATTTTGTTCCGAAATACATCATTGGGTTGGTTTTTTTGCAGATTTTTCTGGGTTGGTTGGCCCAGATGCAATGGGCTGCCATTGAGTAGCGTTGGTCTCCCTCTGTTTGCTTCTGGTTTTGGGGAGGGGGTTTACAAGGAGGCAGTCGTCATCTGAGCATAGTCTGTGTGATGTGCAAATTGTTCTTGTAGGTTTTGGGTTGTTGTACCGTAAATGCATTTGAGACAGAGAAACTTGAACGTGTTTCTATCTTTTACTGGTAGTTAATGTAGGCTTTTGAGATGCTGTGCAGTAGGTTAATTTATTTGCTCAATCTTCTTGCTGTGTTTTGCACCTTTCCAACTTGTTTGATAACCGATTAACACTGTGTTAAAATAATTGTATAGTTTTAACCAGGTCACTTGCTCCAGTGGGTTAAGTGGCTGTGAAAGGGATAGTTTCACTCAGATGGATTTGGTGGATGGAAGCTTCTCTTACAGTTTTGGCCGAGGTGGCCATCCCATAGCACTCCAAGTTGCATACTTTGGTCTTGATTTTAATGAGCATGCCCAAAAAAAAGATGACTTTGCTTGAAACTTTGTCAAATAATTCCAAACAGTATACACTGCACAGCAAAGATGTAGTGAAGATGAAATAGAGGCATTTGTGTTGATGTGCCCCTTCTCTGTCTTGCAATGGAAAAGAATGAAATGTTAGAACTTGATAACATCTGAGTATTTAGGTGAAGCAATAACTCATTTGCAAGTTGGCCTACGTGTGAAGAATTATTTAAGAGGTTAGCCATCAAACTGACTCACTTGTTGGCAATGGTTAATGCTGCTCAAAATGAAAAACAGCTAGCATATGATCTTCAGATGGACACTGTGGTAGTCTTACCAAACCGTCGTAAAGTTAAGTGTTCATCATACAGACCTCTATCATTGCTGAATGCAGAGGTTAAAATGCACGTAAAGGCTTTGGCCAACTGACTGAGCAAAGTAGGAGCAAAGTACAGCCTAATCAGTCAGGAGTCATGCCTAGTAAAAATGCGAGGTTAGACCCGAGGCACCTATACGGCTGCATGACGTACACGGAAAATGCAATATAACCATCAGTGGTCACGTCGTTGAATGCAAGTCAAGGCCTTTAACTCAGTCAAGTGACAGTTATGTTTGCGTTTCTCAATAAAATGGTATTTGGACCTCCATTTATTTCTTGGTTAAGGCTCATATGAAGAGCTGCAAACTGAAATTAAAGGTAATGGAAACTGGTCAGAGCCCTTTCAGATTAGAGGGGGTACTACATAAGGATATCCCCTGTCACCCATGTTTGCCCTGGCATTAGACTATTGATGTGCTGGATCAGAGGGGACTCGCTGGGTTGGGGCTGAGATGAGGATGGTGGAATTAATGAATTTCACTCCAGCTTGAGAATAGTCTCCTCTATTTCTGAACCCAAGGCCACTATATCCAGACTACTGCAGATCTTTAGAAGTTTCCAGAACTCCTTAAGCTTTGGAATTAGAGCAGTTTGGTGCTTTTTCCATTGGTGAAGTTGTCCACAAGCCCATATTTCAAATGGCCAGTTGTAATTAACAGGAAGGGTTTTAAATACTTGGGGCTACACATGGCACAAGTTAGAGGAATTCCTTAAGAGCAATCTATATTTGCTGCTCAGTAGATTTCGAGGAGAAAACTGCTGCTCTCCCTTCTTGGTGGGTGGCCTTGTACATGAGAACACTTCCCTGGTTTCTCTGTCTGCTCCAGAACACACCATACAAGGTATCAGAGGAATTTTTGTAAATATCTAGAAGCAAAATTGTGCCTCCAATGAGTAGGCTGAGAGATGCTTGGAGTCAAACTGGAATGATGCCCTCTGATCAGTTTACTGAGGGAATTCAAACTTTCTGACACCTATGGTTAAATCAGGGAGGTGGAGCTCAGACTTGTGTCTGAGAATATGCGGCTAGCAGGGAACCTTCCCACACATCTTGGGGAATGCATGCATCTGCCATTTTGTGAGGGATTTAAGAACGACCTGGAATTCAATGCAAAATGATTGGAGGCTTTTTTTTTTTTGGGGGTTGATCTTTTTATTGTTGATTTTATATTGTCCATAACAGCAGTATGAGATGCAGCATTATACTTTTTGCCATGTACATTACACATTAACGAATGTGCAATCAACCATAGTCCAGTAAAGCAGCATGGTCCATAGATTAGCACATCCAAAACCATAGAGATTTTAACGTATAAAGTGAGAATAACAATCGCCTTCGTCTTCCCCCGTTGCAGATGGCAAAACTGCATGATTAAGAGACTGTTATTCAGGGTCCGCACTGCTCATTCATAGGAGACACTGTCCTGGACTCACATGCCTCTCATCAGTGTGCACACTGGTCTTTAACCATATTCCTCCAACAGATTCTTGCACATTATTACAGGTTAATATGTTCCTTGTGAGGCCTCCTGACTCCTGCCATTGGGATTTAAGTTCTGCCACTATGTTGATTATAATTCCAGTGCTGGAGCATTGTGCTTTTGGTTACACGAAGCCATCTCGTGCTTTACCTGTACTTGTTTGTTTTTGTGAGTAACGTTAAAGGAGCCAGTATGCGCTGTGGAAAGGGCTTTTCGGTAACAACAAGCATTTGCAATGCAATAGGTCTCGCATTCTAGCGACTTTGACCTATTGGCATTGTAAATGACAATGGCTTTATTTGTTTCAAAAAACAAAACATAAATAAAAGGCAATGTCATTTACAATAAAAATAGCTCAAACTCTCGCATTATTAAAGTTTGAGCTATTGGTGTTGCATTATTTAGCAATGCCAATAGCTCAAACTTTAATAATGCGAGACCTATTGCATTGCAAATGCTTGTTCCTAGTTTGCAAGCCTTGCAACTAGCGCATTTGATGAACCCTTTGGTTGACTGTAACCAAGTATTCTTTGTCATGACCTCCGGACTACTTTTTACAAGCATATCGCTCATAGAGCATGCTTTCCGGAAGGTAACTTTGGGAACTTCTGTCAAGGATTCACCGATCACAAGGTCATTGCGAATGACCGAGCAATTCTTATTAAAAATTTTGCGCAAAGCGCGATGCTGGCGACTGTATGTTGTAATAAGTCTTGGAGGGTCAGCAGCGGCTGTAGGTACAGTGGCCGTTACCTTTGTACAGTCTCTCTGCGATAAGGCTAGAGACCTGGAAATGGACCTAGTTTTCTTAATAGCCTTATCAATCACATCTGCAGAGTAACCCCTAGCCAGAAACCTTTTCTTGCTGTCAGTTTGGGCCTGAAAGCAATCATCATCTACACTACAGATGCGTCTGATGCGCAGCATCTCACCATAGGGTATGCTACTAACCAGATGGCTTGGATGGTGACTGGTGGCATGGAGCACAGTGTATGTGTGTGTGTATATATATATATATATATATATATATATATATATATATACACACACACACACACACACATACCTACACAAGTATACACATATATTCACTGAAAAAAACAAAGGTTACAGAGATGTTATAGTTGTGCTCACTTTCACTTATACAAAACCAGTGAAACTCAGCAGTTATACTTAGCTGAGCTAACTATAACTTGCGCCCCCGTAATGCACTGCTTATTACCTCACATATTACATCACCGCGATGGTTTCCCTTGACCACTATCTACCCACTGGCAACCTGGACTGGGAAGCGGAGTATTCCCGAACTCTTCCAACCTTGGACTAGCACTTGGAGGACTCAGGACGGTTTCTGGAAGCTGACCAGGATTTCCCATGCAGTGTTGGAACTGCTCATCTTAAACCAGGAGGTACTGCTTGTGAGAAGTTGGCCTGGTATATGCTGTACACTAATTAAAGTGGGCACCTTGCACCAGTCCAAACGACCCTTATGATGTAGGAGGTCAAAGATAACCTTTAGAAAGCTATCCTAGTGGTAGCTGTGGAGAGCAGCCTTCAGGCTTAATCTTGAAGGAATGTAAAGCAGCTTGTTTTACCAGAATCTCACTTCTTGAAAGACCAAATGAAAGGAGAACCACACAAGTGTTATGTAAAAATATGTATTTATTACTAAAACACTCTCTACTAATCTCGACACGTGATTAGAACAAAGCACACAATACTTAATCAATAGAACGTACGTAAGTAGCAAAATATACAACGGGCTCCAGGGGGAGACCGAACCATATACTAAACAAGCATTGGCATAGCCAATAGGTCTCGCTTTTCGGACCTTATAAGTATTTAGTTATGCAGCACAATATCCTTGGTGCAACAACAAACTGTTGCATGGCTAAACACTTATAAGGTCCCAAAGGCGAGACCTACTGGCTATGCCAATGCTTGTTTTTTTTGTTTAGCAGAGAGCCCATGGTGGAGGGGAAGCACAAGGTGCTGTTTGGGCAGAAGCTAACTGTGAATGACAGTTGAACAGAGCAGTGGATGATGAGTTCTGACTCAGAACTCCTCAATTTATGGTTATGTGTGTATTTTTCATTTATGATTTTTTTTTAAATTACCTACGGCCGGTGAGACAGCTAATTCTGTGTCTAGTCCGAAGCTAACACGTTATGTAACTCTATACATGTCACAGTAAGAGTAGAGGCCTTCGGCGACTAAGTAAAGAGCGTTGTAGATGCAGCCGGCAGAGCAGACTGCGCATAGGTGGTGGCGCAAGGCCAAACAACAGCCAGGCATTCTGTGCATTAAACCTTTAGTAGGCCAGCCAGCAAGGAACTGATCATGGAGCAGCAAACCAACATTGGCTTGTGATATTTAAAAATATTGTAATGTACCTAAACGCTATGATAAGTGCATTCAATTAGATGTTTTGACTACTTGGCAAACTTGTGCTTAGTAAACCTTCTGGTTTACGTATGATTATCGGTATATATGTGACAGAACTGACATACGAACATCAAACTGCTGTGTTCACCAGCAGAACATTGAATTTCAGTGTTTTTTGTCACAGTGGAGCTGAAATGCGTTGCACTGACAGTGCCTTACCCTGAAAAAAACGTGGGGAATAACAGGGTGTTTGGTGGAAAGAAAAAACTTTTAAAAAATAAAAACGAAGCACGTATAATATTTTAATTGGGAGAACACAGGTGATTGTTTGTAGCCTTACAGCTTCTTCCTCGTGTCCAGTGCACGTGACAGGCATCTCCCTTTCAACGCCGCACCAGGGGTAGTAAGCGCTATATAAAAACAATTTAAAAAAGGAAGGGGCAACATACGCCGCATCGTAGATACTGAACAATATAAATGGAAGAATTTCCTTTGCATATCGTTCGCCAGTGGACACATATAGCAGCAGATAAAAAGCGTTGCTATACAGAAGGCAGCAGCATGGCCAGCCAGGGACCATACAGTCCTTCCAGGCGTTGCAGCCGCCCCTTCATCTCTAAAAACAAAGGTTTCAGATTAAGCAATCAGTATTGGCGTGGTTCGCATGAAAATCTCCTCGCTTTCTCCTACCTGGCCAGTCTCATTTCAAAATATCGTTTGGATGCAGGGCGAGTGTGTTGTCACCTGTCCGAAGACAGCACGTGGGTGACATCTAGTGGTGTAGTAGGAAAATTAACCAAAGAATCTCACGTCACTGCACGAACTCCTAGGCCTCCTAAAAAGCGCACATCAACCAAACAATTTACACAACATATAGTTTCACGCGTATTTTTGCCTGAACTAAGAAGAGGGTAATTACTTTATAGTTTTATCGTTTCTGACGATCGTTCCATGTTTAGTTTGAGAACAGCGAATTCGCGGAGATGTTAAACCCGCTCAGTTGTTGGGTTGATTGGGAAAGAAAAAGGAGGACAGGCACGGGAAAAGAACAAGTTGGACGAGGAGAGGAGGAGGCAGCAGGGGGAGGGGAGAGAGGAGGGGGCCTGCGCCTGTTTCCCTTGCGGGAGCGAGCAGGGGCACCATCTGTTTGAAAGTTAATTACAAACAGATGGTTTCAAAGCTCGCTCCCGCAAGGGAATCGCCAAACGTGCACGCGTTGCCATTGAAAGCAATACAAAGTGTGCACGTTTTTGGCAGAAAAAGTGAATCGATTCCTAAAGGTCTCCTCCTATGCAGCGCATGCGCGCTGCGTAGGCGAGACCTAAAAAATGGTATAACAACGACTTCAATAGAGAGAGTGCCTAGAGCACGTAGAATCGCTGGGACCCCAAGGAACCACCCAAGGCAGTGACAGAGCGCCCACGGAGGATGGGTGGAGTGAGGAAACACAACCGCGTGCTCCGTGCAACTCTATGGGAAAGTCGCGGTTGGAAAATTACAGTTTAAGGACACTTCTACGAGGACTTCAAGCAAACCCTTTGGAGCATAAGAGGTTCTAAGGCCAGCACCCTTGTGAGTACCGAGGTACCCGAGTGACCTATCCCAGAGGAGCCGGGTGCATAGGGGTCATGTGGTGTCGGAAACCTCTGTCGTTTTCAATGGAGGGATGTGAAGTACTGCTGCCAGGAAGGCGAAGAGTGTCTGGTGGAATCCAAGCCTGGATTCGAGGTGAGAAGAATCTGAAAGCAGAGGGGACAAAGTCTGGGTCACTTCAGGTGACCAGGGGCTCGGTAGTTGAATGCCCACCGATGTCGGGTGCTTCAGGTGAAGAGCAAGGATGTTTGTCTCTGCAGCCACGGGGACCAGGAGACGCATACGACCAGGCTCCGGAGGTGAGCTGTCCCACGAAGGATGTCGAGAGCTGAGGGGTCAGTGTCCGGCTGGAGCACCAACAAGCCTTGGCAACGGCAACCCACGCAGGCAGAGGAAACAGGTTACGGTGTGGACCAGCAAGGTCCAGGGGACTCTCTAAGCAATGGGGAGTCAGGGCACGTCTGGAGCAACCAGGGAAGCCCAAGAACAAACGAGATGACCCTCGCCAGGACCCACAGGCCAACGGACCAGGGATCGCGAGGTGACCTCTAGCGAATTCACCAAGGACCAGCCCACAGAGCACTCGTGGAGTGGAGGCCGGATATCTTCGGTGCAAATGTTGCTCAGAGTCGGGACTACACGTAGTCCAATGCACAAGCTCAGGGATCGCCAACAAGCATATGCATTTGCAAATAGACGCGGTGCACAGGGGTACGGGTTACACGGCCCCCACGAGAGATACTGGTCTCAGAATCGCTGAGAGGTCAGATCTACCTCGGGGACCTTTGGGAACCCACCTCCTGTGTTGCAGAAATCTTCGGAGTCCGCAGGAGCTCTGGAGATGCAAGCCGGTCAGATGCGCTTAGGTGCCTGCTGCTGCAGGGGAGTAACTCCTTTACTCCAAGGGAGATTCTTCTGTCATCCAGCGAAGTATAGACCGTCAAAGTACTTGGTTTCTTTGCAGAGTCTTGTCCAGGTATAATCTAAAGTCCTGTGATCAGGTTTCCCACTTTATACCCAGGGGAAGGGGTTGGACTGACTCTGGGGACCCTCCTAGGGGAGGGACAGGACAGAGGGTGGCTACACCCATGTCCTTTGTCCAGTTTCGCGCCAGAGCAGGAGCCAATGGCTCCCAGAACTGGTTTGAGCTGGACTATGCATGGGGACACCAAATGTGCCCCCAGTGCAGACTTTCTGGCACTCTAAGAGTGCACCCACCCAGCCCCAATACACTAAACCCTTTCTGGGAGGTGGTCACACCTCCCTGTGACAGGAAACCTATTGTCAGGCCTTCCTCTGCTCGAGCTTGGCTCAGCAGCAGGAGGGCAGACTTGTGTCTGTGGCTGGCAGCATCCATTTTGTGCTGCCCAGGTCGAGAAAGCTGGCACCGGGTAGACCGGTGACCCACAGTAGTGGTTCTAGAAGGGTGGAATCATACCTCCCACACCAGTTACTGGTGTGGAGGTATGATTCCAAGGTGTTTGACACCAAACTCGGCATGTTTCTAAGAAGCCGTTTTAAAGTTAGCATTTACCGCGAGGTTATAATGCACTTAAACATATATGGTTGGCTGCATCACAGACAACCCCGGAGAATGGTCTCCGAAGGCTGCAGAGGGGCCCTACTCATGCAGGGGCACCCTCTCACATAAAACCCAGCACCCTGCCTTCAGGATTGATAAGGCCTGCCATAGGGGTGACTGATAGGTTTGTATGTGTAGTGATTTAGAGAGATATAGTGAACCTATATCTTAAATAAGTGGTGCAAGCACCAGCTTACACAGTCTGCTGTAGCAGGCTTGTCGTGTCAATTTGAATGGCCTCTCAGGGGTGGCATAATACATGCTTCAGCCCATGGGAGGCCTCTGGGATACCTATGCCCTGGGTACCTGGTGTACCATATACTAGGGACTTATAAGGGTACCTCAGTATCCAATCTGGAGTGTACCTAAAGTACATAACACAACCAATTTAGGGAGAAAGCAGATAGACTGGGGTCCCGATTAGCAGGATCCCAGTCAGACTAGTCAAAACCAGCAAAACACCAGGAAAAAAGTGGGGGTAACCATGTAGTCAGATCCTACCTTCCTACACTGCTTGCCTCTGACTAGTTGTTTTAAGTCAGCCTTCTTTCTTGGGTTTGGAGTGCGTCCCCACTCCCTACTTCCCAGGCTCCTTGGGAATCATCTTTAGTTGGTCATGGGGAAAAAGAAAGCTATCAAGAGTGGCCCTGGGGAAGTGCGCACCAAAACTAAAAAGGTTAAGAGGGCTATCAAGCATGCTGCGGGGAATTGTGTCTTGGATAGAATCGACTTAATTATTGAATGCGAGGAAATCTCATCTCTAACAGTCTACATGGTCAGTTCCAATCCCAAAAACCTCACTGCACCATTTAGTTCTAGAACACTTAAACGGATCCCACACATATTCAGGAAGTGCATCACACACAGCCCTAGGCCCGCTCCCCCAAATCCTTCTGATATTGAGGCAGTTAATGTAGGAAACTCAGCCAGAGCCAAGACTCCCATAGCCCCGATGTCATCTGCAGTTATAGCATTGCACCACTCTTCTATGATAGAAAACCTGCAGGTGGGGGAGGTCCAACTACCTCTTAAGGGGCAGATTAACCTAGACGCAGACGGATGATCGATTATTAACTATTTAAGAGCAGAAATTAAGGTTTTGAACATGACAATACATGAGCTCAAAGGTCAGGTCAATGTTCTTCTAGTTACAAGTAAGAGTCCCATTGCTAAATTAAATCCTCAGGCCCCATGGAATGGCGGACCCCTTCACAAGGACACACCACTGATCACCGCAGGTCTCAGTCAGCCATTGCCTCGAGACAGCACAGATGGTCCAAGCATGATTCTGTTGAAAATGTCTACATCAGAAAGCTGCTGGTGAAGCAGTTAGAGCCACTGAGCACAGTTATGAGCTTCCGTGAGCATCACAGGAGTAGAGACCCCTGGCAAAAGAGCTACTCCAACCAGTATCCTGTGAGAGCTAAGAGCCAAGCCCACCTAGCCAGTAATATGACCTATATGACCAACGTCCCGAAAATTACCACCTAGAGGTTAGAAGGTGAAGACTCACTCAGGAACAAAGTAATCCACTGGATTACGCAAGTGAGAGGCTGCAGGTCAGTTATCAGATCAGAAGATAAACTGCGAGTGAGGAGGTGTTACCTCCCCAATAGCCCCACTGACTGTATTGAACTATCTCTAGAAGATGGCAGGCTGGTCTACAGTTTAATTACACTAGAAGCAAGAACCTCTGCTCCCGCAACATCTAACATCCAATTCAAGTACTATTGCCCCAATCACTGTGTCATTTAGTATCCCCTCTACAGCAAATGACTGACTGAATTGGTGCGATATACCCCCTGTTTTGGCGACCCATTCAGCCACCATTCCACTTTTAGAGGGCAGCTGTGAAATCACCTATGGTCAAAGGGCTCCAGACACTAGGGGGCTACACCTTTGCCTAGAGAAGAGTCCACGGGGGGGCAAGGGGGTAACTACTAAATCTGGTCACCACCAGGTTTGTGTAGAAAACCAAGCTCCAAGATTTAGTTCTCCCAAGACCTCTACTCCGAAGGCTCTGCGCAAGCTCCAGATGGTGTCATAAAATGTGGCTGGGATGAGATCGAAGATGACACTCCTGCACTGGATTAAATTTATGGAAGTCTTTGACGTCTGCATTATCCAAGAAACCTGGAATACTATTCCATATCACATGCCAGGCTATCAAAGGCATCACTGCCCTGCCATCCAGAGCAAAATAGGATGACCCGCAGGAGGTCTGCTTGTCTGGGTAAAGATAGATCTTAATTGCCAGGTCCACAACCTTCCCTACAATAACCCAGACACATTAGTCATCCAACTTAAGGGCGCGACAGGCACTACCGTTGACATTTATAATGTCTATGCAAGAGGTACTGGGGGGTGGCAGATCTCCCACCCTACAGGAACTTGAGGAGCTCTTGGGGAGAAGGCGTTCTTCTCACCCCCTGATCCTAGCGGGTGACTACAATGTGACGTTTGAACCCCTCGAGGGGGACAACATCTGCGAAGCAAGGGAGGACGACCTTTGGCAAGTTCCCCAACTCTACCTACCCCTCATTCGAAAATGGTCGCAGGAGGCTCTACAGCTAAACACCATCACCCCTGGGGAAGGGGTTGAGGGTCACAAATGGGCCGACAAAGTCCGATAAAATGGGTGCCAATACCTTTAACAGATCTAAAGGAACAAGCCGTATTGATTACTTTTTACTCGATTTGAGGCTATGGCCCTTACTCATAGATATGATTGTGGGCACAAGTGTTGAAAGCGACCATAATCCTCTATGCATGAGCCTAAAGTCCCTTTGGGGCGATCCCAGTTTTACACCTAGAGCCCATTTAGTAACTAGAGAGCTCCTCCCAACGAACGATAATTGCTGTCTCAAGTGGCGAAAGGGGGCTTGAGCCCGCCCGCAGCTCCACAGCTCTGCACAGCTCTGCTTCGTTATTGCTTGATAGTGCGGTAGCACTCAGTGGGACCCGGCGGAATCTGGCAGCAGTTTCATTCAGCTCTCTACTCTGCACCTACCGCCTACCGCACCTTCCGCCTTGGCCGCCCGACTGCCGCACCAGAGTTCAAAGGTCAAAGGAAAGCAGCGCTGTAAGCACTGCAAGCGCGTCTGCCCTTTAGCCGGCGGCCGCAGCAAGTGAGAGCCCTTGGCGGCATCGTGGAGGCGGCCTGGTTAGACCAGGTACAGCCTGCGATCCCGCCTTGTGTGCCCCGCTTGCCCCTTCTCCACATTGACCCCTCGCCTGCAACTGGAAAATTAGCACCTGGAAAATATGTGAGGTGTCAACTGCTGGGTTACAGATTTGTGTGTCCATCCTCAAGCTTGTTGATGTGCAGTTTTGGCTCACTTTTTGCGGGCCCAGAAGTGAAGAGGAGGTGCAGGAGAGGCGAGCAGCCCACCAAGCCACCCAACCAACCAACCAACCAACTAATCAAGTCAGCTGGACTATTGGACTATCGGACCACTCAACCGACTCGACTGAGAAATCAGGTGTGCTACTGTAGCCAACAACGCCAGCGTTACTTCTTAAAAAACAGGCAGTAGCGGCTGCATAAGGCAGCATAAGGCGGGCGGGACCTCATCCCATACAACACCACCGCCACTATTTGATAGCCCTACCAAGTTAAGCCATAACAGACCCGCAGGACTGAATCAAACGCCCCAAAAGGACCTCTAAGGACTGCAAACTATGAGGTCAGTAACGGGTACGCGAGGTGGTTAAAACTGCCAGAAGCACAAGTAGTGTAAGCAGCACAAGCAAGCGAAAAAGGAAGTTGAAAAGGCCTGCCGAGCTGGAGGGCGAACCTCAGGCAAAAACCAGACCTGCATTACAGGAAGAGGGCACTATAATTGTAACAACACCTGAGCCAAGTAATACAACGCAGGGAATCTTAACGGGAAAGCATCGCCTTTTTCAGCCCAAAATTGACACAATTTTTTTTTTTTTTTTTTTTTTAAACGCAGGCGACACCCTGCTCTCATGCTCTACCATAGCTGTAGGGCTTCAAACTCTACTCCCGCCTATACGTCAAGTGGACAACGGCAAAGGGGAGAGGACTGAAGTGACTGAAGGTAAAGGAGGCAGGGGGGCAAGGTCAGGATCTGTCAGCCCCAAACCAGCCCTACACGGCCAAGATGCCCCTGCAAATCGAACCCTAAAGACCCCAGAGATCTCAGAGAAAAAGCTCAAGGAACGACACAAAGGGGCAATTCAAGAGCCATCTCAAGACAGGGAAAAAAAGCCCGAGACAAAGGGTTCATGGGAAATCTTCACAGAAACACCAAGTGATAAGCGTAAGCCTGAGACTGCTCCAATGGCCACTAAGGTCACAACGCCTAAGCTTACCGACCAATACAAACACGATGGGGGCAATTGTGTCTCAGACTCATTAGACATTCACGAGTTTGAAAAACCAATAGGAAACTCACTGGTGAAAACTAAATTTGACCTAATAACGGCCGGCTCGGAGGAACGGAAGACCACAGGGGGAGCACCGGAAAACCTGGGCTCAGAATATGAAGCTCGGACTGATCTATCTCAAATTAATCGAGTAATGACCCAAACTAGCATGACAGAAGACCTGGAAGAGTCAGAGCAGCATTCATATCTCGAAAAGGATGAATGGGAGGCACTCCTGGCAATCTATCGGGAGGAGTCGTGCAGGTGCGAATCCCCAGAAAGTTTAAAAATAGAGGGAAGGAAGGAAAACAAAGCTCTCCAGCCAGCAGAGGGGTTATATGCACCACTTAAATGTACATCTAAATGCACAATGAGTAAACCTAGAGCTCATCAAAGTGACAGAAAAAACAGCTTATAGTAGTGACCTTGGTCATTTTAAAGATGAGCAAAAATCAGACCACGGAGACGCCTGGGCAAGCTTGCTTAAAACCGTGCAGCTTTTAGTAGAGGCCTTGCAATATCAGACCGATAAAATGGACATGCAATTAACCCTACTGAACACCCTGGCAGTTTGTGGTAGCAATCGATGGCAAATTGGGCAGGCTAAACACTACACTGCAAAGCTTCCAGGAGCACACGCTAGCCGAGCATTGTTCCTGCGGATGCAGCCCAATTGTGGACAAATTAGCAACCCTTCCATCAATGCTGACTGATTTATGCTCACAACTGAAGGCATCGAATCAAGTCCTAAAACAGCCTAGAGGAGGGTACACCCCGAAGGGGCCTTGGAATGACACAGTGATCCATCAGGGTGCGTCTGCACAAATGGACCAATCGGCGACAATGAACCAGAATCCACAAACTAATGCTAAAAATGAGAACAGCAAGCAAACATCAACTTCGATACTTAGTCAAAGTCCTATGTTGGAGCTTGCTGAGGCAGATAAAGGGGAAATAAAATTGAACGCAAAACAAAGACGGGCACAAAAACGGAAGGGTAGGAATCAGAAACAAAGCCTCAATATGGATGGATTTCAACGTCTTTTTGGGGCAACGCCAATGCAAAAAGTGATATTGGACCAAAGTAACCCAACACCGGACACAACTAACACAAAGTGCATCACCAACATGCCTATTACGATTCAAAATCCTCCAAATGGATAGCAAGAAAGCACTGTGTCCGAGCCTGTTTGGGAGGCAGAGGGAGCCGTCTCACCCCAGTCTCACTCAAACAGAAAATCTGCTGGAAATTCTGCCATAAATGAACTCAAACAGAATCGAAGTAAAAACAACAACAAGTAATCAACTGAATGAGACAAAGCAGGATTCTATGTCCTACGGAAATTCTTGGACATCAACACACTTGATCCCATCCCAGAAGGGAGGAATATAACTTTGGGGAATTCGATCGACCCCAAAAGCAGACTTATCGTTAATAAGGAAGAAGAGAAGGTACTGAACAGGCAGCTTTTGAATAATAGCATAACCAACTTTCAAATATCTGTCATCAACACAGAGTCACTCCGAGAGCTCAACCAAATCCGTCCGGGCATAAAACTGCAAGGAAGTACGGAATACGGGACAGAAAGGGTCCAATACGCGCAAGCAGGTCCTACGGGCGGGGATCAAGCGGAAAAGGGATGCTCCCAAATTGAGGCCGTTCCGCCTTCCATAAGAGGCCAAAACAATGCCTCTAAAGGGGTGGGAGGGAAAGAAACAAATGCCATTTGGTTTACTCCAGAATACATCTCTAAAGGAAGGCATGACGTCTTGAACCGAGGCAATATTCTGCGGCTCCTATCCCACATACCTTCATTGTCGGAGATAAGGACGATGGATCTGGAGTCAATAGAGTTTATCAAATGCATGGATCACTTGGCAGGAGAAAAAACAAGAGCAACATTGACCTCCTCAACAACTGCACATAAAATACTCATGGAAAGTGAGATTTTAAAGTCTTGGGGGATAAGCAGTGCTCCATACACCAAACCAGGTTATCCAGATCCGTTAAACCCGGAACCTATGAGGGGATCTGAGGGGACTGGAAATAGACGAGTTACATCGGTATTGAAAGGAGCAATAGGGCACTGCAACACGGACATAGGACAACAGCTGGAGGGACCCAGAATTTGTCGTAACCCGCTTACATTGCAGGAACGGGAAATCAATACAAGTTGGATTTCGAGAACCATAAACAATAAAAAAGGATTGACAAGATCTTTGCTCCCCACACATGGCCAGTGTTAATGGATTAGTACGGCTAAGCTCCTGGAACGTAAATGGGCTTGCCAATAAAATAGCAGACCTGGAATTTGTCACCTACATTAGGGCCTTCGATATAGTAGCTCTGCAAGAAACTGGGGCATCGGATCCGCCACATCTCCAAGGATTTTTGCGTTTTTACAAAGGAGCAACTAAGACGGCAAAATTTGGCCGCTTGCAAGGAGGTTTGGTCATATATGTTGCGAATACAATCACTCACACTGCCCGCACTTTCGGTCCTAAAATTCAATCATTATTAGCAGTAACTGTATCCTTTCCATCAATAACAAATACAAGGAATATCAATATTACGATAATAAATGTGTACATTCAACCAAAACGTAAAATTAAATTAGCTAAGGAAATGTGCAATTTTGTGGAAACATGCATAGGAGAAGGCCCTAATGCACAAGTTACTAACTTGTGTAACGATATATCTGTAAGAGACAGTAGTTAGTGACAGATTCCTTACCTTAGAATATCCCCAGGCGTCAGGCTGGACCCGGAAAGTTTTTGCGTAGCAGTACCCTTGCGCGTCGGTAGACGGCGTCGTGCGGCTCCGCGTCCATCGTCGGCATCGGGATCGCCGGGATGACGTCGCGGGCAGTACTTAGACGCCGCCCCTGCGCGCTGACGTCAGTTCTGTACACGACTTTCCGCGCCAGGAACGCAGAGCCATGCAAGAAGCTGACATAGGTGTCTGAAAAATACTAGGGCCCTGAAAGGGATGTCCTTAACCCTAGAAATCAGTTCGCAGAACGGGGAGGATGGGTGGGCGGTAAGGAATCTGTCACTAACTACTGTCTCTTACAGATATATCGTTACACAAGTTAGTAACTTGTGCACCTGAAAGAGACACGTTAGTGACAGATTCCTTACCTTAGAATAGATACCCCAGCAATACCAACCCCGGTGGTGGGTCTGCAAACAAAGATCAGACAAGGAAGTACCGGAGGACAGAACGACCAAAGAAGCCGTCCCTCCGGACCTGACTGTCAAGGCAGTAATGCTTGGTAAACGTGTGCAGCGAGGCCCACGTAGCTGCCTGACATATATCCTGCAGCGGAACACCGCGGCCTAAAGCCGTGGTAGCAGCCGTTGCCCTGGTGGAATGGGCACGCAGCCCAACAGGAGGCTCCTTCTTAGCCAAAGAATAGCAGGCTTTGATACACAAGGTGACCCAGCGGGAGATGGTTCTCTTGTGCACCGCCCGACCTTTTGGCACCCACGTAGCCAACAAAGAGCTGGTCATCCACCCGGAAGTGTTGTGTGCGGTTGATATAAAAGGAAAGCGCACGTTTTGGGTCCAGACGGTGGAGCCTCTCTTCCTCTCTGGAAGGATGCGGAAAGAAGGTGGGCAAAGTGATGGTCTGCCCAATGTGGAAGGCAGTAACCACCTTTGGCAAG
Organism: Calotriton arnoldi; assembly: GCA_963921515.1. Lineage (NCBI taxonomy): Eukaryota > Metazoa > Chordata > Amphibia > Caudata > Salamandridae > Calotriton > Calotriton arnoldi. Next base: position 396,628 of record CAWUFW010008952.1, on the reverse strand, counting down.
AAGGACGGACGCGTCCTAAGAACAACCTTGTCTGGATGGACAGACAGAAAGGGAGGTTTGCATGATAGAGCCTGGAGCTCACTCACCCGCCGAGCGGAGGTGATGGCCACCAGAAAGGCTGTCTTCAAAGTAAGAAGACGAAGAGGACAGTTATGTAGAGGCTCAAAGGGAGCGCACATTAAAAGGTAAGAACCAAGTTTAAGTTCCACTGAGGCATGACAAACGGAACAGGAGGAAAGAGGTGTGTAATGCCTTTTAGAAACCTGTTAACAACAGGGGACTAAAAAGAGAGGGCTGATCAGGGAGCCTGAGGAAGGCCGAGATTGCACAAAGATAGCCCTTGATGGTACCCAGGGCAGAACCCTGTTGGGCCAGAGAAAGAAGGAACAGAAGAACCTCAGAAAGAGGGGCAGAGAGGGGATTCACAGCCTTTGCTGTGCACCATGCCACAAACTTGTTCCACCTGCAGGCGTATACCACCTTAGTGGAGGGACGCCTGGCTGCCAGAATCACATCACAAACTTCGGGAGGCAAGTCGAAGGAATCAACTGCCGCCGCTCAATCTCCACGCAAGCAGGTGGAGACTGGACAGGTTCGGGTGGAGGACCGTCCCCTGCTGCTGCGACAGAAGATCCTCCCGAAGAGGCAGACGGTTCGGGGGATCGACGCTCATACTGAGTAGCTCGGGATACCAAACTCTTCGAGCCCAGTCCGGAGCCACAAGGATGACTTGGGCCCGGTCGCGCCGAATCTTCTTCAACACTCTGGGTAGAAGTGGTATAGGCGGAAAAGCGTACAACAGACCGCAACTCCACTCGCGACGAAAAGCGTCGCCGAGCGAGTGCCTCCTTGGAAATTCCAATGCGCAGAACTGATGACATTGCGCGTTCTCTTCGGTGGCGAATAGATCTAACCAAGGCTCTCCCCACTGTAGAAAGAGTCCTTGCGCCACTTCCGAGTGAAGACGCCATTCGTGATCCATCATGCACCTGCGGCTGAGTTCGTCCGCCCTGGCGTTCAGGGAACCTGCCAGGTGTTGAACCATCAGGAATATGCCCTGATGTTCCAGCCATGTCCAGAGGCGCAGAGCCTCCTGACATAGGGTCCACGACCCCACCCCGCCTTGTTTGATGCAGTACCACATGGCGGTGGTGTTGTCTGTGAACACCTGCACTACCTTCGCTTTGACAGAGGGAAGGAATGCCTTGAGTGCAAGTCGGATCGCCCGGAGCGCCAGAAGGTTGATATGGAGCCGGGACTCTGCCGGAGACCAGAGGCCTCTGATCTCCGCCTCTCCCATGTGACCGCCCCATCCCAGAAGGGACGAGTCTGTCACGACTGTGTGCTCTGGCTGGGGAAGGGAGAGGGATCTGCCCATGACCCATTGCCGGTTCGAGAGCCACCACTGCAACTGTTTTGCAGTCCCCTCCGAGATCTGGACGTGATCGGACAGGGTGCCCTGGTGCTGCGCCCACTGGAACTTTAGGTCCCACTGCAGAGCCCGCATATGCCATCTGGCATGATCGACCAGCAGGATGCAGGAGTCCATGAGGCCCAGCAGCCTCAGGGTCATCCGTACCGAAACCCAGGATAGAGGCTGACAGATCGGAATCATAGCCTGAATATCCCAGACTCGCCGTTCGGGAGGATAGGCCCGAAACTGCGTCGTGTCCAGAACTGCTCCGATGAAAAGGAGCTGTGGAGAAGGAATCAGGTGCGACTTCGGCACAGTGATGGAGAACCCCAGCGAGTCAGGAGTTCGGCCGTAGTCTGGAGGTGGGAGACGACTGCCTGGGACGAGCCCGCCTTCAGCAGCCAGTCGTCGAGGTAGGGGAAGACTGGAACCCCTGCCCGGCGCAGATGAGCTGTGACCACCGCCATCACTTTCGTGAACACCCGAGGGGCACTTGTGAGGCCAAAGGGGAGCACAGTGAATTGAAAATGCTCGAGGCCCACCATGAACCGCAGGGAACGCCAGTGGGCCGGCAGGACGGGGATGTGGAAATAAGCGTCCTGCAAGTCCAACGCTACCATCCAGTCTCCAGGGTTGAGGGCAGTCAAGACCTGAGCTAAGGTGAGCATCTTGAACTTCTCCTTCCGGAGGAAGCGATTGACGTTCCGGAGGTCCAAGATAGGACGCATGTCCTCCTTGTCCTTTTTGGGCACCAGAAAGTAGTGGGAGTAGCAACCACGTCCTACTTCTGGGGTCGGAACGCGCTCGATGGCCCTCTTGGCCAAGAGGGCCGCAACTTCCTTCTGAAGAAGCCCCAAGTGATCCCCTGACATGCGGTGGAATTGAGGTGGCATGGCTGGGGGGATGGTCTCGAAGGGGAGGGAGTAGCCCCTTCGGACAATGTCCAAGACCCACCTGTCCGAGGTGATGGCACGCCAGTGGTGAAGGTGATGGCGGACCCTGCCCCCTACTGGCGTGCTGTGCACCTGAAAGGAAGGACTAGGAGGGCTTGGAGGCCGGGACGGGGCGGGGTTGGTGGCCTGACCCCACGGCGGGAGCCACGTCCTCGGCCACGCGAAGACGCTTGCTGCGCGGGCCGGTGGCTGGGCAGGGGACGTGACTGTGCGCCCCTTCCGTGGCCACGAAAGGGCGAAGCAGATGGCTGCGGAGGGCGTACAGCAGAAAGGCCCAGGGACTTGGCCGTAGCCCGTGAGTCCTTAAAACGCTCCAGCGCATGGTCTGCCTTGTTCCCAAAAGACCGACCCCATCAAAGGGCATGTCCATAAGAGTGTTCTGGACATCACCCGAGAAACCAGTGGTTCTCAGCCAGGCGTGACGGCGCAGCGCCACTGTCGTTGCAATTGATCTACCCAGCGAGTCGGCGGTATCAAGGACACAACGAATGGTGAATTTAGCCGCATCTCTTCCTTCCGCAATGGCGCGGGAAAGCAGTGTCTGGACCTCCTCAGGACACTGGGGCAAAGCTTGCGCCACCGAGTCCCACAGAGAGTGGGAATATCGGCCCAAAAGGCAAGCGGTGTTGACAGACCGCAAGCCAGCACTGGAGGAAGAAAAGACCTTCTTCCCAAATTGATCCAGGCGTTTGGATTCCCTATCCGGAGGAGCGGTAGGGAAGGCGGTTTGGGAAGCAGAGGCTTGGACAACCAAGCTCTCAGGAGTGGGGTGTTGGGAGAGAAACAGGGGGTCGTCCGGAGCGGGGCGATGGCATCGGGCCACGTTCCTATCCACAGGAGCCCCTGTGGCGGGCTTGGACCAGGTGCCCAAAAGAACGTCAGAAAGTGCGTCATTAAACGGCAGCAGTGGCTCCGAGGAGGTAGCCGCCGGCTGAAGCACTTCCGTCAGGAGGTTAGTCCTGACGGCCACTGTAGGCAATTGGAGGTGTAAGGCCCCAGCTGCTCTACGCAACACCGTTGCAAAATTTGCTCCCTCCTTCGTTGCCACGGAAGGAGGAGACAGCATGCCAGGGTCAGGGGAGGTGTCCAGCCCACTGGCATCCCCAAGTTCCTCAGCCCAGTCCTATTCGTACTCACACTGATGTGTGAGAGGGTCCTCCGACCCCTCCCAGTCCTCTTCGTCCTCCTCAGGTTCAAAATAAGGAGAAGGAGGGACACGCGGGACCCAAGGTCTCAACGGCGTCGGAGCTGGCGTCGAGCGACGCTGGTCCGGCGCCGTGTCCGGATCCGGAGAGAACCGGGGAACGACGACGCCCGGAGCCCCGGGCGGCGTCGGAAAAGGCACCGGAGACAACGGCACCGGCGGAGGTGTAGTTAGGTCAACCGGCGTCGATGGGTGTTGCGACAGCACCGGAGCCGGGATCGAGGCCGGGGCCGGGACCGAGGCTGGTGTGACAGGCGGCGCCGGGACCAGAGTCGTCGGCGGCGCCGGGAAACCCCATCAGGGCCCGCGGGGCCCGAAGGCGCACCGGGGGGACCTTGAGGCCCGAAGAGGCGGGCCATGGCCGACAGGAATTCCTGTATCTCGGCCGGAGTCGCCCCCGAACCCGGGAAGGACGGGTAATGCGGGGGCGGCTCCACAGGTACTCCCGGAGCCGCGGGGACGGTGCCGACAGGAGCCTTACCCGAGTCGCGAGACCGGCGAGGCGATGTCGTGGAGCGATGACGCTTCTTAGACTTTTTATGCTTCGACTTACCGGAGGAGTGCGAAGACTTGGACCCCGACGACCGATGAGGACTCCGCGACCGGCCCCTCGACCTCGCTCGTGACCGGGGCTTGGTGTGGCGCGGAGCCGACTGCCGGACCTCAAGGAGCTTTCGAGACCGCTCCCGCAAAGCCTTCGGGTGCAAGGCCCGGCAGTCGGGGCACGACTTCGTGTCGTGGTCGCGGCCGAGACAGTAGAGACACTCTAAATGCGGGTCTGTGATCGACATCATACGACCACAGACGTCGCAGGGCTTGAAGCCGGGCATCCCTACCGACACCTTCGGAGTCGAGAGACTCGTGGAGAAAAACAGTGAAAAATCACTAAAAAGATAGTCAAAAAATGACTAGGGCACTGCTCTTCCCGGATCTGCGCTTACTGGCGCGGAAAAAGAAGAACTGACGTCAGCGCGCAGGGGCGGCGTCTAAGTACTGCCCGCGACGTCATCCCGACGCCGTCGACGGACGCGGAGCCGCACGACGACGCCTACCGACCCGCAAGGGTACTGCTACGCAAAAACTTTCCGGATCCAGCCTGACGCCTGGGGATATTCTAAGGTAAGGAATCTGTCACTAACGTCTCTCTTTCAGATACTGATCTCATCCTCACTAGGGACCTCAATTATAATTTAATGGGCTCCTCCATGGACGAAGAAATACTCCAGCAAAACATAATTTGGAATATTCCATCGCAAGGGGAAGTACAACTGGGCAAAAATACTAAGTCAAGACAACCGATCTTGGAGGAGCTGGAACATCTAAATTTAAGGGCACTAAATGGTAGATCAGTTGAAGATAACCCTCCAGTAACAACGTACAGTTCAATCAGAACAAGCACAATATTGGACTATACCTTTGTCTCCCTATGTCTGTTTCATCGAATTGCATCATTTCGTTTGGGCAACAAAGGCGACGGTGATCATCGGCCGCAGGAAATAGAGTTAAGATCCTCAATTCCAGCATTTGAACGTAGCCGGGCGCCACAGGGATCAGATGTCACCATCAACTTAAAAAGAATAAAATTTAAGATAGCTGCTGGTAGTAAGATGCTGGAAATTGCAAAACAGCACTTCATCGCCAGAGCTGGAGAAGGGGAAGTTGAAAACTGGCTAAACTTTCTAACAATGATGGAAGTATATGCGTCTAAGACCAAACCACCAAAGATTCAGTGGCACGAAACCCATATCACATACTGCAAAGCAAGAAATCAAGCTTGCCAAAAAACATATCTATCAATCAATGAGATATCTCCGGCACAAGCCCAATGATAAAACTCAATTGGAATTACTACGGAGTCAAAGGGCAGATTTGAAAAAACTGAAAAGGAATGTTAACAGAGCTATGGAGGAGGAACTCTGGGTCAAACTATTTGCTGAAGTTAAACACAATAACAGCGCCAGATTCTGGAACACCATAAATCAATTCATCCACCATAATCATCGCCAGAGCTGGAGAAGGGGAAGTTGAAAACTGGCTAAACTTTCTAACAATGATGGAAGTATATGCGTCTAAGACCAAACCACCAAAGATTCAGTGGCACGAAACCCATATCACATACTGCAAAACAAGAAATCAAGCTTGCCAAAAAACATATCTATCAATCAATGAGATATCTCCGCACAAGCCCAATGATAAAACTCAATTGGAATTACTACGGAGTCAAAGGGCAGATTTGAAAAAACTGAAAAGGAATGTTAACAGAGCTATGGAGGAGGAACTCTGGGTCAAACTATTTGCTGAAGTTAAACACAATAACAGCGCCAGATTCTGGAACACCATAAATCAATTCATCCACCATAATCATGATGGCATCTCCTCGAATATCGCAGAGGAAGATTGGGTAAAATACCTAAGTTCGCATTTCCAACAAAGCATTGAGCTTAGTGAACAGGACCGAAATACTAAAAAAAAACTAGAATGCCATATGACAACCAAGGTTGGTGCTGGAAGTACCCCCACCGATTCTGGGAACACAAGGGGAGGTTTATCAACTGAGGAACTCCAAATAACTCATGTAACAGCAATTAAATGGCAAATAGGCAAGGGGAGAAGGGAAGGTGCTCCTGGCCCTAATGGAATACCACCAGCATTATACAAACAGGAGGCAACCTACTGGGCTGAAGCATTGGAACCACTGTTTATAGAAATTAGGACACTAAATATCCTGCCAAGCTCCTGGAAAGGATCAATCATTTCCCCACTTTATAAATCTGGTGAAAAGTCGGTACCACAAAACTATCGACTAGTGGCTTTATTAGACAATGAGGCAAAGTTTTTTTGCTGGTACACTACTAGAGGATCTCCAGGCATGGGCCACAGAAAAATCTGCAATTCCTTTACAACAGACTGGATTTGTAAAATCAGTCGGGACAATAACCAACATACTAAGCATGGCAATGCTTATGGATAAGGCTGAGGCTGCACGGACACCTCTATACTTATGCTTTATTGACTATAAGGCCGCATTTGATCACGTCAACCGTACTAAATTATGGTCCCAACTGCATAGATGGGGGCTGCCACAGCCCTTATTAAACTTGCTAATAAACTTGCACACGGACACATGGTTGCAGGTGAAGCTGGGCAATGGAACTTCCCTGTCGAGGCGTATCCCTATGGAAAAAGGGCTGAAACAGGGTTGTGTCCTAGCACCGACTCTTTTTAACCTATATATAGCTGACTTGGTACCACTCCTGATTAGCTGCAACTCACATGCCCCAAAACTAGGAGACATCTTGATACCCTGCCTCCTGTATGCGGACGACATAGTCCTGATTAGTAAAACAAAAGTAGGGCTACAACATCTTTTAAAGGCAACACGGGACTTCTCTAAAGCAAATGATCTAACGATCTAACGATCAACCTGGACAAAACGAGAACCATGATCATCAGGAAAATAAGGAGACAAACTGGAGCCTGGTTTTGGGGAGAAACTAAAATTGAGAATACAGCGGAATACAAATATTTGGGTGTGAAGTTGGACATAGGGGGGACGCTTTTCGGCACAGAAGAACAGCATTAGGCATAAAGGCCTAGTATTGGCTACCACTCTAAAATCACTAAATTCAAAATTGATGGAACCATCGATCTTCCCTTTGATTGAGGTAGTTCGGGCAAAACTGCTGCCAACAATCACCTATGGCAGCGAGGCTCAGAAAGGCAGAGACGCTAAAATACTTGACGCCGCAGTAACAACAGCGTACAGGGTCATCTTTGGGCTGCCCAAACATACCTCGCCTGCGCAAAGTAGGCTTGAATTTGGTATTCAAAAACAAACAGTTGCAAGACAAGGGGCCTTCATTATTGCGTGGGATAAGGTGCGAAAAGCTACGCATGGCACATTAAATGAACAGCTATGGAAGGAGATACAACAACACACCAAATCACCTGCTGCGGAATATCTTCACAGCAGCTTAAATAGGATGGGGCTATGTCAGCTTTGGGAAACACCAACAACTACCACTATTTTTAAAATACTAGTGTGGAAGACAGTGAAACATCTTTCTTTGCTGGAGGACAAGGCCTCATTGACAAAAAGGGCCTATGGCTGGATGACATTGAAGACATATACAGAGTCGGACGCTCAAGCCTATTTCAATCTGGGTTATGACAAAAAAATAAAAATTGCTTTCATGAAGTATAGACTGGGGCTGCTACCCTGTATACAACATCTTCCACCCTGGTTAAGAGAGAAAGCGGGCTCTGCGTGCCGCTTATGTGGATCAGCATCTGAAGATCTGCTGCATTTACTGTGCTCCTGCAAAAAACGTCTTAAGGAACGGAAACAACTGTTGAAGCAACACTTCAACCAGCGGGGGATTCGTACTAGGAGGCAAGCTTTGCTAGCATGCTTTGCACCCAATGATCCACAACTGAACTACAGCCTAGTGAAGTATCTGAGACTGTGCGACAGCAAAATGCCTGAAATGCTGACATAAGGATTCAAGCTATCCTGGCTGAAGAGGGGTGAAACCCCGAAACCGGTCCTAGGATGCTTGTTTCCAGTCCAGGGAGGACCTGTCTTGGCAGTTCGGGCTGGACTGTTCCCATGAGGCACAGGGTCAAGACTGATTTGCATATGGCCAGGTCTAAACTGGGGTGGCATGGTGAGCAAAAGAATGAGGTATTTAACCCAGATCTCTTGACCGGGGGTGAATGTTTTGATTTGTTCTGCATTCCGTCCATCAATTGTGTGTCTTTTGCTTTCTCGACATAAGGAATCTAGGCAGTAAATTCATGGGCAAACGTTCTGAGGCGCACTTAAGAAACTTTCCTCACATAACAAGAACTTTACATCTGAGTGACGCGGTGGTCGGACAGCATAGCACCCGAGGGCACGCCATATGGAGCCGTTAGTATTTTAATATGGGCTGATTGCCAAGGTTAGAAAGGGTTGCCAATGGTGGGCGGAAAGTTATTTGACGGACTGGAACGATCCCTGCAGCATTTGGACAGAAATTAGACACTTTGTTAATAAAGCTGCTTAATTATAGAAAATTTTTAGCAAGTTTTTAAACAATCATTTTAAAGGAATGTGTTGTAAATGTATATATCTGTTTTTTTAACAAGTTGGCGCTTTGCAATGGTTTTAATTAACTATGCAAATAAATTTATACCTTATAAAAGTGGCAAAAGGAGGTCAAGCTCAAAAAAGGATTGACAGTGTGCATAGCAGATTTTACAGCTTTGCTTGAGCATCCGGAGGGTCAGGAAGCTATAGTTCATAGACACTCCCACTTTTTCCAACAGCTGGCTGCGCACCAGGCATCCTTGGTGTGTTTTTTCCCCTGTAGTTTTGCCTCTGCCACCTGTGTTTTTGCTGTGTGTTTGACTTCGTTTTTGATGGTCTAGATGCTTTGGGCACTTTGCCACTGCTGTTCAGTGCCAAATTGCAAGTGCTCCCTCTGTACATTGTTATTATGGATAGGTGTTTCCATGATTGGCTTATTTCACTTACAACTAAGTCCCTAGTACAGTGCACTGTGTGCGCCCAGGGCCTGTAAGTCAAATGCTGCTAGAGGGCCTACAGCACCAATTATGCCTCCCACAAAAGCAGACTTTCAAAAGGGGTCTCAGACCTGCCACTGCAGTGTCTGCGCGCAGTTTTTACTGCTGTGTCGACCTGGCAAGTGCACCCACTTGCCAGGCCCTAACCTTCCCTTTTATTACATGTAAGTCACCCCTCAGGTAGGCCCAAAGTACCCCTGTGGGCAGGGTGCAGTGTTTATGAAAGGTAGGACATGTACTTATGTGTGTAACATGTCCTGATAGTGAACTACAGTGAATTTCGTTTTTCACTATTGAAAGGCTATCTGTCCCAAAGGATAGAATGGGATTTTATTTTTAACATCTTATAAATAGAACTCCCCCTTGGGACCAGATGGGAAGGTAAAGTTTAGTATGCCTGAACTCAGAATGTAAAGATGCATCTTTTAGAAAGAATGATTTTTATATTCTGTGTTTGAAAATACCACTGTTAGAAAGTAGGTATTTTCTTGCTTAGCCATCCTGTGTGCCTTGCTGGTTGTGTGTTGACTGTCTGGTTGTGGAGTGACTGGGGTTGGGGATGTGCATTCACTGTAGACCGCCACTGGGGTAGGGGGGGGGGGGCGAGGTGTGTCCTGCCTTTCCTGGATGAGTCAGGGTTGGGCTGAATAGATCTGGGCTGCATTTAGAGTAGGGGGAGGAGATTTCTTTTCACCTGAATGAGCCTGGTCTGTCTTACACAATGTCTCCACCTCCTGCCGGGAAGCTGCACCAGAGAGGACAGAACTGGTTTGGACTGAGCACAGAGCCTCTCTGACACCAGAGAACACAGAGAAATGGACTATAAATGTTGGGGTCCAGACACCTGAACATTAGATTAACTCCGGACTCAAGAGGACCCTCTGCCAAGGAGAAGAGCTGGGAAAGCTGAAGGAGAAGTACTGCCCCTTTGCTGTGTGCTGTCTGGGATGGCCTGCAGTAGCTGTTTCTGCCAGGGAGAGGAACAGTGTGTGTATCCTGCTTGAAGAGTGTCTCCAAGGGCTTGGAAGTAGAGCTTGTCCCCTGTTCAAGAAGTCTCAAACAGCAAAGACTTAATCATCCCTCTGGGCATTGTCTCTGGAACCGCGGGTTTCAGTTGCCACAGAGAAGAAGAGCAGCCGACTCCGCCACCGAGTCAGTCGCTGGCTTTGTGTCCTGCAGGCACCGCAGAAGCACCGTCGCACTTCCCACCGCAACCCTGGTCTCACCGACACCGTTGGATGACCGTCTTTGTGCCGCTGCTTGCACCACGTCCTGTGAGCACCGCCTCGCTTCACTCTGCTGCCCGGACCTCACCGACAGCGTTGCTGCCCGCTGGAACATCAACCAGCTCTATCACCTGCACCGTGACCTGCCAGCACCACATCAAGCACTGCCTCACTCCGCATCGCAGCCGTGGTCTCACCAACTATCACCGAGCCACTGCCTGCACCACGCCTTAAGGGCACCGCCCGCTGCACCGCTTCACATCAATCCCAACTGGGACGGTTGCACCAACCGGTTCATACCAAAGTGATCTGCTGCAACAAAAAGGTACTGTTTAACAGTCTGCCGACACCTCGACCGACTCGTTCAGAAGGAACTGTTGGATTCGGTTGCTTTCAGTATCGCGGTAGCCCCGGACGGAGCTAACGACTCGGAAGAACTGTTCTTTTTTAGATATTTGTGCAATTTTAAGGTTATATTGCAAATTACCTATTTTGAAGCACTATATGTTGGATTTTTGCTGTTTTTGGTCTTGTTTGGTTTAGATAAAGATTATTATTTTTCTAAATTGGTGTGGTGTCCATTTGTAGTGTTTTCACAGTGTTACTGTATGTATGCATAAATGCTTTACACACTGCTCTGAGATAAGCCGGTCTGCTCGTGCCAAGCTACCAAGGGGGTGAGCAGGGGTTATTTTAGAAGTGTATCCCCCTTACCCGGACAAGGAAGAAGGGTCCCTACTTGGACAAAAGTGCAAACCATTGCCAACTAGAGACCCCCATTTCTAACACTCCCACTTTTTCCAACAGCTGGCTACACACTTTGTCGACCACTCGCCCCGTCCGAAGTACAGCTCCAGTGCAACCCAGCGGACTGCATGGTTTAATCATGAGTGCAGGCAGATAAAACTACTAATGTCCGCGCTGAGATCTAATACTACTGATCTTGTAAGTGACCTGAGAAGGACCTATAAAAAATAAAAAAAACACAAAGGGAGTGGGATGAGAACATGTGGAGGCATATCGGGGAGGCATGTGCCAGCAAGGATTCTACATCATCATGGCTCCTAGTGGCACAGGGGGATGCTAAGAAGCCCTTACAACGTTCTAGCAACATCGCAATATCTGCCTGGTACGACCCTTTCAAGCTTCTGTAGGCGGGACCCTCCCAGTCTGGCATGGTAACATCCCAGCTAGAACTACCTCTTATTTTCTCAAAGGGGCTCTTTACGAGCAGTGATATTCAGGCCTTTATTAACTCAATTGCCCAAGCTAAGGCTCTTGGCCCCAATGGCATCCCTGGTGACCTGTTCTTGTATGACAGAGGAAACTGGTCGGCTTATATTTTGATACTATCCAATGCTATTGCTGGGGGTGACCCTGTACCCCAGTCATGGAAGGGAGCAGAGGTGATCCCTATCTGTAAAAAAGGAGACAGGTCATTGCCCAGCAACTACAGACCCATTAGCCTCATTGATAGAATACAAAAAGTGGTCTGTCGAGAATTGCTACTGAAAATACCGGATGCAGCCAGCGAGACGAATATTTTAACTCCCTTCAAGCCGGATTCAAGGAAAAGACGGTAACAGTAGACCAGGTGTTCAGTTTTCTCTTCCTCTTTTGGAAGATTGTGGTTATTGGCCAGGGGAGTTTATATGTGCCTTTTATCGATCTAAAAACTGCCTTTGACCATGTCCCCAGACAAAAATTGTGGCAAGTTCTATCAGAAATGGAGATGCCGCTGGAGATCCTATCTCTAGTCATACACCTTCATGATGCCAATTTCGCTAAAGTCCACTGGGGTGATCAAGGCTAGCTCACCGATGCTGCTGACGTTAGCAGGGGCGTCCGTCATGGGGACGTTTTGGCACCTACACTTTTCTCCCTTTATATGAACAATGTTGTGTAGTTTCTCCAAGAGGTGCCAGCTGATGAACCTTTTCTGGGGAATGAAAGGGTTGTGACGCTCCTATTTGCGGACAACAGTCTGCTTGTGTCAAAAAACTCCGGGGGGCTCCAGCTATTACTTAACTGTTTCAATGACTTCTGTAGCTCACGTGGTCTCGAGATCAATCCTTCAAAGACAACATTTCTGGCGATCAATCGCCATAAATGTTACAAGTGTAGTTCAACTTTGGGAGGCATCCTGCTTGAGAGAGTCAGCCATTTGATTATCTAGGCATAACCCTATCCGAAAATATGTCTTGGAAGCCTCAAATGGCAAAATCCACTCTGAAGTGCCACTGAAGATATATGAATCCAGAGCAGCAAGCTCAGCCCTATATGGGGCAGAGTTGTGGGGTTTCGAAAGGATGGTCGATCTAACTAGAGCCAAAAATAAGTTCCTGAGAAGCTTGGTCCAGCTACCACAGAGCACACCCCTCCATCCTTTTAGGCTAGACTTGGGCAGGAAATCGATCGCTGACAAGGCTAAGCTTCGCCTACTGCTGCTCTGGAGAAGGATCAAGTCCATCCCCGAGCTAGGCTCTTATGCCAAGGCCCTTGATGAAGTTATTTCCTTAGACAAGCGGAATAAGATTGGGTGGCTAAAGAATGTAAAGCATCTATTAGCCGATATAGGGTTGGCGGCCCACTGGGAAAATGGGGACCCAGCCTCACTTCTTACTAAAGATCATATTAAAATGCAGTACTGGGGTTGGGTAGCCCAGTCAGCAGTTGCCAATCCTAACGAGGGTCGGTTAACTTCAGAATTCACAGATCATAAGTACATTGCCTTCCTTGAACCATATTTAGAAATAATTCAAACACCCAGTGATAGGAAACTATACATGCAGTTCAGATTTGGCACGCTTATATATATTAACAAGTTACTTACCTTCAGTAACGATATATCTGTAAGAGAAATATATTAGTTATAGATTCCTTACCTTGGAATTACCCCCAGGCGTCAGATTGGATCCGGAGAAATATTTTCGTAGCAGTACCCCTGCGCGTCGGTAGGTGGCGTCGGTCAACTCCGCGTCCGTAGTCGTGATCGCTGGGATGACGTTGTGGTATCTACTTAGACACCGCCCCTGCGCGCTGACGTCAGTTCTTTGTACACGACTTTCCACGCCAGAAGCGCAGAGCCATGCCAGACACTGACAACTGGAGCACAAATCTAGGGCCCTGAAGAGGAGTCCCTTACTCTAGAAGTCAGTTCGCAGAACGGGGAGGATGGGTGGGGGGTAAGGAATCTATAACTAATATATGTCTCTTACAGATATATCGTTACCGAAGGTAAGTAACTTGTTCATCTGAAAGAGACAATTAGTTGTAGATTCCTTACCTTAGAATAGTTACCGCAGCAAAACCAACCCTGGAGGAGGGTCTGCGAACCAAGTTCACACCAGATAGCCTTGGAGAACCGAACGGCCAAAGAAGCCGTCTCTCCTGACTTGACTATCCAGGCAGTAATGCTTGGTGAACGTGTACAGTGATGCCCACGTGGCTGCCTGGCAGATGTCATGAAGGGGGACTCCACGTCCCAAAGCGGTAGTGGCTGCCGTCGCCCTGGTGGAGTGGGAACGCAGGCCTACCGGAGGTTCCTTTTTTGCCAAGGAATAGCAAATTTTGATGCAAAGAATGACCCATCGAGAGATGGTTTGTTTTTGCATGGTCCGACCTTTCTTCGCCCCTGCATAGCCCACGAAGAGTTGATCGGCCACCCGGAATTGTCGTGTGCGATCAAGATAAAACGATAACGCACGTTTAAGGTTCTAAACAGTGGAGTCTCTCCTCCTAGGACGGATGTGGGGGCGGAAAGAAGGTGGGCAAAGTGATGGTCTGACCTATGTGGAAAGAGGTAACCACTTTGGGAAGGAATGAAGGCCTTGTGCTGAGTACAACCTTGTCCGGATGGACTGCAAGGAAAGGAGGCTTAGATGAAAGAGCTTGGAGCTCACTCACCCTGCAAGCAGAGGTGATTGCAGCCAGAAAGGCAGTTTTAAGAGTTAATAGCCTGAGAGGGCAATTATGTAGCGGCTCGAAGGGAGCGCACATAAGGTAGGTTAAGACTAGATTCAAGTCCCACTGGGGTATCACGAAAGGAACAGGAGGAAAGAGGTGAGTGATGCCCTTAAGAAAACGATTTACAATAGGGGACTTGAAAATGAAACGAAATGGCCGAAAGATAGCCTTTCAGAGTGCCCAGAGTAGAGCCCTGCTGGGCCAAAGAAGGAAGAGGAGAACCTTGGAAAGGGGATCTACAGCCTTTGCTGCACACCATGCCACACATTTGTTGCATCTACAGGCATATACCGTTTTAGTGGAGGGACGCCTGGCTGCCAAGATGACATTACAGACTTCGGGAGGAAGTTCGAAAGCAGTCAACTGTCGCCGCCCAATCTCCACGCAAGGAGGTGGAGGCTGGACAGGTTCAGGTAGAGGACCCTCCCGTGCTTCTGCGACAGAAGATCCTCCCGAAGAGGCAGTCTGATCGGAAGATCAATGGCCATGTGTAAGAGCTCGGGATACCAGACTATCTGTGCCCAGTCCGGCGCCACAAGAATGACTTGGGCCCGGTCGCGCCTGATCTTCAGCACTCTGGGTAGAAGTGGTATAGGTGGAAAAAAGTATAGAAGACCGCAGCTCCACTCGTGATGAAAAGCATCGCCGAGCGAGTGCCGCCTTGGAAATTCCAATGTGCAGTACTGCTGGCATTGCGCGTTCTCTTCGGTGGCGAATAGATCTAACCAAGGCTCTCCCCACTGACGAAAGAGACCCTGCACCACCTCCGAGTGAATACGCCATTCGTGATCCATCACGCATCTGCGGCTGAGTTCGTCCGCCCTGGCGTTCAGAGAACCTACCAGGTGTTGAACCACCAGGGACATGCCCTGATGTTCCAGCCATGTCCAGAGGCAAAGAGCCTCTTGACATAGGGTCCACGACCCCACCCCACCCTGTTTGTTGCAGTACCCCATGGCGGTGGTGTTGTCCGTGAACACCTGCACTACTCTTCCTCGGACAGAAGGAAGGAATGCCTTCAGTGCGAGACGGATCGCCCGTAGCTCCAGAAGGTTGATGTGGAACTGGGACTCCGCCGGAGACCAGAGGCCTCTGATCTCCGCCTCTCCCATGTGGCCACCCCATCTCAGAAGTGACGCATCTGTCACTGCTGTGAACACTGGTTCGGGAAGGGAGAGGGATCTGCCGTCGACCCAATCCTGGTTCGAAAGCCATCACTGCAGTTGGTGTGCAGTGCCTTCCGAGGTCTGGACGCAATCGGAAAGATTGCCCTGATGCTGCGCCCACTGGAATTTCAGGTCCCACTGCAGAGCCCGCATATGTCATCTGGCATGATCCACCAGCAGGATGCAGAAGGCAATGAGGCCCAGCAGCCTCAGGGTCATTCTCACCGAAACCCAGGATAATGGCTGAAACATCGGTATCATAGCCCGAATATCCCGGACTCGCTGCTCGGGAGGATAGGCCCGAAACTGCGCTGTGTCCGGAACCGCTCCGATGAAAAGGAGCTTCTGAGAGGGAATCAGGTGTGACTTCGGCACGTTGATAGTGAACCCCAGCGAATGCAGGAGGTCCGCCGTTGTATGAAGGTGGGAGCCTTCAACAGCCAGTCGTCCAGATAGGGGAAGACTGGAAGACTGGAACCACTGATCTGCGCAGATGAGCTGCGACCACCGCCATCACTTTCGTGAACACCCGAGGGGCGCTGGTAAGGCCAAGAGGGAGCACGGTGAACTGAAAATGCTCGTGGCCTACCGTGAACCGTAGGTAACGCCGGTGGGCAGGCAGGACGGACATGTGAAAATAGGCGTCCTGCAAGTCCAACGCTACCATCCAGTCTCCAGGGTCGAGGGCAGACAGGACCTGAGCCAGAGTCAACATCTTGAACTTCTCCTTCCGGAGGAAGCGGTTGACATCCCTAAGGTCCAAGATAGGACGCAGGCCTTTGTCCATCTTGGGCACCAGAAAGTAGTGGGAGCAACAGCCACGACCTACTTCTGGCAGGGGGACCCGCTCGATGGCTCCCTTGGCCAAAAGCGCCGTAACTTCCTGACGGAGAAGGGGCAAGTGATCCTCCGACATGCGACGAAATACTGGTGGCATGGATGGAGGGGACGTCTTGAAGGAGAGGGAGTCGCCCCTTCGGACTATTTACAAAACCCACCTGTCCGACGTGATGGTGGACCAGTGGGGGAGGTGATGGCAAATCCTGCCGCCCACTGGTCCTTGGTGGCCCTGCAGGGTCTGACTAGGAAGGTTTGGAGGCTGCAGCAGAGGGGGCAGTGTTGGACTGGCCCGCCCTCTGGCCCCCTGACCCACGTCGCTGGGTCCCACGTCCCCAGCCGCGAAGATGCTGGTTAGTTTGCACCGGCCTGTGGCTCTGGTTGGAACATGGTGGGGCACCCCTTCCGTAGCCACGAAAGGTGCGAAAAGCAGACAGCAAGGGACAAGAGGACAGTGCGAGGCCCAAGGACCTGGCCGTAGCCTTAGAGTCCTTAAAACGCTCAAGTGCGTTGCCTGCCTGGTCACCAAACAGGCGACGGCCTTCGAAGGGCATGTCCAAAAGAGTAGATTGGACATCCCCCGAAAAGCCAGATGTTCTCAGCCACGCGTAGCGTCTGAGTGCTACAGACGTTGAAACTGTCCTGCCTAGTGAGTCGGCGGTGTCCAATCCACACCTGATGGTGAACTTTGCTGCATTTTGACCCTCTTCAACGGCACGGGTGAGTACAGCCCGGGTCGCCTCCGGGCATTGTGGCAGCACTTGCGCAACCATGTCCCACACAGAGCGTTGGTACCGGCCCAAGAGACATGCGGTGTTCACGGACAGCAGTCCAAAGCTGCTGGAAGAAAACATTTTCTTTCCAAGATGGTCCAGCTTCTTGGATTCCCCATCTTGTGGAGCTATAGGGAACGCGCTACTTTTCGAAGACGAGGCTTGAACTACCAAGCTCCCGGGGGTAGGGTGTTGGGAAGAGGAAAAGTGGGTCGCCCGGAGCCGGGCGAGGTTCCTATCCACAGGAGCCCCTGTGGATAGGACCGTGGATAGGACCATGGCTTGGACCATGAGCCCAAAAGGACATCAGTGAGGGCTTCGTTAAATGGCAGCAAGGGCTCCGAAGAGGATGCTGCGGGCTGAAGCACCTCAGTCAGGAGGTTAGTCCTGACTGCCACCGTAGGAAGCTCAAGGCCCAATGCCACAGCCACCCTACGCAACACCAATGCGTATGACGCTCCCTCCTCTGTAGCCACGGTAGGGGGAGAAAGCATGCCAAGGTCTGGGGAGGTATCCAGACCACTGGCATCACCTAGTTCCTCTCTCCAGTCTGGCTCCTCAAGTTGGTCTGTTAGAGCGTCACCAGACCCCTACCATTCCTCCTCATCATCCTCTGGCCGCCAGTCAGGGCAAAAGGGAACACCAGGGAAGAACGTGGGCACAAAGTTACCCTCCGGCTCCGGTACTGGCGTCGATCGATGTCGGTCCGGCTCCGCGTTCGAGTCGGGAGGGAGGCCGGGGTCGACGGCAGCTGTGGACACAACCGGCGTCAGAGTCGTCGGCTGTCGAATCGGCGGCGGGGAAGGACCAGTGAGGTCGACCAGCGCCGATCCGGATCCAGGCCTGGATCCATGGGGGACCTGCAGCGTCGGGGCCGGAGCCGCCGGCGTCAAAGGCCTAGGCCCCCCAATGGAGTCCGCTGGGCCCGAAGGTGCGCCAGCGGAGTCGGGCTGCCCAAAGGTGGCATGCATCGCTTCGTAAAACTGACGAAGCTGGGCAGGGGTCGCTCCGGCTCCCGGAAAGGGGGGGGGGGGGGAGGAGCGCGGAGTCGACCCTGCAGGCTCCGCTGGCGGAGCCGGAGAGCGACGACCCTCCACATCATGCGTCGCATCGGCCGACAGATGGGGAGAAGGCGAAGAGCGACGATGCTTCTGCACCTTCTTCCTGTGCTTCGACTTACCCGAGGAATGCGAAGACTTCGATGACGAATGGTGGTGGCTCCGTGACTGGTCCTGCGACCTTCCTCACGACCAGGACTTCGAACGGCGCGGAGCGGACTGCCGGGCCTCCAAAAGCTTCCGGGACCGCTCCCGCAAAGACTTCGGAGCCATGGCCCGGCAGTCGGAGCACGACTTCGGGTCGTGGTCCAGGCACCAGATGCACATGAGGTGCGGATTGGTAACGGACATCAATTTGTGACAGGAGTCACAACGCTTGAAGCCCGGACGATGGGGCATCCCTCGCGCACCAGGAGTCGATAGAAGACTCGAAAACAGGTCAACAAAAGTCGAAAAAGTTTTGTCAAAAAGTGACAAAAGGGGAAAGCTTCTCTCTGGATCTGCGCTGGCTGGCGCGAAAAAAGAAAGAACTGATGTCAGCGCGCAGGGGCGGCGTCTAAGTAGGATTACCAACAAAAAAAATGATGGTAAGTATCTGATGTACAATTTTGAGGGCCGACTGGACTACTGTACCACCAATGCCACATGCTTTGAGGGATTTATTTAACAAACCTATCAGTCCATTTCCACTAGAAGCCACAGACAGACCAGAGTCTGAAACAATAGTAATAGCTATGACAACATCCATGTCTTCCAAAATGACCAGTCACAAGAAAGGTAAAAATATAGGTAGGCGAAGGTAAGGGAGCCAATGGCCTCTGCAGGATTGCTGCCCTGTGGACCTCAGAGAACTAAGGAAACAAGAGCATTCCACAGAGTGGAAGGGCTCAAACCTCAAGTTACCTGCAAAACAATTCTAGCTATGGAGTACAGTTTCCATAGGCTGTGTCAGATGCTTACTAAATATGAATAGATTCAGGGGTTTGGATTTGGGTAATTACTGCCAAAGATTCAACTTTCTGGATACCTCGTAAGAGCATATACTAACTGTTGTATGTTAGGGCAGGCATGGCAAAGGTTTTTTTTCAAGGTTCTCTGCAGACTATGACTTGCTAAACATAAACCTGGATAGTGGTTTGCCACTATTCATCCTGGAATTTTCCTAGCAAGGTTTTGAGTTGGCCCTGTGGAGACGTTTTAAGCCCAACTGGTGAAAATATTTTTAAACCCAAGAGTCCCATCTACTTTGTCAACCAATTCTGCAACTTTTAAACTATACCTTTGTTGGCACCAGTACTCTCATGCACAGTATGTGAAGACCGCATAAAATAATATGTTGCTTGGAATGATTTTATAAAATTGTTTTCATTTAACTTTATCTGAAGAAGGCCTAGTTCTTCAATAAATGTAGTGCCGAAGAAAATAAGTTACTTACCTGTAACTGCGGTTATCCAGAATTGGTATCTTTAATAGATTCACATGCTTAAATAATTCCCAGTCGTTGAAGTAGGAAGTCTGACGGTACCATAATAAAGCAGTATATCATAATAACATAGGCTATAAATGCAATGAAACAAATCACTCTAATCGCCTGTCAATGTCCTTTTATAAAACTAAAAAAAAAGGACAAAATTTTAACTATAACCAATCAGGCGACAACACTCCAATCAGAGGCTGAGTCCCTCACATTTTTAAGCACAAGTGGGAATAAATAATTCCGAGCTATAAGGGGAGCCTCTTAGGGGAGGAGGGTCGGTCACATGCGAATCGATGAAAGATATCAATACTGGATAACCGTAGTTACAGGTAAGTAACTTATTTTCTTATCCAGTAGTGGATCTTTCATAGATTCACATGCTTGAATCAGAATAGTAAGCAGGGTTGCAGGTAACTTAAGTACCCTTAGCGGATGGTGGGTAAAAAGCAATATACCGTTGTAGCAGGTGAAACAGACTTAAAGCCTACATAAATATACGTATTACCTACTGGCGGTCGACAGTAGGTAGTCATAGTTAGGACGTAGTTTCCATAGGAAAAGCATTTTATTACTGGACTATAACTTTGGCGTTGTTCGACAAATGTTAGTGAAAGTTTCCAAATAAAGTGTCAAAGTAGGTTTTGGTTGTCATGGAAAGTTTGGGGGTGATCCATGCAGTGGGGACCGAGAATTAGGGGTGCGAAAAAAGGATGCGTTTGTAATGTTAATTCCTATAGGAACGCGCTGTCGAACCTACAGCCTGCACCGCTAGACGAAATTACACCAAATTTGCCAGAAAGGTAGCTGGAGTTACGCAGATTGTGCTTTTAGTTATTTGGTGCAAATCCATCCAGTAGTTTTTGAGAAAGGTAGGTCCAAAATTATAGATAAATCTCTGGCCAGGGATATTTCGCAACGGTTTCGCGATTAATCGCAGATGCACGCATCAACAGGAATGCTCTGAATGGCTGGACGCAACCTGAAGCACAAGTTACTAACTTGTGTAACGATATATCTGTAAGAGACAGTAGTTAGTGATAGATTCCTTACCTTAGAATATCCCCAGGCTATTCTAAGGTAAGGAATCTATCACTAACGTGTCTCTTTCAGATCAGAAAGTTGCGGCTGCCATTTTAGGAACCATTCCCGGGGCTGAAAGTTTGTGTGAAAGCCTACATAAGGGTTCAGGGTGGAGATACTCTGACTCCATGTTTGAGAAATGGGGGTGGTAGTGACAAAAGTTGTGTGTCCAAAATTGATTTTTTTTAAATTGTGCGCGATATTCGCAATGACGCTGTGATCACCAGCGCCACCCCACCCCCGTGTACTGTCGCGGCTCACCCGACGTCGGATAAAAACAGAACAGGAGCGGAGATAACAAGTGAACAAGAAAGCATACTCCGCTCAGAGGTTGATACTGACATCGCGAATATTGGTGAAAATGATTTAAAAAAATATATATATATTTGTACACACTCGCTGGTCACTGTCACACACATGTATGCATTCACAAACTCACTCAGACACTTAATCACCCATTCACCTACCCACTCACACACATATATTCAGTCACATACCCACTCAGATACTCATTCAGGTACTCATGCACACACTTACAGATTCACTCCGAGAGTGATGCACCCATGTACGGACCCACTGAGAGACTCATGCACATACTTAAGAGACCCACTCAGACTCATGCGAACAGTCTTATACCCACTTACAGACTCTTAAACCCACTCACAGACCCACCTGGGCACTCATACACCCACTCACACACCCATACAGTCACTTACACACTCAGTCACCGACCCTCTCAGAGACTTATGGACTCAGTCACCCACTCAGTCATATACTCAAACTCACACCCCCACCCACAAACTCACACACCCACTCACAAACGCACTCAACTATACACGCACCCACTCACTCACCCAGTCAAGGCTTATACATCAACTCAAAGAGCCACCCAGACACCCGCCCTCCCAGTCACAGACCCACTCAGACACTCATGCATACACCCATTCACTCACCCACTCAGTTATGCTCTCACTCAGACTCATTGAGACACTTATACACCCACTCACAGATCCACTCATACATCCACTCATGGACCCACTCAGACACACACACACCCATAGTCACTCACACAGCTACTCCTAGACCCACTCAGACGTATGCCCCCAGTCAGTTATACACTAAGAGACTCATGTACCCACTCACAGTCACACTCTGAGACCCACACAACCACTGACAGAACCGCTCAACTCACGCTGCCAGTCATAGGCCCACTGAAACTCATGCACCCACTCACAGACCCACCCACTTAGACACTCATGTATCCACTCACAGATCCAGACAGTGATATACTTACTTACAAAGGCACTCATGCACCTACTCTCAGATTGACTGAGAGGCTTACGCAACGAATCACAGACCCATTGTGACACTGATGCACCCTCTCAGATGTACTGAGGCAGTCACACATTTTGTTACAAAAGTATTGAAAGACTGATGCACCATCTCACAGATCCCCTCAAATACTTATACAGTGAATTAGAGACTTAGTGATGCATGCAGTCATAGATTACACTGAAAAAGTTATGCACTGTGTTACAGAGATATTAAGGGAGTTGTACATGCCATTATACAGTCATTTAGATAGTAATGTGTGTTGGTTATAATCCATTTTGCAGTTATAAGTTTTGAATGTGGTGGTGGCTATTGAATGTCTGCATTTGTTTGTCATTTCACAACATCTGCTAAGACCGAGACACCAGCGTCACCGCGAAAACGGAAATATGTTTAAATGTTTGTTTTTATGCAAACTTCCTACAAAAATATGACTTTAAACAGTGCAGTAATAAACCCATAGTATCTAAAATACTGTAGAATGTGTGCATATATGTGTTTTGCACCCCCTAAAAAAGGTGCAATTGTTGCGGTTATTAATGTACTTTCTGATAAACACGTACCAAATAAAAAAATGAATGGTATAGAATATAAATAAATTATACAATATCCAAATAAAGAAAGAAAATACGAAAAATTTACAGGCTCGCTTGGACGTTATAATCAAGAAATAGAATATAAAAAAACCTTAGCAAGTCACTGAAAAAAAAACAAAGGTTACAGGGACGTTATAGTTAGGTTGACATTTCACTCGTACAAAACCAGAGAAATTCAGCAGTTATAGTAACTTGCACCCTTGCAATGCACTGCTTATCACCTTACATATTACATCCCTTATTACATGGTCAGTGACATCACTGATGACATCATCCACAGAATCTGACACACCCACTAACACCCCAATATAACCTTTCATACACCCACTCAAACTTCCAGACTACCATTCTCAAAACCATTGAGACACCCATACCAGTAATGACATACCCATACCAGTACTTACATACCCATTCACTGATTCATAGGTCTACACACACATCCACTCAGTTACCAATACAGCCACTCATACACCAACTCGCTCACTAATATAGCCACTGATGCACAAGTTACTAACTTGTGTAACGATATATCTGTAAGAGACAGTAGTTGGTGACAGATTCCTTACCTTAGAATATCCCCAGGCGTCAGGCTGGATCCGGAAAGTTTTTGCATAGCAGTACCCTTGCGCGTCGGTAGGCGTCGTCGTGCGGCTCCGCGTCCGTCGTCGGCGTCGTGATCGCCGGGATGACGTCGCGGGCAGTACTTAGACGCCGCCCTGCGCGCGGACGTCAGTTCTGTACACGACTTTCCGCGCCAGGAACACAGAGCCATGCAAGAAGCGGACATAGGTGTCTGAAAAATACTAGGGCCCTGAAAGGGATGTCCTTAACCCTAGAAATCAGTTCGCAGAACGGGAGGATGGGTGAGGCGGTAGAATCTGTCACCAACTACTGTCTCTTACAGATATATCGTTACACAAGTTAGTAACTTGTGCATCTGAAAGAGACACGTTAGTGACAGATTCCTTACCTTAGAATAGATACCCCAGCAATACCAACCCCGGTGGTGGGTCTGCGAACAAAGGTCAGACAAGGAAGTCCTGGAGGACAGAACGGCCAAAGAAGCCGTCCCTCCGGACCTGACTGTCAAGGCAGTAATGTCTTGTAAACGTGTGCAGCGAGGCCCACGTAGCTGCCTGACAGATAACCGGCAGCGGAACACCGCGGCCCAAGGCCGTGGTAGCAGCCGTTGCCCTGGTGGAATGGGCACGCAGCCCAACAGGAGGCTCCTTCTTAGCCAAAGAATAGCAGGTCTTGATGCACAAGGTAACCCAGCGGGAGATGGTTCGTTTGTGCACCCCCGACCTTTTGGCGCCCACGTAGCCAACAAAGAGCTGGTCATCCACCCGGGAAGTGTTTTGTGCGGTCGATATAGAAGGAGAGCGCACGTTTTGGGTCCAGACGGTGGAGCCTCTCT
The DNA here is from genome assembly GCA_963921515.1 of Calotriton arnoldi. NCBI lineage: Eukaryota > Metazoa > Chordata > Amphibia > Caudata > Salamandridae > Calotriton > Calotriton arnoldi. The sequence continues at coordinate 372,561 of CAWUFW010008952.1, read as the reverse complement.
TCCTCTCTGGAAGGATGCTGAGGCGGAAAGAAGGTAGGCAAAGTGATGGTCTGCCCAATGTGAAAGGCAGTAACCACCTTTGGCAAGAAGGACGGACGCGTCCGAAGAACAACCTTGTCTGGATGGACAGACAGAAAGGGAGGTTTGCATGATAGAGCCTGGAGCTCACTCACCCGCCGAGCGGAGGTGATGGCCACCAGAAAGGCTGTCTTCAGAGTGAGAAGACGAAGAGGACAGTTATGTAGAGGCTCAAAGGGAGCGCACATTAAAAAGGTAAGAACCAAGTTCAAGTCCCACTGAGGCATTACAAACGGAACAGGAGGGAAGAGGTGTGTAATGCCTTTTAAGAACCTGTTAACAACAGGGGACTTGAAAAGGAGGGCTGATCAGGGAGCCTGAGGAAGGCCGAGATAGCACAAAGATAACCCTTGATGGTACCCAGGGCAGAACCCTGTTGGGCCAGAGAAAGAAGGAACAGAAGGACCTCAGAAAGAGGGGCAGAAAGGGGCTTCACAGCCTTGCTGTGCACCATGCCACAAATTTGTTCCACCTGCAGGCGTATACCACCTTAGTGGAGGGACGCCTGGCTGCCAGAATCACATCACAAACTTCGGGAGGCAAGTCGAAAGGAATCAACTGCCGCCGCTCAATCTCCACGCAAGCAGGTGTAGACTGGACAGGTTCGGTGGAGGACCGTCCCTGCTGCTGCGACAGAAGATCCTCCCGAAGAGGCAGACGGATCGGGGATCTACGCTCATACTGAGTAGCTCGGGATACCAAACTCTTCGAGCCCAGTCCGGAGCCACAAGGATGACTTGGGCCCGGTCGTGCCGAATCTTCTTCAACACTCTGGGTAGAAGTGGTATAGGCGAAAAGGCGTACAACAGACCGCAACTCCACTCGCGACGAAAAGCGTCGCCGAGCGAGTGCCGCCTTGGAAATTCCAACGCACAGAACTGATGACATTGCGCGTTCTCTTCGATGGCGAACAGATCTAACCAAGGCTCTCCCCATTGTAGAAAGAGTCCTTGCGCCACTTCCGAGTGAAGACGCCATTCGTGATCCATCATGCACCTGCGGCTGAGTTCGTCCGCCCTGGCGTTCAGGGAACCTGCCAGGTGTTGAACCATCAGGAACATGCCCTGATGTTCCAGCCATGTCAAGAGGCGCAGAGCCTCCTGACATAGGGTCCACGACCCCACCCCGCCCTGTTTGTTGCAGTACCACATGGCGGTGGTGTGGTCTGTGAACACCTGCACTACCTTCCCTTTGACAGAGGGAAGGAATGCCTTGAGTGCAAGTCGGATCGCCCGGAGCTCCAGAAGGTTGATATGGAGCCGGGACTCCGCCGGAGACCAGAGGCCTCTGATCTCCGCCTCTCCCATGTGACCGCCCCATCCCAGAAGGGACGCGTCCGTCACAACTGTGTGCTCTGGCTGGGGAAGGGAGAGGGATCTGCCCATGACCCATTGCCGGTTCGAGAGCCACCACTGCAACTGTCTTGCAGTCCCCTCCGAGATCTGGACGTGATCGGACAGGTTGCCCTGGTGCTGTGCCCACTGGAACTTCAGGTCCCACTGCAGAGCCCGCATATGCCATCTGGCATGATTGACCAGCAGGATGCAGGAGGCCATGCAGCCTCAGGGTCATCCGTACCGAAACCCAGGATAAAGGCTGAAAGATCGGAATCATAGCCTGAATATCCCGGACTCGCCGTTCGGGAGGATAGGCCCGAAACTGCGTCGTGTCCAGAACTGCTCCGATGAAAAGGAGCTGTGGAGAAGGAATCAGATGCGACTTCGGCACATTGATGGAGAACCCCAGCTAGTGCAGGAGTTCGGCCGTAGTCTGGAGGTGGGAGACGACTGCCTGGGACCGAGCCCGCCTTCAGCAGCCAATCGTCGAGGTAGGGGAAGACTGAAACTCCCTGCCCGGCGCAGATGAGCTGCGACCACCGCCATCACTTTCGTGAACACCCGAGGGGCACTGGTAAGGCCAAAGGGGAGCACGGTGAACTGAAAATGCTCGAGGCCTACCGTGAACCGAAGGTAACGCCGGTGGGCCGGCAGGACGGGGATGTGGAAATAGGCGTCCTGCAAGTCCAACGCTACCAACCAGTCTCCAGGGTCGAGGGCAGTCGAGACCTGAGCTAGGTGAGCATCTTGAACTTCTCCTTCCGGAGGAAGCGATTGACGTTCCGGAGGTCCAAGATAGGACGCTTGTCCTCCTTGTCCTTTTTGGGCACCAGGAAGTAGTGGGAGTAGCAACCACGTCCTACTTCTGGGGTCGGAACATGCTTGATGGCCCTCTTGGCCAAGAGGGCCGTGACTTCCTTCTGCAGAAGTACTCAAGTGATCCCCTGACATGCGGTGGAATTGAGGTGGCATGGCTGGGGGTGGTCTCGAAGGGAGGGAGTAGCCCCTTCGGACAATGTCCAAGACCCACCTGTCCGAGGTGATGGGACGCCAGTGGTGAAGGTGATGGCGGACCCTGCCCCCTACCTGCATGCTGTGCACCTGAAAGGAGGGACTAGGAGGGCTTGGAGGCCGTGGACGGGTTGGAGGTGGTGGCCTGACCCGCACGCTGGTTGCCAGAACCGCCACGGCGGTATCCACGTCCTCGGCCACGCGAAGACGCCTGCTGCGCGGGCCGGTGGCTGGGCTGCTGACGTGACTGGGCGTCCCTTCCGTGGCCACGATAGGGGCGAAAAGCAGAAGGGAGCGGAGGTCGTGTAGCAGAAAGGCCCAGGGACTTGGCAGTAGCCCGTGAATCCTTAAAACGCTCCAACACATGGTCTGCTTTGGAACCAAAAAGACCGACTCCATCAAAGGGCATGTCCATGAGTGTATTCTGGACATCACCCGAAAACCAGTGGTTCTCAGCCAGGCGTGGCGCACGCAGCGCCACCGTCGTTGCAATAGATCTGCCCAGCGAGTCGGCGGTATCAAGGCCACAACGTATGGTGTATTTGGCCGCATCCCTTCCTTCCGCAATGGCGCGGGTAAGCAGTGTCTGGACCTCCTCAGAACACTGGGGCAAAACAGTCGCCACCGAATCCCACAAGGCGTGCGTATATCGGCCCAAAAGACAAGCGGTGTTGATGGACCGCAAGCCGGCACTGGAGGAAGAAAAACCCTTCTTCCCAAATTGATCCAGGCGTTTGGATTCCCTATCCGGAGGGGCGGTAGGGAAGGCGGTTTGGGAAGCGGAGGCTTGGACAACCAAGCTCTCAGGAGTGGGGTGGACAGAGAGAAACAAGGGGTCGCCCGGAGCTGGGCGATGGCGTCGGGACACGTTCCTATCCACAGGAGCCCCTGTGTTGGGCTTGGACCAGGCGCCCAAAAGAACGTCAGTTAGTACATCGTTGAACGGCAGCACAGTCTCCAAGGAGGAGGCTGCCGGCTGAAGCACTTCTGTCAAGAGATTAGTCTTGACCGTCACCGTAGGGAGACGGAGATGTAAGGCTCCAGCTGCCCTACGCAACACCGTTGCAAAATTGGCTCCCTCCTCCGTAGCCACGGGAGGAGACAGCATGCCAGTGTCAGGGGAAGTATCTAGACCACTGGCATCCCCTAGTTCCTCTGCCCAGTCCTCATCATACTGACACTGTTGTGCCAGAGGGTCCTCAGACCCCTCCCAGTCCTCCTGGTCCTCCTCCGGTTCAAAATAAGGAGGAGGAGGGACATTTGGGACCCAAGCTCTCATCGGCGTCGAGTGACGTCGGTCCGGCTCCATGTCCGGAGCCGGAGAGTACATGGGAACGGCACCGGAGACATCGGCGGAGGCGTGGTCAGGTCGACCGGCGTCGATGGGGGTTGCGGTACCACCGGAGCCGGGATCGAGGCCGGGGCCGAAGCCGGAGCCGGGACCGAGGCTGGAGGCACAAGCGACGCTGGGATCGGAGTCGTCGGCGACACCGGGGCAACCCCATCAGGGCCCGCGGGGCCCGAAAGCGCACCGGAGGGACCTTGAGGCCCGAAGAGGCGGGCCATGGCCGACAGGAATTCCTGTACTTGGGCCGGATCCGCCCCGAACCCGGGAAGGACGGGTATTGCGGGGCGACTCCACAGGCATGTCCGGGGCCGCGGGGACGGTGCCGGGAGGGGCCTCAGCCGAGTCGCGAGACCGGCGAGGCGAAGTCCTAGAGCGATGATGCTTTTGGACTTCTTGTGTTTAGACTTACCGGACGACGAAGACTTGGATCCCGACGACCGGCGAGGACTCGCGACCGACCCCACGACCTCACGCGACCGGGGCTTGGTGTGGCGCGGAGCCGACTGCCGGGCCTCGAGGAGCTTTCGAGACCGCTCTCGCAAAGCTTTCGGGTTTAGGGACCGGCAGTCGGAACACGACTTCGTGTCGTGGTCTCGCCCGAGGCAGAAGAGACACTCAGATGCGGGTCTGTGATGGACATCATACGAGCACAGGCGTCGCAACGTTTAAAGCCGGGCATCCCTACGACACCTTGGAGTCGATTGAAGAAAACAGTGAAAAAAATTCACCAAAAAAGTTAGTCAAAAAATGACTAGGGCACTGCTCTTCCCGGATCTGCGCTTGCTGGCGCGGAAAAAGAAGAACTGACGTCAGCGCGCAGGGGCGGCGCCTAAGTACTGCCCGCAACTTCATCCCGGCGATCACGACGCCGACGGCGGACGCGGAGCCGCACGACGCCGCCTACCGACGCACAAGGGTACTGCTACGCAAAAACTTTCCGGATCCAGCCTGACGCCTGGGGATATTCTAAGGTAAGGAATCTGTCACTAACGTGTCTCTTTCAGATATATCCACTCATACAGCCACTAACACACACTGTCAGTCACTCACAGAGCCACTAACACACACTGTCACTTACAGAGCTGCATACACACCTACTCACTCACTAATAGAATCAACCACACTGCCATTTACTGACCTATAGTTATAGACATACCCACTCACTTATTCATAAAGATACTAACACATACTCACTCACCCATAGAGCCCCTCACACATGCACTCTGTAACCCATGCAGCCATCACAATCCCTCCTCACACATAGTCACTCATATACTCGAACACTCATGTATACTGCCTTTCACATAGCCACTTACTCACCCATATAACACTGACACCTCCATTCACTCACCGAGACAGCAATACACACACTTACACAGCCCTTCTCTTACACACTCACTAACCCATACACCTTCTGCTTCACCCACTCACTCATCCATCCATCCATCCATCCATCCATGCATCCATGCATCCATGCAAGCACCCACACAGACACTCCTACACCCATAGAGGTAATCTGACAACCAATCAATCATACACCCACTCATGTATCCACACACATACAGACACTTAGACACCATCTGACAGACTGATAGAGACAACCTAGTCAGTGACCCATACATTCACTGAGACACCTAATCACTCACTTATAGTCAGTCAGTCACGCACCTACTGAATTATCGATACAGGCACTCATACACCCACTGATTCATCAATACACCTTGGTATATATTTTTAACACTGAAAAGAAATGTGCCGAAAGCAATATCATGCTGTGTACAGAGATAGTATTGTAAATACTATGCGCCGTCTAACCACCGAAGATGTAACTCTTCCATTCTATTTGTATGATATCACGTGTGATTCATCTCTCTTGCTTTGTACGGACCGTGATGAAGCCCCCAAGTGGGTGAAGCTCATTGCCGTGAATAAACCTTTTGGAAATTGGAACTGTGGAGTGCAAGTTTCTTTCCGGCGTCAGAACCGCTAACTCTGGATGGATGGATGGAGATATATATAGATATATATATATATATATATAGATATTCACTGAAAAAACCACAGGTTTCAGGGACGTTATAGTTAGTTGGACATTTTACTCATACAAAACCAGTGAAATTCGGCCGTTATAGTTAGTTGAGCTAACTATAACTTGCGCCCTCACAATGCACTGCTGATGACATCACATATTACATCACCCATGACATGGTCAGTGACATCACTGATGACATTACTGACATCTCAATTGTCATCACTGATGACATCACTGATGACATCATCCAGTGACTGTTTCTGTAAAGTTTAAATATGATATATATATATATATATATATATATATATATATATATATATAGGCCAAGGTGTATTGAAGAATGAGTGGGTGTATGAGTGTCTGAATGGATGATTTAGTAGGTGCGTGGCTGACTGTATAACTGAGCGATTAAACATTGCATTACTGAAAGCATGGGTTAGTGAATAAACTGTGTGAATGTCTGTATCAGTCTGTCAGTTGGTGTGTAAGCGGCTGCATGGGTTAGTGAGTAGCTACATGAGTGTCTATATGGGTTATTGATTGGTTGTCTGAGTATCTGTATGTGGGCCTGAGTGTCTGTGTTGGTGGTTGGGGGGTGTGTGACTGTGCATAGATGTGGGAGTGGATGATTCACTGGGTGTATGGGTTCAAGAGTGCATCTGTGAAGGGCTGCATGGGTGGGTGTGTTGGTGAGTGAATGGATGTCTCAGTGGTACATCTGTGAGTAACTACATATGTGAAAGACAGTATATGTGAGTGTTGGACTATATAAATGACTATATGTGAGAGTGAGTGATTGTGAGAGTGGCTGTATGGAGGAGTGTGTGCTTGTGTCAGTGATTGTATAAGAGTGTAAGTATGTGTTACTACCTGTATGAATAAGTGAGGTGGTGTGCGTGTATAACTGGATAGGTGAGTAAATGGGAGTGTGATTGATTCTTTGCATGACTGAGTAACTGTGTTTGTAACTCTATAGGTGAGTGGCGGTGTGTGACTGTATAGGTGTATGAGTGCATATGATGGTGGCTGTATTGATGAGTGACTGCATGTATGAGTGACTGTATGGGTGAGTGGATGTGTGTGTAGACCTAAGAATCAGTGAGTGGGTATGTAGTTAGTGGTGTTGGTGTGTCTATAGTTTTGAGAATGGCAGTCTGTAATTTAGAGTGGGTGTATGAAATGCTATATTAGGGCGTGAGGAGGTGCATCAGATTATCACGTGGATGATGTCATCGGTGGTCATTTGAGATGCCATCCGTGATGTCATCAGTGATGTCACTGACCATGTCATGAGTGATGTAATATGTGATGTCTTCAGCAGTGCATTGCGGGGGCGCGAGTTATAGTTCGCTCAACTAACTTTAACGGCCGAACTTCAATGGTTTTGTATGAGTGAAATGTCCAATTAACTATAACGTCCCTGAAACCTGTGGTTTTTTCAGTGAATTTCAAAGGTTTTTTAAATGCTAATTTCTAACTATAACGTCCCTGAAACCTATGGTTTTTTCAGTGAATTTCAAAGGTTTTTTAAATGCTAATTTCTAACTATGCCTACAGAGGTAGGACATGTGCAGAAAGAGGCAGAAAGGCGCAGAAAGAAGCAAGAAAAATGCAGAAAGAGGCAACAGAAGTCCAGAAAGACTAAGAAAGGTGCAGAAAGAAGCAAGAGATATGCAGAAAGAACCAACAGAGGTGCAGAACGAGGCCTTGTTGCAAAGTCATCCTGTGCCCCCAACTTTTTGCTGACTGGTACTGGTGGTAACTGACTCTGGCTAACCAGGCTCGGAGCCAGTGCTATGCTGACAGACACTTGGAATACAGTGAAAACACCTACATACACTTGGGTACACTATGGGTTGGGGTACCCCTGTGATTGGCATGACCTCCCCTGTAAGGCCCTAGTACATAATAGGGCAGGGGGATTAAAACTACCTCCAAGTCAGAGGTGCAGAAAGAAGCAAGAGCAGTGCAGAAAGAACCAACAAAGGTGCAGAAAGAGGCAAGAGGGCTACAGAATGAGGCAAGAAAAGTGCAGAAAAGCAAAAGAGGTGCAGAGAGGCAGGAGAACTGCAGAAAACGGCAAGAGAAGTGCACAAAGAGGCAGGAGAAGTGCACAAAGATGCAAAAGGGGTACAGAAAGAGGCAAGAGGGGTGCAGAAAGGCAACAGGTGTGCAGAAAGAAGCAACAGAGGTGCTTAAAGAGGCAAGAGGGGTGCAGAAACAGGCAAGTGAAGTGCAGAAAGAAGCAACAGAGATGCCGAAAGACGAAAGAGGTGCAGAAACAGGCAAGAAAGGTACGGAAAGAGGGAACAGGGGTGCAGAAAGAGGTAAGAGGCATACAGGAATTTGCAAGCGCAGTGCAGAAAGAAGCAAGAGAAGAGCAGAAAGAAGCAAGAGGTGGAGAAATAGGGAAGAGGGGTGCAGAAATTTGCAAAAGAGGTGCAGGAAGAAGCAAGCGCAGTGCAGAAAGAACAGAGGTGCAGAAAGAGGTAGGCGAGATGCACAAATTGGCAAGAGGGGTGCAGAAAGAGGCAAGAGGGGTGCAGAAAGAGGCAAGAGATGTGCAGAAAGAGGCAAGAGATGTGCAGAAAGAGGCAAGAGATGTGCAGAAAGAGGCAAGAGATGTGCAGAAAGAGGCAAGTGAGGTGCAGTACGAGCCAACAGAGGTGCAGAAAGAGACAACAGAGGTACAGAAATAGGCAACAGAGGTACAGAAAGAGGCAAGAGAACTGCAGAAAGAGGCAAGAGAACTGCAGAAAGAGGCAAGAGAACTGCAGAAAGAGGCAAGAGAACTGCAGAAAGAGGCAAGAGGTGCAGAACGAGGCAAGTGAGGTGCAGTACGAGCCAACAGAGGTGCAGAAAGAGCCAACAGAGGTGCAGAAAGAGCCAACAGAGGTGCAGAAAGAGCCAACAGAGGTGCAGAAAGAGCCAACAGAGGTGCAGAAAGAGCCAACAGAGGTGCAGAAAGAGGCAACAGAGGTACAGAAAGAGGCAACAGAGTTGCAGAAAGAGGCAACAGAGTTGCAGAAAGAGGCAACAGAGTTGCAGAAAGAGGCAACAGAGTTGCAGAAAGAGGCAAGAGAGTTGCAGAAAGAGGCAAGAGAGTTGCAGAAAGAGGCAAGAGTTGCAGAAAGAGGCAAGAGTTGCAGAAAGAGGCAAGAGTTGCAGAAAGAGGCAAGAGTTGCAGAAAGAGGCAAGAGTTGCAGAAAGAGGCAAGAGAGTTGCAGAAAGAGGCAAGAGAGTTGCAGAAAGAGGCAAGAGAGTTGCAGAAAGAGGCAAGAGAGTTGCAGAAAGAGGCAAGAGAGTTGCAGAAAGAGGCAAGAGAGTTGCAGAAAGAGGCAAGAGAGTTGCAGAAAGAGGCAAGAGAGTTGCAGAAAGAGGCAAGAGAGTTGCAGAAAGAGGCAAGAGAGTTGCAGAAAGAGGCAAGAGTTGCAGAAAGAGGCAAGAGTTGCAGAAAGAGGCAAGAGTTGCAGAAAGAGGCAAGAGTTGCAGAAAGAGGCAAGAGTTGCAGAAAGAGGCAAGAGTTGCAGAAAGAGGCAAGAGTTGCAGAAAGAGGCAAGAGTTGCAGAAAGAGGCAAGAGTTGCAGAAAGAGGCAAGAGTTGCAGAAAGAGGCAAGAGTTGCAGAAAGAGGCAAGAGTTGCAGAAAGAGGCAACAGAGGTGCAGAAAGAGGCAACAGAGGTACAGAAAGAGGCAACAGAGGTACAGAAAGAGGCAACAGAGGTACAGAAAGAGGCAACAGAGGTACAGAAAGAGGCAAGAGAACTGCAGAAAGAGGCAAGAGAACTGCAGAAAGAGGCAAGAGAACTGCAGAAAGAGGCAAGAGAACTGCAGAAAGAGGCAAGAGTTGCAGAACGAGGCAAGAGTTGCAGAACGAGGCAAGTGAGGTGCAGTACGAGCCAGAGGTGCAGAAAGAGCCAACAGAGGTGCAGAAAGAGCCAACAGAGGTGCAGAAAGAGGCAACAGAGGTGCAGAAAGAGCCAACAGAGGTGCAGAAAGAGGCAACAGAGGTACAGAAAGAGGCAACAGAGGTACAGAAAGAGGCAACAGAGGTACAGAAAGAGGCAACAGAGGTACAGAAAGAGGCAACAGAGGTACAGAAAGAGGCAACAGAGTTGCAGAAAGAGGCAACAGAGTTGCAGAAAGAGGCAAGAGAGTTGCAGAAAGAGGCAAGAGAGTTGCAGAAAGAGGCAAGAGAGTTGCAGAAAGAGGCAAGAGTTGCAGAAAGAGGCAAGAGTTGCAGAAAGAGGCAAGAGTTGCAGAAAGAGGCAAGAGTTGCAGAAAGAGGCAAGAGTTGCAGAAAGAGGCAAGAGTTGCAGAACGAGGCAAGAGTTGCAGAACGAGGCAAGAGTTGCAGAACGAGGCAAGAGTTGCAGAACGAGGCAAGAGTTGCAGAACGAGGCAAGAGTTGCAGAACGAGGCAAGAGTTGCAGAACGAGGCAAGAGTTGCAGAACGAGGCAAGAGTTGCAGAACGAGGCAAGAGTTGCAGAACGAGGCAAGAGTTGCAGAACGAGGCAAGAGTTGCGGCAAGAGTTGCAGAACGAGGCAAGAGTTGCAGAACGAGGCAAGAGTTGCAGAACGAGGCAAGTGAGGTGCAGTACGAGGCAAGTGAGGTGCAGTACGAGCCAACAGAGGTGCAGAACGAGCCAACAGAGGTGCAGAACGAGCCAACAGAGGTGCAGAACGAGCCAACAGAGGTGCAGAACGAGCCAACAGAGGTGCAGAAAGAGGCAACAGAGGTGCAGAAAGAGGCAACAGAGGTGCAGAAAGAGGCAACAGAGGTACAGAAAGAGGCAACAGAGGTACAGAAAGAGGCAACAGAGGTACAGAAAGAGGCAACAGAGTTGCAGAAAGAGGCAACAGAGTTGCAGAAAGAGGCAAGAGAGTTGCAGAACGAGGCAAGAGTTGCAGAACGAGGCAAGAGTTGCAGAACGAGGCAAGAGTTGCAGAACGAGGCAAGAGTTGCAGAACGAGGCAAGAGTTGCAGAACGAGGCAAGAGTTGCAGAACGAGGCAAGAGTTGCAGAACGAGGCAAGAGTTGCAGAACGAGGCAAGAGTTGCAGAACGAGGCAAGAGTTGCAGAACGAGGCAAGAGTTGCAGAACGAGGCAAGAGTTGCAGAACGAGGCAAGAGTTGCAGAACGAGGCAAGAGTTGCAGAACGAGGCAAGAGTTGCAGAACGAGGCAAGAGTTGCAGAACGAGGCAAGAGTTGCAGAAAGAGGCAAGAGTTGCAGAACGAGGCAAGAGTTGCAGAACGAGGCAAGAGTTGCAGAACGAGGCAAGAGTTGCAGAACGAGGCAAGAGTTGCAGAACGAGGCAAGAGTTGCAGAACGAGGCAAGAGTTGCAGAACGAGGCAAGAGTTGCAGAACGAGGCAAGAGTTGCAGAACGAGGCAAGAGTTGCAGAAAGAGGCAAGAGTTGCAGAAAGAGGCAAGAGTTGCAGAACGAGGCAAGAGTTGCAGAACGAGGCAAGAGTTGCAGAACGAGCATTTTAAATATGTCCACCAAACCTACCACACCCCGGCCAAACTCCATAGGTATGGGCTAAGAGACACAAGTAACTGTAAACGGTGCGGTCATCCTGACGCTGATTTCTTCCATCTCGCATGGGAGTGTGGACGTGTATTCATGTATTGGGAGAGTGTGGTGCAGCGACTGCGGGAGATGACGGGGGCTACCCTACAGTGCACACCTGCTATATGCTTGTTATGTTTTGTACCGCAGGTGAAAGGAGCAGTGGGGAAATTTGTACGCATTGCACTCCTGCTGGCTAAGCGTCGAGTGGCGCTACATTGGGAAGGCGTTCTAGCCCAAACAATTAAATTGTGGATCAAGGATATGGTGTATTGTAATGAACAACTAGCACTATATGCAGAAGGCCTGCCTATGATGTCAAGACCCAGAGACATTTGGGAACCACTCAAACAATATCTTCTTAAACAAACTGTTACCACCACACTGACTGAATGACGTTGTACTGGTGTTTGACACAATGTAATGGACTTTCGAGGTGTAACATAATGAGGTTGAGGTATGTATTGGAACTGAAAATTGCATAATCAATGGATCACAGTGTTGTTGTAAAGTTTTCTTAATGTTTTAACGCTCACTAGAGCTGTAATGTGCGTATTATTGGAAAACTAATAAAAAGAATGTAAAAAAAAAAAAAGAGTTGCAGAACGAGGCAAGAGTTGCAGAACGAGGCAAGAGTTGCAGAACGAGGCAAGAGTTGCAGAACGAGGCAAGAGTTGCAGAACGAGGCAAGAGTTGCAGAACGAGGCAAGAGTTGCAGAACGAGGCAAGAGTTGCAGAACGAGGCAAGAGTTGCAGTACGAGGCAAGTGAGGTGCAGTACGAGGCAAGTGAGGTGCAGTACGAGGCAAGTGAGGTGCAGAACGAGGCAAGTGAGGTGCAGAACGAGGCAAGTGAGGTGCAGAACGAGGCAAGTGAGGTGCAGAACGAGGCAAGTGAGGTGCAGAACGAGGCAAGTGAGGTGCAGAACGAGGCAAGTGAGGTGCAGAACGAGGCAAGAGAACGGCAGAAAGAGGCAAGAGAACGGCAGAAAGAGGCAAGAGAACGGCAGAAAGAGGCAAGAGAACGGCAGAAAGAGGCAAGAGAACGGCAGAAAGAGGCAAGAGAACGGCAGAAAGAGGCAAGAGAACGGCAGAAAGAGGCAAAAGGGGTGCAGAAAGAGGCAAAAGGGGTGGGCAGACTGAGGCAAGAGTGGAGCGGGAAAAGGGTTGCAGAAAGAGGCAAGAGGGGTGCAGAAAGAGGGAAAAGGGGTGCAGAAAGAGGCAAGAGAAGTGCAGAAAGAAACAACAAAGGTGCAGAAAGAGGCAAGGGAGGTGCAGAAAGAGGCAGGAGAGGTGCAGAAAGAGGCAGGAGAGGTGCAGAAAGAGGGAAAAGGGGTGCAGAAAGGCACGAGGGGTACAGGAAGAAGCAAGTGAAGTGCAGAAAGGCAAGAGAGGTGCAGAAAGAGGCAAGAGAGGTGCAGAAAGAGGCAAGAGAGGTGCAGAAAGAGGCAAGAGAGGTGCAGAAAGAGGCAAGAGATGAGCAGAAAGAGGCAAAAGTGCAGAAAAAAATAAAGTTACAGAAAGAAGCAACAGAAATGCAGAAAGTGGCAAGAGAGGCGCAGAAAGAAGCAAGAGTGGTTTGAACACCATTAGTACCAATTAAACACCCCCATTTAGCACTAAGTAACAGGTGACCATTCTAGGTTTGCAAAGGGCCTTCCACCACGCTGTAACACTTGTCGCTGCATTTTTGGTAACATTTGAGCCGTTTGAGCTAGAAACAAGGCTTTTTTTGTTCAAATCTGCAGATTAGACAGCAGATGATGGATTCTGTGGCTAATGCAGAAAATGTATAATTGTGCGAAAGTCGGTGCAGCCAAACAGTTGCATAATTCCAGTGGACCTGCTCATACCTCCGACTAGGTCCAGAAGTGCTCCTCAGTGATTCCTTCTTTTTTTTTGACTCGAGTTCATAATTTAGCTTCTATGGAAACGAGGAAGACTAAACCTGAGGTTACCACTCCACAACACAGACTACCATACCACATAATTACTCTCCATAACACATAATCCCACTCTACATAATTCCTATACACTAAATACCACATACTTTCTATCCACATAATTTCACTGCACAACATACCACATAATTCACTACAAAGTACATCCACTCCACAAAACATTAGTAAAAAACTTTTAGATTTACAACGCCAATAGCTCTAACTCTTGGAAACGCGAGACCTATTACATTACAAATGCTTCTTTAACTGGTAGTCGCGTTTGCAGAGTGGTGGAGAAAGGGGGCTGGGCCTCCAACCAGCGCTCAGGAATTCTACTGCGTAGGACTTACAGGAGGTACCAGGAGGGCTTCTTGGCCCCCAAAGTCCCTCAGGAGTAAAGTAGACTTCATCCCCCAACCAGTACTGTGCCAGGAGGCGTGTTTGCAGAGTGGTGGAGAAAGGGGGGGCGTGGCCTCCAAAGACCTCTTAGCAATCCCACTGTGTGGGACTTAGTGGAGGTAACAGGAGAGGTAGTTGCCCCCCCCCCCCCCCAAGGACACCCTTGGGGCCAACTATCCCTCCTATTACCTCCAGTAAGTCCCACACAGGAGCATTGCTAAGTTCTCATAGCAGGCCACACCCCCTTTCCCCACCACTCTGCACACACGCTCCCTAGCGTGCTCTTGCATGGGGATTAAAGTCTACTTCACTGCTGGGGGTCCTTAAGGGCCAACTAGCCTACCTGTTACCTCCACTAAGCCCCACACAGTGGGATTGCTGAGAGGTGGACACAGGCCACGCCCCCTTCGTCCACCACTCTGCAAACACGTCTCCTGGCGTGCCCTTGGTTGGGGGTAAAGTCCCCTTGCCTCCTGAGGGTCCCTGGGAGCCAACTAGCCCTCCTGTTACCTCCAGTAAGCCCCACACAGCTGGATTGCTGAGAGTGGTCCAAGGCCTCGCCCCCTTTTTACACCACTATGCAAACACGCCGCCTGGCGCACTGCTGCTCGGGGGATATAGTCCACTTTAGTCGAGGTCCTCAGGACACAAGAGGACCTCATCGCCCTACCAGCAGTGCTCCAAGAGGCAGTGCAAGTGTGGGGGGGGCTCGAGCCCCCCACACTTTGTTTTTCTAAGTAGCCCCGGGGAGGTGGTGGTCCCCGGGGCCTGGGGGGCCTGCGAGCACCCCCCGTCCTAAAATAATGCCCCAGGGAGGTGGCGGTGCTCGGGGCAACGTGGGGGGGCAGGAGCCCCCCATGCATTTTTTTTTATAAATAAGACCTGGGGAGATGGCGGTCCCTGGGGCTGCGGGGGGGCTGCATTCCCCCGCACATTATGGACAAAGCCCCGGGGAGGTGGCGGTCCCTGGGGCTGTGGGGGCCCGTGCGGGCCCCCGCTACATAATTAGGCATTGTCCCAGGACCTGACCCACCCGGGGGCTTATAGAAAACGAATTGTGGGAGCCCGCACTTAGTTTTATTTTTTGGGGCCGGATTCGGGGCCTAGGGGGTCAGGGTATTTCTACCCTGCCCCCTTTTCTTGTTCTTTTATCCTTTTTTTAACTGATTTCTTGTGACTCAGTTTGACCGAGTCACAAGATGGCTGCCAACACATTCTGGTTTGGAGTGTTGGCAGCAAATCAGAATGAAGCTCGTGCTCAGGAGGGTTCGCGAATCCTCCTCGGTGCTCAGATATCAATATTTTTATTTTTTTAATTTCTCAGCAACTACTGAACGGATTTACACCATTTAAAAAAAGCACGCTTTCTGAACCAAGACCTACATTTTTGCCAAATTTGGTGTAATTCCGTTCAGCAGTTCGGGCTGTAGCTTTGTCTAAAGTTCCTATGGAAATTAACATGGGGCAAACGTGTTTTGGGACCCCCCTTTTTTCTCGGCCCCCACTTGACGAATCACCCCGAACCTTTCAAGACAGGAGCGGACCTGAGCGAACCATTAATTTGGAAAATTTTGCAAAGATTCGTGAAACGGCGCCAAAGATATTGGCAAAAGAAAAAACGCTTTTTGAATAGAAACAAGGTCCTAACTATAACTACCTACTGGCGACCGCCAGTAGGATGGATATATATATATATATTATCTACTGGCGGTCGCCAGTAGATAGTTATAGTTACAACCTATTATCCATAGGAAATCCGCGACATTCTATTTGAAATAACTCTCTTGCCGGTTGACGTATCTTGCGAAATTTTCAAACTTTGTGGCCCGCTCCGGTCCGCTCCTACCCTGAAAGTCTCGGGGGATTCGTCAAGCGGGGGCCGAGAAAAAAAGGGGGTCCCAAAACGCGTTTTCCCCATGCACTTTTCCATAGGAAACTTTAGACACGGCTACAGCTCGAACTGCTGAACGGAATTACACCAAATTTGGCAAAGAGGTAGTTCTTGGTTCAGAAAGAACCCTTTTTGTTAAATGGTGTAAATCCGTTCAGTAGTTGCTGAGAAAATGAAAAGTAAAAGTTAGTGATATCTATGGCCGAGTAGGGTCCGCGTACCCTCAGCGCACCCTGCGCGCACCGTCCCGATCACGAGCTGCATGTTAATTGGCTGTCAGCTGGCTGTCAACATTCCGATTCAGGAAATGTTGGCAGCCATTTTGTCCCTCGGTAGAACCGAGGGACAGAAACAAGTGCACAAAGCGCACAAAGGGGGCAGGGTAGAAACACCCTGACCCCTAGGTTTGCACAGGGGTCCCACAAGGACCCCTGGGCAAAAAAAATCTCCCGCGCTTCGATGTTAATTGGCCTCGGGTGGCCCAAGTCCCGGGGGCATGGTGGGGGGATAATTTAATGTGTGGGGGCCTCAATGGGCCTCCCAAGCCCCGGGGACCGCCACCCCCGGGGCTTTCTTTTAAAATGGTGCGGGAGGGCTTTGAGCCCTCCCGCAGCCCCGGGGACCACCACCTCCCGGGGCTTTTTGTGTATACATTATAAAACCTGTGTGGGGGGCTCCAGCCCCCCACACGCCCCGGGACCGCCACCTCCCGGGGCACTAAACATTTTAATATGGGGGTCCGTTCACGGACCCCAGAGCCCCGGGGACCACCACCTCCCGGGGCTGTGTACTGAATGGGAGGGGGCCGCGCGGCCCCTCTCCTGGAGCCCTTGATGGCCCTGGGGACCACCACCCCCCAGGGCCGGCTCCTGCAGTGTCCCGGGGTGCCTACCCCGGGACACTGTAGTTTGCTATGGCAGGACGGGAGCCTCGCGGCTCCCGTCCTGCCATAGCAAACTGCTTTGGATATTGGAAGAGAGAGCAGGAAACCTGCTCTCTCTTCCAATATCCAAAGCGATTGCTTTTCCACATGGGGAGCAGCATGTCAGCTGCTCCCCATGTGGAACAGCAATGTCGGCTCCCAAGGGACGTGGGGAGCCGGCGGGACTGTGGGGGATTGGGGACCCCCCACAGTCCCCAACGGAGAGGGCCAGCCCCGGGGGATGGGGTCCCCGGGGCAAGTAGGGTTCGGGAGTGGGCCACGTGGCCCCCTCCCCAAAAAAGAGAAAAAAATTTTACAAAAAAATGGAAAGGCCGGCCCCGGGGATGGGGTCCCCGGGGCCTTAAAATGGCCAGAGGAGGGGGCCACGCTGCCCCCTCAAAATAATAAATATAGAGGCCATGCCCCGGGGAAGGGGTCCCCGGGGCCAATACAGGCCCAGGGAAGGGGGGCCACGCGGCCCCTTCCCGTTTTTTTTTTTTGTAATTTAAGGAAGGGGTAAGGCCCTGGGGGATGGGGTCCCCAGGGCCCAAAAAGAGAAAAAGGAAGGGGGCCACACAGCCCCCTCTTCAGGGGACAAAAATAAAAAAATTAAAAAACGATCGGGCCCGCAGGCCCCGCCCTTCACCACTCTGCAAACGTGCCCCCTGGCGCGTGTTGCAGAGGGGAACAAATTCCCCTTGAATACTGGGGGTCCCTGAGGGCCAACTAGCCCACCAGCAACCTCCAGTATGCGCCAGGGGCTGCCTTGCAGAGACGTGTAGAGAGGCCACACCCCTTTACACCTCTCTGCAACGCAGCTCTGTGGCGCTTTTGGAGGTATATGGTGGGCTAGTTGGACTCCGGGGACCCTCAGGATTCAAGGGACTTAATCCCCCAACTTAAAACGCGCCACGGGCGCGTTGCACAGTGGTGAAGGGAGGGGCGGGGCTTCAGGTGACATGTGTGCAAACAGGCCCGTGGCGCGTTTTAAGATGGGGAATTAAATCCCTTCAATCCTGAGGGTCTCTGGGGCCAACTAGCCCAAAAGGTACATCCAGAAAGCGCCACAGAGCTGCGTTGTAGAGAGATGTAAAAGGGGTGTGGCCTCTCACACGTCTCTGCAACGCAGCCCCCTGGCGCATATTGGAGGTTCCTGGTGGGCTAGTTGGCCCCTAGGGACCCTCAGGATTCAAGGGGACTTAATCCCCAACTTAAAACGCGCCACGGGGCGCGTTTGCACAGATGTCACCTCAGGCCCCGCCCCCTCCCTTCACCATTGTGCAAATATTCCTCTAAAATCAGCCGAAATAGGAATTCCGATTTACTCACCTGTTATAAGGAGAGACCTCAGTGCTGTATCTTTCAGCCCAGTACTGGCCCTGAAAAGTAATTTTAACCGTACTTACCAGTAACTTGAATTTCCTTCCATAGGCTAACATTGACTGGTTTCACTTGGAAATTCTTCTAAGTGTGGAGTTTTGGAACTTTAAAATATTCCTCTAAAATCAGCCGAAATACGAATTCCGATTTACTCACCTGTTATCAGGAGAGACCTCAGTGCTGCATCTTTCAGCCCAGTACTGATCCTGAAAAGTAATTTTAACCGTACTTACCGGTAACTTGAATTTCCTTCATAGGCTAACATTGACTGGTTTCACTTGAAATTCTTCTAAGTGTTGATTTTTGAAACATACAAATATTCCTCTAAAATCAGCCGAAATCCGAATTCTGACTTACTCACCTGTTATCAGGAGAGACCTCAGTGCTGCATCTTTCAGCCCAGTACTGGTCCTGAAAAGTAATTTTAACCGTACTTACCAGTAACTTGAATTTCCTTCCATAGGCTAACATTGACTGGTTTCACTTGGAAATTCTTCTAAGTGTGGAGTTTTGGAACTTTAAAATATTCCTCTAAAATCAGCCGAAATACGAATTCCGATTTACTCACCTGTTATCAGGAGAGACCTCAGTGCTGCATGTTTCAGCCCAGTACTGATCCTCAAAAGTAATTTTAACCGTACTTACCGGTAACTTGAATTTCCTTCATAGGCTAACATTGACTGGTTTTCAGCAAAAAGTTTCAAAGTGTTGATTTTCACAAACTACAAATATTCCTTAAAAATCGACAGTATGACTTAAACGCATTCTTTCAACTGTGTACAGGAGATGCACCAGTGCTGGATCCAGGATCCAACACTGAGTAAGAAAAAGTAACGATAACAGTTTTTACCTGCTAAGTGAATTTCCTTCCATAGGATAACATTGGTGATTCTATGAGAAAAAGTTTCTAAGTGTCAACTTTTAAAATACAATAATATTCCTTAAAAATCACGACTGTAACCAAAACGCTTTTACTCAACTGTTTACAGGAGATGTACCAGGACTGAATCTAGGATCCAGTCCTGTGGTTAGAAAAGTAATCCATAAAGTAACTAATTGCATTTAAGTAGAAATTCACATTGAGCTGAATGTTGCATTGTGTTTGAAAATGTGTTGCCCATTGCAACAACTGTAACTACTGTACTTAAAAGTCTATTGCCTATCTGCAAAGTATTTAAACTAAAGTAATTCATTAAGAGAAAGTATTTTTGTAATGTAATGTATAATGTAATTACAATGTAATTTAAAAAATAAAATATGTAAAAAAAATTGTTTCAAAAAATGTAGTAAATCAGTATGAAAAAAATTAATATAACAATTAATACATTTAAAAATTGTCATTTACAAAACCTTTGAAATTCACTAAAAAACGTAGGTTTCAGGCACGTTATAGTTAGAAATTAGCATTTAAAAAACCTTTGAAATTCACTGAAAAAACCATAGGTTTTAGGGACAGTTATAGTTACTTGGACATTGCACTCGCACAAAACCCGTGAAATTCCCCGTTATAGTTAGTTCAGCTAACTATAACTCGCGCCCCGCAATGCACTGCTGATGACGTCACATATTACATCACTCATGACATGGTCAGTGACATCACTGATGACATCACTGATGACATCTCAAATGACATCACTGATGACATCATCCACGTGATAATCTGATGCACCTCCTCACACCCTAATATAACCTTTGATACACCCACTCTAAATTACAGACTGCCATTCGCAAAACCATAGACACTCCAACACCAATAACTACATACCCACTCACTGATTCTTAGGTCTACACACACACATCCACTCACTCACCCGTACAGTCACTCATACTTACGGTCACTCAGTACAGGACTATCATATGCACTCATACTCCTATATAGACACTCAAACACCGCCACTCATCCATAGAGGTACTCACACACCTAGTCAGTCATGCAAATAATTAAACACACTACCATTTACTCACCTATACAGTTATACACACACCAGCTCACTTACTCATACAAATACTAGCACATTCTTACGCTCTTATACAATCACTTATACAAGCACACACTCATCCATACAGCCACTATCACAATCAGTCACTCTCGCTTATAGCTATTTATATACTCCAACACACATATATACTGCCTTTCACATATGTAGTTACTCACATGTACCACTGGGACATACATTCACTCACTAACACACTCTTACACACACTTACCCACCCATACAGTCTATCACAGATGCACTCTTGAAACCATCCACCCAGTGAATCACCCACTCACACATCTATGCACAGAGTCGCACACACCCCTCCCACACAAACACTCAGGCACCCATACAGATACTCACACAAGCATTCAATAACTCAAATAGACACTCATGTAGCTATTCACAAACACATGCAGCCACTTACACAGCAACAGAGACGGATACAGACATTCACCCAGTTTAGTCACTAACCCATGCATTCAGTAAGATACGTTAAATCACTCACTTATACAGTCAGTCACGCACCTACTAAATCATCCATACAGACACTTACACACCCACTCATTCTTCAATACGTCTTTTCCTATATATATATTAAAAATATTTAAACTTTAGAGAAACACACAGTCACTGGATGATGTCATCAGTGGTCATTTGAGATGTCATCAGTGATGTCATCAGTGATGTCACTGACCATGTCATGAGTGATGTAATATGTGACGTCATCAGCAGTGCATTGCGGGGCGCGAGTTATAGTTAGCTGAACTAACTATAACGGGGAATTTCACGGGTTTTGTACTGAGTGCAATGTCCAAGTAACTATAACTGTCCCTAAAACCTATGTTTTTTTCAGTGAATTTCAAAGGTTTTTTAAATGCTAATTTGTAACTATAACGTGTCTGAAACCTATGGTTTTTTCAGTGAATATATATATATATATATATATATATATATATATATCTCACTTCCAAAGTGTTGAAACAGGCACCGGCACGCTGGATGCCGGTGCCTGTTCACCATTTATTGAACAGAAGGCTCCTGACGCATTTCAGTGGTAGAACCACCTTGTTCACATAACTCGGCGCCATTAAGAGAGACATATATAGTGTTGTCATGGCAACCATGTCGCCGACATGGTAAGAAAGTACATCAAATGAAATACAAGCATGTTAATAGCACAATTAAATTATAAAATAGGCAATGGAACTAAAAATCAAATTATAAAACCCAATTTATAAAATAAACATTTCGGTGGAGAACTTAGTTAACATTTGCAGGCCACGCTGTGGAATACAGTGACATCACTATGCTCCATGAAAGGGATTCCAGCCATATATCGGTGTTTTTTTTTTTTTTAATAGTTATGACATCCGCCCGCTATTGTATCACTGTAACACTCCTGTTACTTAGTTACATCAAATGAACACCGCAATGTAAAATAAGATACGACGCATGAGTGAACCACTGCAATAGTGGAGCAAAAAGAGCAGAAGCATAAAAACAAAAACAGGAATTCGGCCCAAGTGGGCTTACTATTGAACTTATCACAATCCCTAGCACCAAAGTGAATCATATTCAAGTGAATGACCACAGCCACTTTGGAATATTTCCAGTTGATATGTTCCCCTCAACAAAACAGTGACTACATATGTCAAGACACAGTGACAAAGCTGAAGTTCCAATGCCAGAACCATGACATAAAATAAATCAAATAAACTAATCTGCACCACAAAAGTCTGCTAAGGAGCGGGTAAAGATAGCTATAAATGTCAAAATAAATCTTCGTCCGAATTTAATCCATGCGGAATTTTGCTGTTCAACAGAAGTATGTAACGCAATTCCAATCTCCTGAGCTGTAGCTCCCTGTTGCCACCTCTAGGGTTTTTGGGGATAGCGTCAATCACATAATACACCAGTTCATTTGCATTGCCCTGATGGTGCTCATGGATGTGCCTAGCCACTGGATAACTCGTCATCATTAACTATGGCCCTTAGGTGTTGAAGAATCCTAACATGGACCATATGAATGGTACTACCTACATACAGTTTCGGACAGGTACACTCTAGCATATAGACCACAAACTCACTCCTGCAATTAAACACCCCACGGCTAATTACAGGTGTCTCACGCAGGGGTGTCTGCACGGTCTTGGTGTTGCAACCATGACGACAAGCTTTGCACCTTGAGCATTTCTGAAAACCCCTACTGCCTCTCAATCAGTCAGATCCTCTCCTGTTTTGGGGAAAGTTCTGCACTAGTTCGTTATGCATGAATTTAGCCCTTCTGAATGATATGAGGGGTGTGCGGGGTATGTCATGTCCTATCATCAGATCACTTTTAATAAACTTCCAGTGCCTATGCAAAATACTGCGCAGTCTAGCATGGTAGGTTGAGTAACCTGTAATTAGGCGGATATGGCTAGTATCAGTGCTTTGTGATTTCCCCTTCTGTGTACCAAACAAAAGTTCTTCTCTCTTTTTGGCTTTAACCTTCTCCTGAGCAGAGTCTAGCACAGCCTGGCTATAACCTTGCACCCCAAGTCTCTTGTGCAGATCCTTTTGTACCTCCCTGAGTGTAACTTCACTACTGCAATTCCGCTTCATGCATAGATTTTCTGCATAGAGGATGCTGTTCTTCAATTTGGTAGGGTGGAAGCTGCTAGCATGGAGTATCGAATTGCCTGATGTAGGTTTTCTGTAGGTCCTAGTATGTAGCCTATTCTCTCTTACATATACTACTAGATCAAGGAAATGTACTTCCTCTTTACTGATAGCATACGTAAATGTGAGATTTAGATCATTGGTGTTCAATTTCTGTGCGAACATTCTAGCAGATTCAGGTGACCCTTTCCATAAAATAAACAGGTCATCAATAAACCTGGTCCATAGGACAATGTTTTCTGACCACTCTTTCGCACAGTCCACTGCGAGTACCTGCTCCTCCCAACAGCCCATATGCAGATTCGCATAGCTGGAAGTGAAGCAGGTACCCATAGCAGTCCCTTGGATCTGTCTGAATGTGTGCTGTTCGAAGAAAAAGAAGTTGTTTTTAAGACACCGCCATATCTATTAGCATGTGTGTGTGCTGGTGAAGATGTGGGTGTCTAGTGCCAAGGTAGTGTTTTAAAGCTCTGATACAATCTTCATGTCTAATTCTCGTATACAGAGCCATGACATCCATCGTCATAAGGACATAGGAGTCATCCCATGCTATATCATATATTCTGCGCAGGAAGTCTCCTGTATCCATTATAAAAGAGGGTATATGCGGACATGTTGCTGAAGAAAATGATTAATGTATCTGGACGTGCTCTCAAAGAGCCCTCCTATTGCAGAGATGATAGGTCGGCCAGGTGGGTTGGTGGCACTTTGGTGGACTTCTGAGATGAGGTATAGGATAGGGGCTACCTGATGTTCCACTTTCAGATAACCGAACTCTTCCTGTGAGATTAAACCAAGACCTCTCCATTTATATAGCTCAGTGTGGAATTTGTCTTTAGTTTCCTTTAGGCATGCAGGATTGACTTTACAATAGCATTCCCTGTCTTGTAGTGGTCTACGTGCCTCATTTGTGTACATATCTATGGGCCAGAGCACAATGTTGGCTGCCCCCTCATCAGACCATCTCACTACTATATCATTTTTGTCTTTCACTTTTCTCATAACCTGCGCATAATGGAATTTTACATTGGAATCTGAGTGTAAAAACCACTGGCTAGATTCAATAGCCAGGTGCTTAAGATCTGTAATCACAGTTTCCGCAAAAATATCCAACGAATCTCTAGGCATCACAGGGACAAAGACAGATTTTGGTTTGAATGGAGTTCGTACACTGCCATAAATGTCCACTCCCATAGCTGCAGCTAACTCGACGGTAGATATGGCCATGTTCCCTTGTTGTGTCCCACTCTGTAGTTCATCAAGATCATGTAGTAGTTGCATACCTCCTACTACTAGGATTCCCATTGATTGGAGATCTTGATTCTCGCCCAGTAACTGACCGGATCTGCCTTTGAAATACTTGTGTTTTAATTTTCTCACAAATTTCAAGTCTATTCTAGTTTGTGCACAGTTAAAATTGGTAGGGGAACAGTATGAAAGTCCTAACGATAAAATTCTTTCCTCTTCCTCACTTAACTCCATATTGGAATGGTTTATAACTGTGTTAGAGCTGTCAAGTTCCATCATTACTTGTTCCGTGTCTGTTTTGCCCTGTTCTTTTGGCTTCCCTCCTCCCCGTCATTTTTTTCTGTTGCCTTTCCTCTTCCTTTTCCCTCCTCGTCTTTGCGCTGAGGCCGAGGTCTGAGATTGAGAGTCCGATTCAACCATAATAAACGTAGCTCTTCAACTACTGTTG
Source organism: Calotriton arnoldi (assembly GCA_963921515.1). Taxonomy (NCBI): domain Eukaryota; kingdom Metazoa; phylum Chordata; class Amphibia; order Caudata; family Salamandridae; genus Calotriton; species Calotriton arnoldi. The sequence continues at coordinate 348,315 of CAWUFW010008952.1, read as the reverse complement.
GTATGTCTCTACTGGATCCTAATCCTCCTGTAGCACTACCCTCATCTGGATCCATTTCCGGTTCTGTGCTCGTTTCCTTGCTTTGCTATATAGATATATATCTCCATACACAACGTGTCACCAGTTCCTTTGAACAAACACACACCGCGGCCCGAATTGCTTTCCAAGCGTGTTTTATTTCAGCAAGGACAACTCTACGTGTTTGAGCGCTAGGTTCCTTGCTCACAAGTAATTGGTCGCAAAGAATTCTGTTGTTTAAATAACGCATCAATAAAATTGTGTGGGATGAAAACTATTTACTCACTGTGCTTGGACGTCAATAGTTTGTATACATGTATCCCACATGAGTTGTGAATTAAGGCTTGCTGTCATTTTTTGCGAACTAGATCCCTCTCTTTTCTTTTTCATACCGAGATGCTGTTAGAGATGATGTATACCTGCCTTACACAATTATTTCACCTTTGACAGAAAGATTTACAAACAAATACTAGGGACGGCTGTGGGGACCTGCTTCGCCCCCAGTTTTGCAGGACTGTACCTCGGCTGGTGGGAGCAGGTCATGAGTAGCATTGATCTGTTTGAGAGACATGTAATAGTATGGGTTGGGTATATTGATGACATTTTTTGTATCTGGGATGGCAACATGAATGAAGCATCAAGATTAGTTGATATTCTTAATAAGAATACTTTGAATCGCTCATTCAGCAGTCAATTGAACAAAGAGACCATTGATTTTTTGGACCTAAGACTAATTGTGAATGGCAACAGCCTTGACAGTTATTTGTATCGAAGAGAGACAGCAGGTAATAGTCTGTTGCATGCTCATAGATGCCATCCTGAGAGCCTAATCCGAAGCATCCCTTTGGGAGAACTGCTAAGGGCAAAAAGAAACTGCAGCTCAATTGAGGGCTTCGATAAAGAGAGATGCTAGAGAGATTTCCGGCAAGAGGCTACTCACGAAAAGTGATTGAACAAGCCTGTGTAAAAGTAGAGAAACAAGAATGGAAAGAATTGCTCATCCAAAAAAAAAAAAAATCAAGAATGAAAACGATTCAGAGAATAAGATCAGATTCATAACGACACTTCATAATCAGTCAAAAGAACTCAGGAAAGGCTTAAGTAAATTCTGGAATATACTCAAAACTTACACTGATCTAGCCTCACATATTGATAACCCTCAGATTACCTTTAGAAAGGCTTAATCCCTGAAGGACATTATCTGTGGAACCCTTACTACTCCATATCATAGGAGGACCAATAGCCAAGGGTTTTACACCTGTTGTAGATGTAAAGCGTGCAAATATAGTTACAACTTCAAGGAGGTAAGACTGGCACAAGACCTTAATCCCTACAAAATAGTGAAGCATTTAACATACACCACTGATCATGTGATATACAGTCAGATGTCCCTGCGAGAAATACTACATAGGGAGTACAATACATAAGGCGAAAAAGAGAATTTTGGAACACCTTAGAGCCATTAAGAATGATGATAAACTATACCCCATAGCGAGACATTTTAAATTACAGCATAACCAGAATAGTAATTTGCTATCCTTTTGTGTACTTGACACAATTCCTATCAGAGAGAGAGGTGGAGATAGAGTTCAGGAAATCAGGCGCCTTGAATCCAGAATCATAATAAAATTTAATACTCTGTACCCTACAGGTCACAATATGGATGAGGAATTAGCAGTGCATTTAGGGTAAACTGATAAGCATTCATGAAACTAGCTGCAGAATAAATTTTCTAGTTTTTAATATTTTAACCCTCACTACTGTATGTAAAAAGTTGTCTGTAGAATGAAGTAACGTGATTTTCTTTGAGAAGGGATTTATATTCACTCATATTTTGTATGTGTTTTTTTCAGATTTTCTCGTATTCTTTGGAAAGAAGTGGAAGGCAAAAGAGCCAATGATATTTGACAGCACAGCTTTAAGGCCATGGCGTGAAAGAGTCTACTATTTATGCAATGTGGACAGTAGCAAGATCCACACTATAAGATGTTGAAAGCCCACTTGGGCATAATTGTGTTGAAATAACGAGCGATGCAAGTTTATAATAGTAATGATCCTTGCAAAATGCACATATGCCCACTAGGGCGGAATTGTATTCTCCAAATGGATCTTATTTCAAAGTAAATCCTTGTATGATCTGAACACGCAAGCTTGTGTGGTATCAGCTGTAAGGATTGGTGGTATTAATAGTGACTCGAAGGCAACACTAGATGCATAAATTGAATGCTTTGTTCTGTTATGTATAAAGTTTTCAGTGATGTTTTAAACTTTATTGAGAAAGAATGACGCACAAAGGAATTTTAGTACGGCCATGACACTATATAAATATGTTGTGCATGCGGCAGCGAAACGAAATCTAAAACCATACTGTCCCCACTTGTAATTATGATGAATTGTATGAACACGTTATGATTTTTGCGTTTGTACAACGCGTTAATGGGTTTGTAAAAAGATTTAGTGAAAGTCTGTTTTCTATGTATATTACCAGCTGGGGTCACGTGGTGTGGTATTTAAACATCAGAATTCTTTGCGACAAATTACTCGTGTACAAGGAGCCTAGCGCTCCGAAACGCGTAGAGTTGTCCGTGCCGAAATAAAACACGCATGGAAAGCAATTTGGGCTGCGGTGTGTTTTTGTTCAAAGGAACTGGTGACATGTTGTGTATGGAGAAATAGGGGTTCACTACCCCACCGCGGAACGCCGTTGATAAGAGGCTTTGGTTTGAGCAAAACGTAATGCTGGAATACACATATATATATATATATATATATATATAAACAAGTAACCATAGGTATAGAAAATTAAAAGTATTCACATCTGTAATCTTTATATAATGAAACATTGCTAAAAAAAAAAAAAAAGGGGGATTATAAACACATATATATATATATCAAAGACAAATCCCAAAACTGAAATTCCAGTAAACCGGGCACAGACTCCAAAATACTTAAGTGCAGAATTTATTTGATGTATTCACACATGTCCATTCTATTTTATATATCTTCATTAAAGCCACATGTGTACATAATGATATATAGTTAAGATAGTATAAACACTAAGCATGATGGAAGTAGTATGCTTTCTACGACAATTATATACATGCAGATATAGGTACAAGTAACCCTGTTCGTCAATACCTCAGAAATAAAGGCTCACCTTATACAAATAGATGCCTTGACCTACCAGACCTATAGCTGCACTAATGCAGTATGAAGATTCCAATTCATAGTTGTACCCGAACATCTAGGAACTTTTCCACGCTGTAGCTTGAAAGAGCCTTTCCAAAGAACCATGTGCAAACAAGGCGAGCCAGGGTGTACACCTACCTTGTACCTTTGGATAGTGCGTAATAGCACGTTACTGTTAGAAACCTGCAGAGTTGGAGCGGCTAAAGTGAATAGTTGCAAAAAACATCTGTCAATGGTTGCGCTTGTGACAGGAGTAGTCTACAGTGTGTGTTACTCCTTCCAACATGAATAGTAGATTCGTGCCCTACTTGATTGTTCCGATATAAACGGAAATGATCTAGTGAAGATGAGAATACTGTTTGATAACTAAGAAATAGAGTGAATGTTTTGCTGGTGATAACGGAACTGGGATAGAAATATGAACTAAGATATTTTTATTAAAAAAAAATCATGATGGAAACTTGGGGATAGATTGTCCTGAGAAACACGCATTGCTCAGAGAAGCGCAAGGAAACTCTTGCGCTGTGAAAGATTGTATTTAGAGACTTCTGTGAGCTCAAGTGAGGGTCCATAGAAAAGCGACCTTTTACTATAGAGATGTGGGAAAGGTCAAAGAACTCCAGAAAGAGTGCTGGATAAATCTTGTGAGAAAGAAAAAGAAAGAAAAAGAAAAAGAAAGAGAAAGAAAGAAAGGAAAGAAAGAAAGGAAAGAAAGGAAACAAAGAACATCCGTCTGTAGAAATTGCTGCAAGATAAATAGCAGCAGACAAAAGTGCTGCTACTGAGTAAGTAACAGAAGGAAGATAAAAAAGAATCCTACCATGATGATGCTTCCAAAGGGTGTAAGATACTCTGTTGACACTATAAGCAGAATTGGTTTTCCTCAATTTGGACGCTATGCTCGTTGTTACCGTTGTCCCCTAGTATAGGCTATGTGTGCCATTCTGAGGAATGTTGATGATCCTAGAGTGGAAGACTTCAGTAGCGATGTGGTGAAGAGGGTAGAATGAGAATGGTTCAGGTGTAGGACCTGGTGTTAGCTGATTGAAATAAGAGTCCCGTGGCGAGATATGCCTGGGATTGGAGTCAGAGCATGAGTAGTTCCATAAACTTGCGTTGCTTGTATAAATCCAGGATTATTTTAACAAAAATGTACTCCCTGCGACCTTGGAAGCGGGTATGTATTTATATAAAACTGGCCCTATTATTTTCTAGAGTGGAAAGAGATGCTGTAGTGGTTTACCTAAGTGAAAATAGTTTGTATATGTGTCAAGTATCCAGTTCCAAGTTTGCCAACTACTCTTGAAAGTGCTGAGAGATTGTGATGAAGTATTACTCAGGTTAAACATCTGTTCAGGTCTGGAGAGGTTTCGGGGTTTGCCAGCTAGCTTCAGAGTTTCTGAACTACTGAGAAATCGTGCCTAATCAAGTACTTTCTTGTTTGCTGATACAATGCATGCTGGTTGCATTGCAGAACATAGTATCTCAGAGTAAGATGTTACTGTAGAAAGAAGCCTTGGGTAAGGTAGATTTGTGCGAACTTCAAGCTGCTAATGTTTATAGTTTTCTGTATTGTAGACCACATGTACAGGATTTGCAAAGCACGACAATATGCGCCTAGACACTAGAGAGACATCCCCATATGTACAGAAGTTAGAGAACCGAGGAAATATACGAAGGCTTCTGAGAAGTGAGATTGGAAACCATCGTTCTAGAAATTCCATCCTTTGAAGAGCGATGGTTAGGCCGTCCTTGAGCTATCTGTCCGTTTGCATCATAAGGTTTAGTAGATCCTTTTGATACGGTCCCAATCTGAAACACGGAAGACGACCTGTATAGGGATACTGAATGGACCTTGTTTTGGAGAAATTGGTTGCGAAATATTTTGTCTCCACTAGCTGTCCTGAAAGAGACATATAAGCAAGGTTATAGAAGCAGCAGTGACTTGGAACACTAACAGACAGCCAAACATATACAGGAAGTAAAAAAAAATAAATAAATACGGTTTGAAACCTCTGAAGGCTGAACTGTGTTGGAGCTTTAGCAACATGTTATCAATGGTTGGGAAGCACGTGATAGCCGGACTGTGAGTAAAACTGGTACTGAAATCATGCAACTGGGGGGAAAAGAAATTGTGAATGTGGACATGAGCGTCCTGCAAGTCCAGCTATGCTGTCTAGCCTGATATGCTTAGAAAACAATGGATGTGTAAGATAGAAGAACATATGTGAGGCCTAAGATGAGCCTTGTGGTCTTATTTACCCCACGGTAGCCAGAGTAGAAACCCACCGGTCTATAGGAATAGGGAACTCTCTGTACAGTTCCTTGTCACAGATGAGGGCTCTTTTCTTGAATACTGAAAAAAGTCAAAAGAGAAGGGGACGATGTACCCTTGATTAATTGAACTTGGTGAAACTGCAGGGAATGGCGTATGCGACCAATATAGTACCTATTGGACTAAATTTTTCTTTTCTCAGTTATCAGGCGGTTGGCGATATTGCTAGCAAATGGGCTTTTGAGACTGGAAATGAAGGAAATACTGGGATGGGAAATAGTTTCTCTTAATTGAAGAGAAAAGTAATGTTTGTGTCCATGCAAAGGCAACACTTAATGTAAAAGGTGCCTAGTGATGCCGCCGTGACTGCCATCATGCTGTCTGCGTTTGGATTGGGAAGTACTGCCCAGGATTTTGGGTTGTAGTATGCAAAAGATGTTTAAGGGTTTGCCTGTCGTGTCAATATTGCGGACAATGCCAGCTGACGGAATGCTGTGAGAGCAATGGCAACAGTACAAAGAATAAAATGATACAACGTGCTTTATAAGAATTTTGTAGTCTCCAAAGTTCATCTTGGGGCAGGAAAACTATTAGTGCACCCATGTGGCCAGTACGACCGAAATTGGAAAAAGAAATAACCAAACGCAAGGTGATAACCCCGATCGCGAAAAACCTTTTACCTTAAGTATCCTTACAATCTGGTGTTGTCTGGTGTAAGAGAATCATAGAGTGACTCTGAACTGCTTGGATAACTAGAAATTGTGGCACAGGGTGACTTTATAGAAAAAGCAGCTCTAATTTGTAACTATTAGCGGCAATGCAGCTACAACCGTGGCTAGGTTCCACAGTAATGTCAAGCCTTCTCCCCAAACATAAAGCCCTATGAGAATAACATACGTAGACTTCCTTATAGAAGTTATCTAAGAAACAATATATAAGTTTGGCAAGGATTTCAGTTGAAAAATGGCTGCAGTTGGAAAAATCCTGGCAGTTATTTCATGGAGGCTGTTTAGAAAATCACATATCTTGTGTTGGCGCCAAATCCAGCGTGGACCCAGTGTGGGATAGTGGGTAGATAGCTGTAGTCTTTCGGAAATGGATGGATGACTAGTAATTTTGCACCATTTTTGTGAGCATAGGACGACGTAGGATCCTCCTTTGTAGAGTGCGAAATACCAGAAGATATAATCGGTGGGGACACAGCTTTTGAGAAATTTGATAGTTGAGGAGATTCTATTTTGTATCAGTTTAATGTCTGAGGGGGAAAAGCGAAAAAAAAAAAAAATTCTTTAAAATTTCATATTTATGAAGGCTATACACATGCCTTTATATCCCACCTAGAGCTGTGCAGATGGATATATAGTATTTGAGAATTAGCACTCCCAATAAGAGAGAAACCCCGCTACCCCTGTAGATTCTATGGCGCCGACTAGGCCGAGCATAACCATCAACTACCGCAGCAAGACCGCCAACGACAACGCCGCTGAGCTGTCGTCAATGAGGACAGGTGCAGACACCTCCGTCAAAGACACCGTTGACCACCACCGTCGATAAGCATCGAAGACGTCCTCAACTACGACAGAGGGACGTACGTATTTAAATCTGATGTTGAACTTAGAAGGAGCATGGATCGGTCATGATCAGTAAGGACCGATGTCGACGAGCAGTCGTCAACGAGGACGAGTCCAGACACCTCCGTCAAAGACGTCGCCAACCACCGCTGTGGATGAGCGTCAGACTACATCCTCAACGACAACAGTCAGCTACAACGGAGGGAAGTGTTTAAATCTCACCCCTGATGTTGAACGAGAGGGCGCATGGATTGCTCATGTTTAGTAAGGGTCGTCATTAACAGACTGGTGTCAAAGAAACCTCTTAACAGGAGGGGGGCTGTTTTAGTTAGGCTGACGATGACGAGGCAATGTCATCTTCGACACAATAAATGACATAATTGGCGTCGACGAGGCAACGAAGGCCCAGATTTAGGCTTTGCTGTTGACGTATGGAGCCTTAGGAAGAGCAAACTCTAGGTGAAATAGTAGTTATAGGCTCTGCCAGCAAAGTTCCTGAGGAGAGAGCTTTGCATTTCTCCTATGAACTGTCCTTCTGAGCCCCGAGAAGAGTCTTAAGGATGTTTGAGAGCGTCTGGTGTACCTTGCTCCTTTGACGTTTGGCTCATTTCAAAGCCCTTTAGGAGTAAATGTCTTTAGAAGCCATAAACTAGCCCTTCCCTCTTACCTTATGATAAGGGTAGAGGCAATGGATGCAATGCCTGAAAAGAGTATATTTATGCAGTTAAATATTTTTCAGTAAAGCTACGGGGTCAAAGAGCCCTTTCCTTATTAAGGCGGGTTAGTGATTGTAATAATAAAATGTATTTTTTTATTTTAAATGACTAGTTGGCAAATAGCTGGGCAAAGCTGAGAGAGACTCCTTTCACACGACATGCGGAAAAAATCTGACGGATTCAGCATCTGATCGGAGTGTTCTAGAGGGTGCTGTCGTCTGATTGGTTATAGTTCAAATTTGGTCCTTTTCTTATAAAAGGGCATGGACAGGATACTAAAGTGATTTTTCATTGCATTTATAGTCTATGTTACTATGATATACTGCTTATTATGGTACTGTGGGACTCCCACTTCGACGACAGGGAATGATTCAAACATGTGAATCTATGAAAGATCTAATACTGGATAAACAATATTAACAAATAGCATTTCTGTGGGTAGGAGCTACAATAACTATCGGAGAAGAAAACAGCACATCTGAAAGAATATCAGACTAAGCATTTAGTACAGAACCATAAAGAGACATTCTAGAACATTAGCGTCATTAGAACACTCATGTTATTTTTTGCATACTACAATGGCTAATTCACCTGGAAGGATTTTGCCACTTACAGGTTTGTACATTGGTTTAACCTGTAGCATTAAAAATAAACTTTTATATTAATGTAAATACATAACGGCTAAAAACCCTCGCTGCGGGAGAAAAATCCAAACTATGTTACCCTCATGTTTAAAATAATTAGAAAACAATTGGGTTCTAGCTCACAGTCTGACCATTTTATTCACTTGTATAGTGTTCATTTCTCGCCATTTGGCTCTCATCTTTTATCTTTCAAATGGGACTTGGGGGTAGCCCTTATTTTTGTCAAAATTAACAAATATTTCTGCACAAATGAAGCAATCATCGAGAGCACAACAATACTTCCATTTTTGTCTTGTAACATACACTTTGTACCATAAATGTATTCCATAAAAATACAACTTATCGTTAGCAAGCATTGCTTCAGACTTTGAATCAAGACGTATTTAACTCCCCCAACATATTTTCTCCTCAAAATCATATCAACTGAGCACTTTTCTTCTTCATGAAAAGTATAATGAAACACTTGCAGCATATGGATGTCAGTGCATAAAATAAGGGAGTAAAGTCTTGAACATGTAAATTGTTATTCTTACAGAATACAGTCACGTTCTTAAACTCTAGTTCACTAAGCACCATATGCCACAAATAAAGGTATACAGCAACAGGTTTGTGGTCAAATAGTAAGATTTCCACATTAAATGCACATTAACACATTTCAGTGGTTGAACATAGTACTTAAATTAAAATGTATTATCTTGGTGCCATACCCTAACCATTTCAACTCAGTTTTCACTACTGCCAGCCCATTTCAGAGAAGCATTCAGCCGAGCAAGAGCCTCATCCATGTTTTGCTAATAGTGCAAACACAGTTATATGCCTTTCTCTCGCCAGGAAAAGTAGAGTTTGAAGTTTCAGCTATAAATGTGTATGGCTCTTGTTAGATTTCTACAAGTGACAGGCTTTCAAAAAAGAAAATCTGCTGAGCTCAATTGTAATATCTGATCTTCTCTCTTCACGAGGCATGTACCGTGACTACAAACGGATGTACGTAGTTAATCAGTTTTTGTAATTTCCAGGAGCCCCCTGACAATCTTTACAAGTTGCAGGCATCTTCCAGGATGGATGGTGGCCAGGTGACATCTTATCAGAAAACTCGCCTACATGAATCTAAAGAGTTAATGAAACATAATGCTATCACAAAGGTTCCTCTAAAAAGGTTTTAGTGGTTTTTATAACCAAGGACAATTAGGGAATACTTGTTTCAGCATTCCTTCTGAGCCTTGATGGTACTGTATATTTAAAATAAAATTGCAATGTGAACTGTCTGCTAAAAGCACTTTTTTTTTGTTTGTGCATTTTGTTTGTCACCCGGTGTCACACTAACAACTCTGCATCTCATTCGAGAGCACATTATACTGAGAGAGAAGATGAAGACAGTTTTTTGTTTCCCCAAGGGGCAAGTACTTCTGTTAAAAGCATCTTTTATGAGATTACTCTTTCTGAATTACCAATAACTCAAGCCAATGAATTAGATACCCTGCACTAAAACTTAATATTTGCTCAATTCTTATTCATATATTGCAGACATCCCAGGTGTAACATGGGGGAAAAGTGTGCTAAATGCTTAAACCTACTTAAGGTGCCAGTAGATTGAACCTTTCTCTCACTCAATCAGCTTGCTGTCAGGTCACAATCATTCATTTGGTAATAGAGGTTTCCCTGCTATTCTCATTATTATACAAAAAACTACCATTTAATACACCAGTGAAGAAAAAGAACAAATACACTTATACATTGTCCAAATATGAAACTTGCTGGATTATTTACTTTTAGAAAGCATCCTTGGTCTCAAAGGTTTCGAAAAACTTAGAGAATTGTCTTCAGCGGCATAATTCTTGTTAAGAAAATGTGGTTATCTGAAATTGATAAAACTTCTAACACAAAAATGAAAGAAAATATGTAGTTTGTTTCCATGGTCAACCAATGGGGATAAGAATGATACACATGACCCCAGAAAATAGCCTGATCAAAGCAGAGCCAGAATATCTTTCTTTCATAAACTCACAGGTAGGAGCGTAGCACTCAGTAGTTGTGACTGACAACAGATGCCAATATTTTCTGCTTCAGTATAGCAAGTATACACAATACCAGTGGAGAGAATGGTGCAGGGAGTGAATGAGTATTTATGGTCACACACAAACTATGTCTTATAATAAATGCCCATGCTCCAAATGTGCATCACAGATGCATTTATTGTGGCAATTCAAAAGGCATCCTTTAGCTTCTGGGAATAATAGACAAACAATGAAAAAACACTCACTTCATGTTCAAGACATCAAGCTTGAAAGAGTGAAATAAGGCACATTTCTCCTTTTAGATTTTTATTTGACTTCTCTGATAAGAGAACTGCAGAGGGAGATAGATGATAATAGAAGAAAACTGGAGAGAATAAGTAGACTGAAGGAACTACGCAGAGTAAAGGAGTGCAAACAAAAGAGGGGAGGGGAAACTGAAGAGCAGCAAGGAGTAGGCGGAGCAGACAAAAATATGATAAAAGCACAACAGAATACCGGATATCTGAAAGCAATACATGTGAACAGAAAGAAATAGGAGAGAATAATAAGGTATCACTGACCATGGAGAAACACTACAGAACCAGAGGGAAAGAGTGCATAGAGATAAAAAAGACACATAATTCAGAAGAGCAGAGAGGTAAAAGGAAGTGAGGAGAGGAGTTACCTTGCACATTCTTCTCCTTTTGGTACTCTACTAACAGTGGCCAGGCATAATGAGGCCGGATTGGCAACCCCTCCTCCTTCATAATCTTCATTAGCTCCAGTGCTAAAGCTGAAGAACACAAAGATCAGTTAGTATCAATTAATCTGTAAGGCAAATAAGGAGCATATCCAGATCAAAGGGAAAATCACCTATATATATGTGTGCTCTATTTGTCTAAATACTTCCTTTTATGAGCATTTTTGAGAGAACTAAGTGCTTGGGAGTTTTTCTTTAATTTTTGTTCTTAATATATCTTGCAATTTCACAAACATTCAAAAAAAAAACTTTTCACACTTTTGAGTATGTTAATTTTCATAGAAAATAATTACTGAATTTCATATCTTGTGTGTTCATACATTATTCATGTTAAGAGTGTTCATTTTACTGTCTTTCCATAAACATAATGGATTAGCCAACATGTGTTTCGTGAAACACACTGCTTCCTCACAACTCCATTCTTTAAGTGTATTGTTATTAAGGTCCATTATTATTCATTATTTACTCTTAATCTTTTTAAAGATGGCATGGGGTCAGAAGAGACACACACATATATATATATATATATATATATATATATATATATATATATATATATATATATATATATATATATTCCTAAACAAAGTCCAATAAAGCGATCACTCAGAGTGTATTGCAATTCACCAGAAGTTGGTTTTAATCCAGGTAACGCGTTTCACTTGCACAGCAAGCTTGGTCACATACTGTATTGTGGGTAAAGACTTGCAATACATAGGGGGTATGGAAACCAAAGGGGGACAAAAGGATACATTAGCCACTTACGTCAAAATGGCATCCATTTTGTAACGTGCAATCAAGGGTATAAACCAGTATTATTATTCATACAGATGTACCCACAGTGGGGTTTTGTGCATCCCCATACGAGCAAACATATTTATGCACTTAACATCCAATGCAATCCAGTAATATAATTAATGAAGGGAGGTAATAATGGTACAGGCTCTTGTATTTACATTTGAAGTGTTGGCATAGTGCCAAATAGCCATGTTTGTAACTTGTATCCTCCTCCCTCGTTTGTCTCGAACGGTAGTATTGTTGTACAGATCTCAAAATTACCCCAAGTTACCCTACCAAGTGTCCTGGGTCAGATGCTAAGCTGTAAATGACTTTCTGTACAGTCGTAAACAGGAATGCAAAAATAAACATGTTTAATATTTACTAATGGTCCACCCCAAGGACGTATGTAAAGACCTAATAAGTCTCTACAAGTAGTGACGTGGTATCACTTAGTGAACCGCGTAGATGAGATAAATTCTACTATTCAGTGTGAGGGGGGACAAAAGGCATCTAATTGATCGCTTTATTGGACTTTGTTTAGGAATACTATGTCTGGCGCGCTCCGCCGGCTGTAAGCGATCCACTGCGCAGGGCGAGGGAAGACTAAAGGAGCAGAAACTAGATAGATAGATAGATAGATATATATATTTTTTTTTTTATTATTTTTTTTTTTATTTATTTATTTATTTATTTATTTATTTATTTATTTTAAATCGAGGCGAGAGTTGCTGGTTACCTTATTTTCGGTCAGAAATAAGTCATGAAACTAATGAGCCTCAACACCTGTGTCTTTCAAGATCAGTGGATACACCATTACACACACACACTGTCAGATTCGAACAGCATCTTTACCTGTTTTTTTGGATTCCAAAGCACAATACAAGGTAAACTGCAGGGCTGACGAATGCAGGTTGGCAGTGGCTAGACCATCACAGAACTGCTTCAGCTTCTCTGCTGGCTACAGCATGACATTACAAATAAAAACAGTTATTAGTGGCAAATACAATAACTCAGGTTTCTCATAAAGGTTGCTACTTTTTGCTCAACTATTAATTAAACAAGATGCTGCATGTAACACCCAAGTATCATCTTTTACCTAGCAGCTTTTTATGTGGCAACTGAACAGGCATTACTGACAGATTATTGCAGTTTTAAAAACTGGAAAACAAAAGAAAAGGAAGATGAAATAAAACTTTCTAAGAGCAACTCATCAGTATTTCACTAATTCAGATTCATAGATCCTCGTGCTAAATCTGCCTTTAGTTCATTTTTCCAGGTGGCAATAGAACAAATCACCCAGTCAGGGGCCACTGATACAGCATCTTAAGACAATCTGCACTGCAGGGTAATCACATAAATATCAGACTGCCTAGGCAGTAGCAAATTACAGCCTGTATGTACCATATGAACTTATGAGAGAGATGTGCTAGAATAAAAATCATATCAACAGACACATATAAAGTTCTCCTTCAGCAGATTTTCACCCAGATCAGTTTAAGTACAGAACGCAATTCACATGCTGTTAAAAGGGACAATGGGATTCAGATAGGCCCTCATAGCAGTTTGTATTCAATGACGCACCGAATAACCCTGTGATCACATTTGGCTTGTGTGCTCCTGGAGTAGAGGGCTAACATCTCACACTAGCAAGTCCATGTCACCGATTCTATTCAGAGAGAACAGCGCCACATCCTCTCAGTTTTTGGAAAACACGTCAAAATATTACACTGACAAGTACCTCAGTATAATACTCATGATTTGGGGCTCCTAGTGCTTTTAGAAAAAGAATTATGCCACACCAGGTGCTTATTAAGGCTCATTGATTATAAAATCCAAAAGAAAATTTAGAAAAAACAGGCACCAACAGTACCAGAGTTCTGTTGAGAAGCACATTATGCATTGAAATGCATTAGGTCTTTCAAAATGCATGCTATAACCAATTCTCAATTTCCTTCCCTCTAAAAATAGGGCTTGCTTACAAGAAAGCTAAATGTTATACGCCTAGCCCATGCACTGGCAAACTGAAAAATGGAATCAAACTTACCACATTGACGTTAACACAGTGCCGCAGAAAGAAATTCCCATGTTGTGAAGAGTCCCCATTCGGACCATCTGTCGGGAAGGTAGGAAATGATTTCAACACCTGAAAGGCTGTGTCTTCCATGCCTTGAGTCACCAAACTCAGGCACAGGTTCATGGCATCTACAAGGAAAGCCAAAAAAAACACTTTTGTCTCAAGATGAAGGGTTCTTACATGAGAAGAGAGAAGCAAAGGTAGCACATGCATGATCAACAATCCACCCATGTAAAACCGGATTTTGGGCTATTGCATGAGATGCATGAAAGGTATGAGAACAATTTAACACCCATAAAATAAAAATTGTGTTTGGAAACAAACCAATCCAAATAATTGATGGTTCTTAAAATTCTTGGTTTGCATTTTTCATTATGAGCGCAGCACAGCTCTTTGTTAAATGTCAATTTGTCCCCAGCCTCCTATGAGTGGGTAGAAAACGTACGTACTCTAATATAGATGGGTCCCTCACACTGGGCTTTAGCACCAACTCTTTTGGGTGCAGTTTGAACAATGAATTTTTGTGTGGTGATTTTGTGCCACAGCTACTACCTGTAACCTAATCCTTAACCAGCATTTGCAATGCAATAGGTCTCGCATTACTGAAAGTTTGAGCCATTGGCGGTGAATAATTATTTCTAACGCCAATAGGTCAAACTTTTACCAATGCGAGACCAATTGCATGGGAAAGAAGGAAGTTGGGCGGCAGCGCCCAAGAAAAGAAAGGCGCGGCCGCTATTGTTAAAGTTGAAAGAAAAAATAGAGATTTGGGAGCGGCACCCAAGAAAATAAAGGCACAGCTCGCCAAACTATTTTTTCAATAATTTACGTTTTTCAGTAAGCAGCGCAGCACGCTGCTTTTGCTGCTCTACTTACTAAAAGCATATAATGTTGAAAAAATTGAGTTTGGGGGGCCGTGCCAAAAAAAAGATAGAGGTGGTCGCCATTGTTAAAGATGAAGGCGTGCCTCCCTACTTACAATTAGGTCGTGTGCAAGGTGTAAGCGGGAAAACTTATTGTGCCTGCAACATCAGCTAGGAGAAAGTCAAGAATAAAATAGTTTTCACAGACTGTAAATAAAGAATACCAAGTAACACATGTAACAGAGGCAGTCCTCATGGGAGGTTACAATAAGAGAAAAGGCCCTACTAAGGAGGTGCTACTAAGCCTATTTACCAATGAAAGGCCACCATTTACAAAGGACAGTAACAAGAGCCAATTAAAAAGATGGGCAGAAAGTGGGCGGAGCTTAATGCCAATATCCTGAATACAGCATGTCTCGAAGAGACAGCGCAAGCGCTGCCCAGGCAAAACCTAACAATGGATATTGCCACGAGGACAGCACAGTGGAAGGGGCAATTAGGGAACAAAAAAAGATGTCTGTACGTTTAGGGATAGTGCATACTCTACTTAATACACAACAGATGCAATTTAACCAAATATAAAGTCCACTAGTGGACTTTTTGATTTTTATCACAGAAATTAGAGCATGGGTGCATCATTTGATAAACAACATTCTTTACGGGGGCTGCAGACCAAATACATTTTAATAAAAGACCCAATCAACGGCAGTTTCAGCATTTTTCACCCTTCTAACAGGTTCAAAAGCACACATCTTATAAGTGTGCTTAGCATCTGGCTATGATATAGACAGCGCCATTAACTTACCGCCTGACCACATCACAATCACTGGACGCAGCGCTGCAGGATATTTTATGTCCCAGCACCCAAGTGCATTTAGAACAGCAGAAGTTGTAGACAAAATTAAAAGAAGCACTTCTTACTCTAATAAACAAACGCAAACTTGCAACATTTCCCACCAACTTTTTTTAAAGTTAATTTGAGATTTCTAAAATGTGTCGAAAGATCACAAGGTTTCATGGGTGACTACACGACACGGAATGGGGAATTTAAAAAAAAAAAATTATATTCTTAGCAAAGCAGAAGAAAAAAAAAAAACTTTCACGGTGCGCTAGCAGCATCTCTTTAAAAAGACTCGAAATGCCATGCCATTAGAATACCTAAATTAAACAGGTGTGATATTTTACAGTTGCATTTAGACCCATGCTGGTACCAAACAGTTGAGATTTTTCAGCTAGCTGCAGAAACACGGCGGAATGAAGTTGCTAATAGATAAGAGTGATGCAAGCAATCTTAACTTTTTAAGCATGGCATGCTAAAGAGGAACGAAGTCGCCAAGGGATGACAGAGTGCTGTTGCAAATACTGGTGCTGTAATTAAATTTTTTTAAGTGTTTTGCGGGCAGATTTTAAGGCTTTACCTGGCACATATCCCCGGTCATATCGCATCCGTTCCACAATCTCCGGCACATACTGAGAGTAGCCTGCCTTGGACAAACTCCAGATAATCTGCATTAAATCTCTGTCCGTGAGATTCCCCTCTGCCTTCTCAACCTGTCCCAGTGTCTGAAAAGAAACACCACAACATTTGACGGGTGATTACCAGTCTATAGTAAATTTAAAATGCGAATTAAAAAAATATTTTAAATGCTTGTGGAGCTGTTTTAAAAAGACTATTACCAAGTTTCATTGGTAAACATTTTAGTTTGTTCGAAAGAATCCCCCCCACCACCATCATTGATCACATTTACCCTTTTGTATACCTCACTGGTGAAAGCCAGCAGTCACAATCATTTTGCATGTTGTAGGGTTCACTGTACACATCACGAGAAGAGAAATACCATTCAAAACAGAGGTCCTTTGAAATGTGTCATGCTACCACCTAACAGACAGATGCCAAATACTTTTTGAAAGGCAACAATGGCATTTAATTTCTTAGCAGTAAATGACTATTTTTTAAGTTCACAGGAACATTGTCATACAGAGACAAAAATACTATAAAACGACAAAATTAAAAACATCAATAATTTTTAAGTAACATCAACTTACATACACTATGAACTAAACTGTTTAAAGATTTTTTCCTTCCTTAAAGGAAAGCAGTCATATGCAGTGGTTATATCGACTAGAGGCGCAGCATCTTAAACCTATTAATTATCCTCTTTTCTTTTCATAGTTTACTGCACGACATTAACTACAGAGACATGTGTGAGAGTTTCAATGTTACATGTTTCCCTTTCACACAGTTATTTCTTTCAACCACTTCGCTCGAGTAGCTCTCAGCATAAACGTATAGCTGCAGGCTATAGGTTCACAGACAGCTCAGCATTTACAATCAGCAGTATCTGCATTTTATTTATAGCAATGCAGTGACTGCAAAGCACAATTTTACTAAAATCCCCATAAACACATGTAGATGGAAAGAGGAAGCCCTAACAGAATTATAATCAGTTAAGCAAATGAAATGTATCAATGTAATCAACTATGCAGAAACAGATTGTGATTGCAAACACTGGCACAATATTAGACCACTGTAGTACGTGGGCTTCAAGGGGAGTGCCTGTGGAGTTTAACCAAATAACCTACATGATACAAGTGAGGACATGCGACTGTTGAGCATTTTTAAAGAAACCTAAATATTCTTCTGCACTTTAAGCTAAAAAGAGAGAGCACCTGTTTAATATTGTTAAAATCTCCCTTTTCTGCGTATGCATTCAGCAGTGCAACATATGTATCAGGACCAGGCTCGATTCCGGCACCTCGCATGACAGTGAGGATATTTTCAGCATTTTCCATGTCACTGTAATGATAGAACACATTAAACCACATTAAAAGTAATTTACATTTGTCTTGTAGCAATCATTTACATGGCACCTGTCTCAACTAAACACAATTAGACCACCCTTTTAAATTCCATTTCAGGCATCATGTAATATAAAAGAAAAATATATGTATATAACCTATTAAGGGTGTATTTACACCAACTTAAAAAATTATAAAGAAAAAAAACCATTGGCTCTGCATTACCTTTAGTGCTTAGCTTTAGACTCTCACCTATCACCAAACATGGTGAACTGCTACCACAATATGGCCAATTTTTTTTTCTAAAAAACGATTAAAAGAAATCGGGCAGAACCGTATGACACTGGTACTGCACATGCTCATTCTTACAAGGCTCCAATCTACCCTCTCCCTTGAATACCTACAGCCCAACTACAAGAGCTCCCATTTGATGACCTGCCTAGCAACTCTCATTTGTTGATGCAGTATTGTGAGTTGGAAACATCTGAACGCCAAAACCCAAAAACAACATTAAAAACAAAAAGGTAACTGTTTCATGTGTATGTACTCCCTCACATTCCAAAAAACGGACAAAGTACAAATCACGGAGATCAGTGAGGGAGGAGGAGAGTATCAGTATAATAAATCCTTGATGAACATTCTACAGTAATATTTAGAAAAGATGTGTAAAATCGCTCATGCACACACCTTAAGTATTCCTAAGGATGGAACATCCCTTTGGAAAGTCAAAGTCCTTTTCTTGGCTCTAATGGAACATGCAGGAATAAATCCTGAGAAGTAGAATATGCTTGGTTTTCTTATAAGTTTATTTTGGATAGAAGATTAACAAGTGTTATTTACTCAGTTGACCAGTGGCCCCAAAACACACAAACACGGACCAGTGACTGGTACCCTCCATGGCCTTCCCAGGAAAGGGAGCCTGGATCAGGGACCTAAAAGCTAAATGCAGTCTGATCCAAGGGCACAGTGGCGATGGAAACAGTCAAGCAAATCAGAGAATATTTAAAGCATAATGATGCAGCGGCAGTGGGAAAGCCATAGTATGGGATGCAATGAAGTCAGCACTACGGGGCATTTTCATTAGAGAGGTGGCCAGCCTGAAGTCTGGGAAATTAACTTAAGAGGAAACTGAAGGAACTTGAGTATCCACATAAGACAATCCCCTCCAAAAGGCTATGGCATAGGCTCGCTTCAGTGAGGGGGGTAAACTCCAGACACTGGAGACAGACAATCCTGGCTAGAATGGGACCATGGTTTCATGAGGGTAGTAATAAAGCCACCGGGGTATAAGCTAATAGACTATCAGAACACCAAGCTCATTCCTTTGTAGTCGAGGTGCAAGATAATGGTGGCAGAACACTTGTGACAGAAGAAAAACATCAGTATTTTCATTCTGTTTATCAAACTTATGTATCCCAACACCACAAACGGTGCAACTAGGAAAGACTACCCCACCTCCATGCAACTGCCTGAGCTAAGCAGGGTGTTGACAGACCCTATAAGCTCTCCATAATTAAAGACAAGGTAAAATGATTATCTACTTGAAACCACATAGGGCACTGAAACAAGCTGGCTTTATATAAAGTTTTGGCTCTGCTGCTGGTAGACACATCATCAAAACCATTCACTGAGCTTCAGAGCACTACAGGCATTGAACAACCTGTGGACGAGGCCATGGTTACAGACTCCTTAAACCAGGTTAGAACCGCTGTCAGAATTTCTTTTAGTCTCATATTATAACTTAATACTGATGCCAAGACTTCTGTGGGGGTTTTGTCTGGCAGAACAGACGAAGCACTGCCATCATTAGTACACATTGATCAGGCAGCTTTTGTGAGAACTCAAACTAGTGAAAATACCAAGAAAGCTTTGCATTTAACTAATATAGTAATGTGTAGAGGGAAGGGATGCTGTGTTTCTCTCGTTCAACGCTAAGAAAGCTTGTGATGGGGTCCACTGGGATAGGATTGCTGGCATATTGTGGTATTTTTGTCTTGGACCTCAATTCTTGACTTGTGTATTGGCCAATTGCTAAAGACCTAGAGCCAAGATTAGAATGAACAGGCAGTATAAGAAGCATGTAATCATAGGTAGAGGTATGCAAATGGGGTGTCCCCTCTCCTGTTCTCCCCATTGCGATTTGCCTTCATGGCTGAACCCTTGCTACAAAGGATCAAGGAAAATGTAGTCATTAAGTGAGTAACCTTTGGGCAGGATGGCTTCAAAGTCACAGCATTTTCAGATCATATTCTGCTTACAATGGTGGAACTTGGAGTCTTTAGAAGAGATTATACTAGAATTGAAACGGCTAAAGGTAGCCTTCAGTTTCCACATTAATCTCAGTAAATCAAAAGGGCTGTTGGCAACACTGGTGATAGATGAAGGCAGTTACCATCTTCTGTTGGTCGCTGGTGGGGGGTACAATTCCTGGGGGTTCAGACTAATGCTCAACTTGAAGAAATAAATGGCAGAGCACGCCATGTTCTTATATCCGTGCTTCCAAAACTTTTCAGATACACAACCCAATTTTTAGAATGACAAACTTTTACGACGTACTTTGTTTTAATGGACATGAGGCAGGGCAATGCTTTAATGTAATAACAGCAATTGTTTGTAACCATCAGTAACTTGACCATGCCCTTCGATACTGGACTGTGGCAAAGATATTGATCACCATCTGCCAACATAAAAGGTGGCAGATGGTGAACTACAGTGGAGTATGGAGCTGGAACACTTTTCAGAATTGGGTGCTGGTCTGTGGCACCATTCGCTAAAATCACAAGGCTTCTGTAAAATGTTGGTGTTGATACCAGTGTTTGTAGCAAATTTGAGAAACGCCTTCTGCAACAGAATATGAGGTAAGGCCTCATATCCGTTGTTGTGCTAAAACAATGAGAAGTGGTGCATTCTGATAGATATATATATATATATATATGCACACGCAATCCGCCACAGAATCCAACTCTTAGAAAGGACGGTACGGACCCAAATTCAGTGCAAAAGGTTTATTTTCTTTGACCACGCACTGCTGCCATGACGCGTTTCGGCCTCTGAAAGGCCTTGATCACATGACGCCATGAGGAGTGATCATACATTTTTAAAGTGACAGTGCAATAACCATGTGACCACGGGCTCATAAGACATGGAAGAAACATCTGATTGCGAATGCAATGTAACATTAAATAAAGCATATATTGTTAATATTAATGTGCAAATTCTGCAATTAAATACATTTTTAAATAAATGCATATTAAAAATCATATACACTTTAAAACAAATTTTTGGGAAAGAGTATAGTTGCAAATGCAATGTAACCCTCAGCAAGGCCTATATTGTTAAAATTTATGTGCAAAACTCAGCAATTTAATACGTTTTTTAAAAAAATGCATATTAAAAATCATACACACTTTAAAAACACTTTCAAAGAAAACGTAGCTGTTTCACCTAGACCAATCACAAAAAATGCCCTCGGCTAGGTGACAATGCCATATGGTGTTTATGCATAATATGATTGACTAATACATTAAAGATTCATACTTTTGTTCATGTCATATTGTTGAAAAACACAAAATTCAATTACCAGTTAAGAATCTTAATAAAAATATATATGTATATATACAGCTTCAAAAATCATTGCTGAGCCAAACATATTACGGAGACCATGGGCCAAGAAGTACTAATGCCTATGTCCCGTCAGGTCCATTGTGCCCAAGTGGGCCACATCTATCAAGGTAAAATCCTGATAATTGGACTAGTCCTGCAGGTAAGACACCATCTCTTACTAATGCACTTCTGCCGCTTACCCGATTGCATCACTACTCGGTGACAAACAATAAAAAAATATTTGGCCTTACCATACTTCCAATAATTTGATCTATAGACTAAATCCACATCATAATATCTGGTGTATGAAAACCGTGTACTACATAAAAACCATATATGTGCAAATGTGCATAAAAATGTGTAGTGAATCCATGTGAATTATCTTTAAAATTAAGGATGGGGGAAAAATATAAAATGTAAAAAGATCTAAAAAATCTGAGGAGGAGTTTGACTATGGAGATACAGAAATTGCTGCCCAACAATTTACATGTTGACTCACAGACATGTATAGGGGTCATCACTGGAATTAAGCCCATTGGGCACCTTAGTATCTAATTCCAGTATATATTTTGTCTCTAATTTTCTCAATAGAGATTCACGGTTACCTCCTCGTCTTAATGGTGGCACAGTGTCAATCACAAAATAACTAAGATGGTCGAGACAGTTATCATGAACATCTTTGAAGTGTCGCGCAACAGGGTATGCTGCATCACTATTTTTGATTGCTCTAATGTGCTGGAGTATTCGTTTGTGGACCTGCAACTTGGTACTACCCACATATTGCAGGCCACACGAACACTCCAGCACATATACAGCATATTCAGTTTTGCAAGTCAACCTCCTAGGTATAGTGATGGGCATTTCTTTAAATGGACTAATTACAGTGGTTTTATTCTTACCATATTTACACGCTTTGCATGTGGCACACCGAAAGAAGCCTTTGACATTTTGAAGCCAAGATTTGGTTGTTAAAATCTCAGGACTACTCTTGACCAGCATATCACTCATTGATCGAGCTTTGCCAAATGTGATTGCAGGTGTTTTTGGAAGGGAATCACCTATTGTTGGATCACTGCGAACCACAGCCCAATTCTTGTTGATTAACTTACGTATCGTGCGATGCTGCCTATTGTATGTTAGAATCAGGCGTGGTGGTTCATTCATCTGTTTAACACTATCAGACGACTGATTCAACCTCTTAGGTTCAAGAGCCTGTGATCTAGTGATTATACCAGTTTTGCGGATGGCTTGGTCCACCATCTCAGCAGTATAACCCCTGGACACAAAACGTTTTTTGCTCTCCAATTGTGCTGAAATACATTCTGATTCTATGCTACAGATCCTTCTGATTCGCAGCATCTCTCCGTAGGGAATGCTGCGAATCAGATGTTCCGGATGATGACTCGTAGCGTGTAAGATAGTGTTGCCCGCAGTTGGCTTACGGTGCAAGGTGGTCTCTAATTTTCCATGTTTGATATAGACTTCTACATCCAAAAATTGACTCTTTCTCTACTGACATGAGAAACAAACTGCAAATTAAGCTCGTTGTCATTAATTCGGTCAATAAAAGCAAGTGCTCCTTCCTCACTGCCCCGCCACACAAGGAACAAGTCGTCAATGAAGCGATACCATCTAATTACATTCTTGACCATGACATCTTTGAATTTGTTGCTGAGGACTTGCTCCTCCCAAAGGCCCATATGAAGGCAAGCATAACTTGGGGAGAAGCAAGCCCCCCTCGCAACCCCTCTCATTTGTTGATACACCTGATGATTGAACATGAAATAATTGTTAGTTAAACATATTGAAATCATATTCAACAACATCTTATTATGGTTCAGCATGCATGCGGTCTTTTGTTTAGAAAATACTCCACTGCCTTGGTGCCATCACGGTGGAATATACTCGTGTATAAGGAGTTGACATCCAAGGTAATGAGGAGATAATTATCTTGCCAAGTAACATCGTTCATCTTGCGGAGGAAATCACTCGTATCCTGGATGTATGAGGACAGTTGTTTAACATGCTCTTGCAAGAAAAAGTCCACATATCTAGATGTATTTTCCAGGATACTGTTACGTGCTGAGATGATTGGTCGACCAGGCGGCTTAGTGGCATCCTTATGAATTTTCGGGATGAAGTAAATGACCGGTATTACTGGATGGTCATTTTTTAAAACTTGAATTCATCTCCACTGAGCAGCCCCATTCCCTTCCATGCTACAAGTTTGACATAGACTTCACTCCAAGCCTGTTTCATTGTTTTCATGTCGCTGTGCTTGTAACAGTTGCGATCATTAAGGTGCCCATACGCTTCTTCCAAATACATTTCACGTGGCCATAAGACCACGTTGCCACCCTTATCTGACTGTCTGATGATTATATTGTCAGTAGACTGTAATTTTTGAATTAGTTGACCATAACAATTATTTTGTTTTGTGCATTTGCGGCGTGCTTTCGCCGTAGAAATGTATAACTTTTTCAGTTGATTAATCATCAGATCATTAAAAACATCCAGATTATCATGTAACATGATCGGATTGAATGTTGACTTTGGCTTGAAATGTGTTAGGCCCGCCCTGTTGATATTTGGCATGTCAGGAACATCTATACCTGATAGATCCTGTGAGATAGTACTTTCATCCCTCTATTCTTGTAAATTGCGCAGAAGTTCCATATCTTGAACAGTAAGAATAGAGGGGCTAGTTCCTGCATCAACGTGCTCAACTTCAGGCACCACTTGATTTTTCTTTTGTAGTTGGTGGAATTTGCGTAACTTTAATTTCCTCGTGAATTTAAATAGATCTATGCGTGTCTGCACGTAACTGAAGTCGCTTGCTGGACTATGCGACAATCCTAATGAGAGAATGTTTCGTTCATTTTCATTTAATTTCATGTCAGTCAAATTAATCACCGCCAGTCTGTTATTACTGATGGCTTCCATGGATCCATTCACTTGCGGTTCCATTTTTTGTAGGGTTTTCTGTTGCTTGGCTTCCCTCCACTTTTTGATTCTGTGGCTTTGTCGTCGTTCTTTGCGTTTGTGGTTATATTTTTGTCTCCTTTGGCGGTTTTTGAGGCTCTTGGTCTCAGGGTTTGTCGTCTGTCCTGGCGCAGGCAATCTACCTCCTGTGCCAGGGATCGTTTTATAAACCCCAAACTCGCAGATGCCATTGCCTGTTCGCCCTCAGATTCACTGCCAGGTACCGAGCTCAAGTCCAACATAGAGGTGGAGGACTGAGCTGCATCTGTTGCTGTAATTGATGCCGCTTTACTTGACTGTGCTTCATTCGTATTTTTAAGGTTTTGAAATTTTTTGGCGAAAGTAAATACTTGACCATTTTGATAGTCAAGCTTATCTCTTTGAACTTTAAATACTTTTCGTTTTTTGATAACATCTTCCTCCTTCTGTAGGCGAACAAGCATCTCTTCGCGCAGCCTTTTCTCATTGTCAGAGGACCCTAAATTGCTTATTTCTTCATTCAATTCATCAATTTTGCTTTGTAAAGCAATGCGGTCGCTCTCGGCGTACTTAACAAGAATCCTCACTAATTTACAGGAGGACTCTAAATTACATTCCGCCCATTCAGACAACATATTGGGGTCAGGATTTTCATAACTGGGGGCCAGCATAATGCGAAGCCCCCGCGGAATACGACCGACCTCCAAATACCGGGACAGTGAACGATGTTCCCACCATTTTGACTGCTCGCTGCGCATCAGCTTCTCCAGCCTCAAACAAATCACGCAAACCAGTCTTTTCTACCACTGGATTGACTGCCTGTGCTCTTGCTGTTACCTCGCTCGCGAGTCATCAAACATTTCACATGCCGCCTCCTTGCGGCTCCTCATAGCGTCGACAGACATCGTGCAATTATGGCCGTATAATTTTTAGAGCTCTCGCAAATTGTCAATAAGTTCCACTACCTGCGCCGCTAGCACACTCCTTAACCGGACTTTCAAGCACACACTCCAGCCTCAGCATATACTTTTGGGCTTTTACTCGCGTCTCTCGATGCGTGCTTACTTGCCGTCTTGGGCTTCAGCAGGGAACCATAGTGCTGTCCGGGGGCAACCGCGGCTGAACCACACAGGAACCCAAAGTTTCTTCCGGTTCACGGAAGAATGCTTCCTGCCGCTCGGCCCAAAGTCTTAGGAGGGGTCCGTAAGATACTGATGAAGCTGATCAGTTTACAGATGCACACGCAATCCGCCACAGAATCCAACTCTTAGAAAGGACGGTACGGACCCAAATTCAGTGCAAAAGGTTTATTTTCTTTGACCACGCACTGCTGCCATGGCGCGTTTCGGCCTCTGAAAGGCCTTGATCACATGACTCCATGAGGAGTGATCATACATTTTTAAAGTGACAGTGCAATAACCATGTGACCACGGGCTCATAATAGACATGGAAGAAACATCTGATTGCGAATGCAATGTAACATTAAATAAAGCATATATTGTTAATATTAATGTGCAAATTCTGCAATTAAATACATTTTTAAATAAATGCATATTAAAAATCATACACACTTTAAAACAAATTTTTGGGAAAGAGTATAGTTGCAAATGCAATGTAACCCTCAGCAAGGCCTATATTGTTAAAATTTATGTGCAAAACTCAGCAATTTAATACGTTTTTTTAAAATGCATATTAAAAATCATACACACTTTAAAAACACTTTCAAAGAAAACGTAGCTGTTTCACCTAGACCAATCACAAAAAATGCCCTCGGCTAGGTGACAATGCCATATGGTGTGTGTGTGTGTGTATATATATATATATATATATATATATATATATATATATATATATATATATATATATATATATATATATATATATACACTTTTCATATAGCAGGAAAATGACCCAAGGGCTATGGGACACTTTACATCAGCGCCAGATTACATTACGCAGGGAGAGATTAGTTTTATTATAACCACAGAAGATTAGGTGATTTGCAAAGGATGTTTACCCAATGCCGGGACCCTAACCTAGATTCCCAGATCCAAAGTGCAAAGCTCTGGCCGTTAAGCAACATTTATATATTTCTCAATTTTGTGTGAAAGTCAAACTCAAGTGGCATTGGTGTGTATGGCCAAGTATAGTGAGCACATTCTCTGTTAAAATGGTTTGTGAAGTAATAAAAAAAAAAACAGCAACAAATACTGGAAGGTTCACTCAGTCTTGCTTGGGACACGTTTTAAAACTGGACTTGGGGGCAATGGTGCACAATCAGGGCTATTCATTTTAAATATAGTTTACATATAGATCAGGACATTTGCAACCCACCAAAAATTGGCTCACCAGATACCAGTGGGTCTCGACCCACAGCTTGAAAAACCCTACCTTAGATAGATTTGTCACAATCAAATCGGCATCGTCGCACACAGAAGGACACTGCACTGGGTCAGGCGCATAGCAGTCCTTAAATTTGTGGTCCTCTATAAAATATTATACGTCCTTCATACACTTCTCCCAAATCCAAGGATGAGTAACATGGCAAGCTTGCAAGCCTTTAGTAAGGATTTCATATTGAGATGCAGGTGGAGAGGGGGTCAAGAGACTGAGAAATGGCTGGATGCAATGCATTAGATACCCTGGAAGATGGGAATGGGGTCCCATATTGCTTGCATTATTATCAAGACTCATATATGTAGTATCTTGCGAAGTGTCTTGTGGGGAAACTGATAAATTGTGGTGCTTTATAGACAAAAATTTGGTAGCATGTCCATTTGATGAAAAGCATTGCTTCAAAGGAACAAAAGGTGAGTAACGCGTACGTATCGCCAGTACCACACTCTACTCTGATGGTATTGGACAACGTAAGGAACAGAGGAAGGGAGCATTAGATAGAAATCTCTGCATCAAGGGCACACCTAAAAATGTCAAGAAACTTAAGAGTTTGTGCTTCCTGAAGAGGAAATGTATTGATATATACAACTTAGATACTGGGTGTCCCAACCCAAGCTTAAGAGGCTGGGGGTGAGGGAGCTAACCCCATCCCATTTGAGAACATCGACTTCTAGAAAAGGCCTGATCACTAAATTGGTAGGAGGCAGCACTGGAGTTTATTTATCATGCAACTGCATGTGAATTAGAAAAATGTCCAGAAGTAATTTTGTTGGGCCACCCTTCATGGAAAACAATTTCCACCACACTCTCTACGGGGGAAAAAACATTTCCTTTTTACTTTTTGCGACAAAGCATACTATATCAGCCCTGTGGGAAAAGGATTATGCTACTTACCTAGTAAGTATCTGTTCTTGGCACATACTTTTCAATGCCTGAGTTCCGACAGTCTAAATTACTTTTTCTTTTGTTACATATTGTCCCACTTCTATGTTTCTTTTATTTTTTTAGATTCAATACATAATATATTCCATTGTGAATTTAAAACCTAGAGATCATTGTATTTCTGTGTAGTATTACTTTATATGCCTTCTTTTAAGGGACCACTGTTCCTGTAGAAATTACTTGTACCCTAGGTCCCTTCTCACTCCCAGTGTCCCCTTGTCCTTTTCCAAAATGTAGCTTGCGTAGAACTGGCATTTCCAGTTCTGGAATGTTGCAAACAAGTTCAGATTCGGTCTGCCCCATTGATGGAGGATTTCTTCCAGGACTTCCCGATTCATCTCCCATTTGTGGCAAGTAGTTCTCATCCTGCTTAGAGTGTCTGCTATGACATTCTGCTTCCCCGGCACATGTTCCCTTCAGATTCACCTGGTGACTGATAGACCACACCCAAATTCTCTGCGACTCTTGGGATAGCGCTTGAGACCTTGTGCCACCTTGTTTGTTGGTATAGTGCATAGTCGTGGTGTAGTCTGTGCGAATTAGCGCTGCAGATTTTCTTATCTGTGGCAGGAAGGCTTGTAAGGATAGATGCAATGCCTTGAGTTCTAGCAGGTTGATGCGAAAAAGCAGCTGAGATGGCTCAAATTTGCTGCCGACTTGGAGGTCCGGCAGATGAGCTCCCTAGCCCTCTAAGGTTGCATCTGTGGTGGTGACCAACCGGGAAGCTTGGGTTATGAATGAAAGGTCTACGGAGAGATTTGCCTCTTGGTTCAACCAAGATACAGCTGTGCGCATTCCCGAGGTGGCATGGATGCGATCATCGAAAGAGCCTTGTGTTCAGATCCACTGCCTGTCCAGCACCTCCGTCAACTCTTGCATTCTCAGGTGGCAGAATGGAACCATGGGAATGCAAGAGGACATCACCCCTACCAGGAATTTGTAGCAGCAAACAGAAAGTAACTTTGTTCTTTGCAGTAGATGGGTCAAGCGCAGCAATCTTGCCAGTCTTTCTGGTGTGGGATATGCTTTGTTCAGTACTGTATCCAGTGTAGCCCCGAGGAAAGTTATTCTCTTGGATGGCTGAAAGGTTGACTTTTGCTGAAAAGGCGTAGGCAGGTGTAGGTTGACCTCAATGTGGACTGCTGGGAAGGTGCCTTGACTAGCCAGTCGTTGAGGTATGGAAAAACGTGGTGCTTTTCTTGCCTTAAGGATGCCGATACTAGTGCCAAGTACTTTGGGAAAATGCGAGGGGCTTATTAAAGGGCAAATGGGAGGACTTTGAACTAATAATGGCTGCAGGCTACTGTGAATCTTAAATATTTTCGATAACTTGGATGTATAAAGGACAAGAATATATGCATCCCTTTGCTCAGCATGTTCTGCTCCTAACCGGAGAAGATGCAGATGTTTTTGTAGGGACTTCAGGGGCGGGATCGGGACAGTTTTTTTAATGAATTCTAGTGTGAGGCCAAATTGAATGAGATACAACACCCACTGGTCTGTTATTATCTTCCATTCGTGCAGGTGATTGGATATTTTGCCTCCGAGGCATGCTGCAGGGGATGGGGGTGTAGCCAGTGCCTGTAGTTTGTCACTGTTGACGTCCTTTGTCTTTTCCCTGTCGACCCAACTTTCCTCTCTGGGTTTACCTAGTTGAGGCTGCAAGTGCTGGTACTGCAGGCGAAACTGTTGTGACCCAGCTTGGTACGATGGGTACCAGTATTGTTGGTAGTCAAACAAACAATGGTGGCTAGGGGACCCGTTTATCACACAATCACGTGTTGCTACAAGTGGCAGACAAATTAACACATTTTCAGGTGCCCACCTCAAGAAATGGTTCGCCACCAGTTGGAACCACAAATAAATCAGCAAATGACACAAGAATCTGAGAGGCAACAAGGATAATATATAACAGAATACGGCAAAGTTGCCAAACAAAGCAGATGAAACGAGAGGTTTGTATTTGATAATTGTGTCCTTTATTTCATGTTCCGTGAAGAACTGTAAATACAGCCAACGCGTTTCGCCTGTATCTGGGCTTTTTCAGGGCTGCAACATATATAAATATGACTCACATTAATTCATTGTTCTTACAACTCAAATCCTCAATTTCAATTAGAATTCTTAATGTCTAGATACAACAATCATGTATCAACTAAACAAGGGGTTCAAGAAAAACAGTGGGAAGGCATATAGTACATTCCTATGCCGTTATTGCTTATTGAGTACATAATCAATTTACAATGAATTACACACTTCAAAGCTTATGTGCATGACTAGTACAAATGAACAAGACCTCATCAACACAAAACAATCTTGAAACAGCGTGCTCAAAGGAGTGACAATATAACCAAAACGATAAACTCAGAAAATTAGATAAAAATAGACACATCAGCTGAACATGTTTTATGGTTTATTTAAGAAGAAAGTTATGAACTGATACA
This sequence comes from Calotriton arnoldi, assembly GCA_963921515.1. Taxonomy (NCBI): domain Eukaryota; kingdom Metazoa; phylum Chordata; class Amphibia; order Caudata; family Salamandridae; genus Calotriton; species Calotriton arnoldi. The sequence continues at coordinate 318,285 of CAWUFW010008952.1, read as the reverse complement.
CATATTGCAAAGAGGACCTCCCATCCACAAAAGGGTTGGCCTGGTGTCATATCCAACTCATTCCATCCATCAAACACAGGGAAACTGATGTAACTTACCATCCAAGAAGAATATATTTTTGACTATGTGGGCTCATTTTAGACCCTGTCTTTTTGCTCTCTTGTGGTGTTGTCCTGCTTGGGCACACACTGGCTCGATACACTTCTTATGTATCGTTTAACTACGAGTGTTTGTTAAGCTCTTAGACCACCATTAAGCATGCCCCACGGGGGTGAGTTTTCAATTTTTCCTTAAAGTTAGTGATTTCCTTGTAAACTCCTTCAGTTTTTAATTTACTTGGGATGGATTTTGTAGAGTGTTAGGATTTTTTTTAATATAGACTTTTATATATTTTTTCTTTACCTTGGATTTCCTTTCACTGTTTTTCTGTTCTTTTGTGCATGTTACATGTTTATAGTACTTCATGGAAGACTCTCAGCGTCTACAAATATAAAAACTCATGTGTGTAGAACACTTCTTTTATCATACAGGTAGGATGTTGTTTTCTTCTGTGCGGCTTTAGAACTATATCCGACACAGTCAGCTGAGCACTTTATCATAGAAAAATGATACCGGCATTTCATCTGGCTATTATATAATTTGTAAACCATATTTTGGTTTTGACATTTTTTACCGAACTAGTCTACCCCCTTTTACTACTAGAGATGGGCCAGGTTATTTCTCGGACCTGTTTGTGTATTTGTCTTTAAGAGACCATAGTTTGTCACATGCTTATGACCACATCTATTTTACTCATAGCTTAATGGTCTCTAAAAGGATAAACGCACTGGGAACAGCCTTGAGACTGAGGAGCTCGTCTTCTTGGATGGTAAGTTACATCAGTTTCCCTGTGTTTGATGGATGGAATGGGTTAGATATGACACCAGGCCAACCTATTTGTGGATGGGAGATCCTCTTTGCAAACTGTGTATCTGTTCATTACTTTCTTCTTAAATAAACCATAAAACATGTTCAGCTGTTATGTCTATTTTTTTATCTAATTTTGTGAGTATCGTTTGGCTATATTGTCACTCCTTTGAGCACGCTGTTTCAAGATTGTTTTGTGTTGAGGTCTTGTTCATTTGTACTATTCGTGCACGTAAGCTTTTAAGTGTGTGATTCATTGTAAATTATGATTATGTACTCAATAAGCAATAACGGCATAGGAATGTACTGTATGCCTTCCCACTGTTTCTTGAACCTCTTGTTTAGTTGATGCATGATTGTTGTATCTAGACATTAAGAATTCTGATTGAAATTGAGGATATGAGTTGTGAGAACAATGAATTAATGAGTCATTTATATATATGTTGCAGCCCTGAAGAAGCCCAGATACGGGCGAAAAGCGTTGGCTGTATTTACAGTTCTTCACGGAACATGAAATAAAGGACACAATTATCAAATACAAACCTCTCGTTTCATCTGCTTTGTTTGGCAACTTTGCCGTTATTCTGTTATATATTATCCTTGTTGCCTCTCAGATTCTTGTGTCATTTACAGTATTGTTGGTAGCCTCCTCTGTAGGAGAATTGCCCTCACCCTTGTGCGCCATAAAAAGGATTTTTACAACACTGCAGGATACGTAATGATTTGGAGGTATCGGAGTTTGTTTTTACTGATTGGAGGGCGTCAGACATGTTTCCCCAAAGAGGGCTTCACCGTCATATGGGTGGTCCAGGATCTTACTTTGCACCTCTGGTCTGAAGAAGGTGGCCTTCACCAGCCCTGCCTCCGGACAGCTGAGCCTGCCAGTTGTTGAATAGCTGTGGACGCAATATCCATGGTGCAGTCGATTATTTAGGAGGAGGCGCACTCACCCTCCTGAAAGATCGCTTTGGCCTTAACAACGTCGGGGAGAAGAACTTGATAGGGTGCAATGTTCAACCACATTTGGCAGTCTTATCTTCCAAGCTCTGCCAAAGAATTTGCTGCTTGCACTGTGAGTGCCGACATTGATGAGAAGCGTTTGCCAATATTGTCAATGCACCTACCTTTCTTATTCGGGGGTGCCAAGATTGTCGCAGATGGATTTCTGGAATGGGGCTGGCCCGCTTGAGTGATCACAGTCAGGTTTTGGATGCCCGATGAGGCAGGCGGGAGAATCTTCAGGGGCTTCATATTTTTTTGTCAAAGAGTGGCAATACTGCAGCCACTGTGGCTGGGATTTTCATGGTTTTTATCCCCTCTTCCCAGATGTAGTGTATGATGGGTATAGCCCTGATGCCCTTCCTAAAAGGTTCCTTGAAGTCATATAGGAAACAATCAAGTTTGCTTTGTCCACATGGGAAGATCAAACCTCTTTGCCACTCTCTCCAGGAGATTACGGAAACCTCCTGTGTCTTCAGGGAGTGAACATGGTGGTGGAATTGGGGACGACAGTGTTGGAATGAGGTAATCATTCCACTTAGTGAGGACATCACTAAGTTCCTCCTCTTCCTTTCATCATCTAAAGACGAGGAATCACGCATATCCCACTGTCGTAAACTGTGGGATATACCTTGTGGGGGCGACTGCTGGCAAATTTCTCGGGTTTGTGGAGTAGAGGGTTGCCTTGGAGGAGTATTCTGAGGCAAAATTGCCTGCCTGGGTAAAGAGGTCGTAGGCGGAAACCATTTGTGGTAGTCCGGTAGCATCAGTTGTAAGTCTGAAACCAATGCCTTTGGTACACATACCACGTCCTTTTGATACTGATGTTGATACGGTTCTTGGTAATGTAAGCCCTATGTAGAGGGGGATAATATTCATGGACATAGTAGCCTTCAGCCTCTTCATCATTGTCCTGCTGGTATTTTACATGCAGCTGTGACGAACTGCGTGCGACCCGTAACGGACCATCATCCTCTGAATCATCCTCTGAATCATCCTCATCCAGTAGATGACTGGGTGGTAAGGGTGAGAACTTGCAGGGTGATGTATGTTCTGGCATGGTATAAGTAGTTTTTGCCATCTCTTTTGGCTTTTCCTGAAATGTTTCCCTTATTGCAGATGTCATTGTCAAGGCAGTCGGCAGGGCTTTATTGGTACTGCTAATGGGATTGATTTCGCCTTTGATAGTGTTGTCTGCGTCGATGAGGCAAAGACAAATTTGACTGTCTACGGGATGGGCGCCGTGGACTGTATTGTCGACGATGTCGTCGTAGTCGACAGTGATCCGATCACCATCACCCCTGTCACCGTCGTCATGGTCGACGCCGCTGTAGTTGGTTTTGTCACCGACGGCGTAGTAGACTATTTCCTCATCAACTGTGATGGGCTTACTGACTATCTCTAAGTCAACAGTGCTGACGAAGGTTTTTTTGAACCTGTGGGAAATTGGAGGTGTAGGAGGCTCTGACCTTGATATCTTTAAGCTTATCTGAAAAGACAACATGCCCTTTTCTGCGCTTTGGAACGTTTTTCCGAGAGACTATGTTCCCTATGAGATTTTTCTGAAGGACTTTGCTCCTTGTGAGGCACATGGTGGCTTTTTAGTAGATTTTCTGGGAGGCTCATGAGGAGAACATACTTCTGACCTCTCCCTCTTACAAGCTTTCCTGGGGGATGAGGAAGAATCCTCAATGTCATCCTCTGAAACAGGGTTCTTCCTAGACTTGAGCTTCTGGAGCCACAGCAGTAACCTCCTCTCTCTGTCCTTTAGGGTTTTAGAAGAAAAGGCACGACATACCTTACAATCTTTCACTTTGTGGGATGGGGAGAGGCACTAAATGCAATCTTTGTGCTGATCTTCTGAATTAAGCCTTTTCTTGCCACAGGTCCCAACATGGACTAAAAAGACCTTTATTTGCTTGCTCTGACATTGCACAGTCAGAACTGAAGCAGCTGGAAATTAATAGTATAAGGTAGATGGAAATAATGCTTGCTGAAAACTGTAAATAGTTGACCTGAGCAGAGCTCAGTGGAGACTCCCTCCAACTAAATGCGGTGGAAAATCTGAGAGACAAAAGCCCCTGAGAGGAGTGTTCTAGAGGGTGATACAACCTGATTGGTTGAACCTTAAAGTTCAGTCTCTTTATTAAAATGACAAAGATGTGTTACTAAGGTGAAGGCTTTATGACCTTTCCAGGCTATGTTTAACATTACAATGGTACCGTGGGACTCCCACTTCGACGACGGGTAAGGATTCAAGCATGTGAATCTATGAAAGATCCAATACTGGAGTAAGTGAGATATTATCTAGGAATGAGTAACCCAAAACAAGTTTGTCACTTTCATTCCCCATCTACCATTATCTAGGAAAGGCCTGATCTCTAAATTGGTGGAAGGAGACACTGGAGTGTATCTATCATGTAACTGCTTATGAATTAGAAAAATGTCCAGAAGTAATTTTGTTGCGTCACTCTTCATGGAAAAAAATTCTCCCACACTCTCCGCGAGGAAAAACCATCTCCTTTTTACTGTTTGTGACAAAGCTACTACATCAGCCCTGTGGGAAAAAGACATGGTTCTGAACAACAGAGCTCTGGGTGCAGAGGCTGTGACAACTCTTAAGTTATGAGAAAATGGCTTATGGCACCCTGGACTTGGAACATAAATTCAATAAAAGTTGGGGTTTAGTGCTTACCTATCTTAATAAAGACTACAGGGAACTGACTTACCCTAAGAAGCTGAGGGTGTTAGGCCTTTTAGAAAACAACATTTATGGGACCTGATGGATGACGCAGATAAGCCCAACAGCGGGAATTAAGCCAACACTAACCAGTCTTAGAAAGGCGTCCTGTTGAGCATAAGGGAATCTGTGCTAGGAAACAACTTGAGATAAAGACATGTGAACTAGGAAGTTCATGGGAGGGAAGGGGAGGAGGCAGGCTTGGTGGGTGGATATGGTCTCCTTGTATTATTGTACTTTTTAAAATTCCAATAATATGATTGAAACCTAAAATACGCTTTTACCTGTACTTCTCAAACTTTCCAGGTCAAAAGCAGGCCTTCTTACAAATTCACCTTGCCCAATGTATTTGACTGAATTAGCAACACTGTGTTTCGTATTCCAGGTACATTCTTTACTAACATAACCCACTTTGGTGTTTCTTCTTTAGTACAAATAAACAAAAAACTAGTTTGCACCAGTATTGGACCTCTACAGTAATTTATGTCTGGCATACCGAGACATCCTTTAATTGCCACAACAACTCTGCAATTAATACATAGGTTCTTCCCCTGCTACATTAATTTTAGGATTCATTTTTCAATGTCCATAAACTTTTTGGGATTTATTAAGACACAGACTACTTACTACATATATAAATCTTAGAAGGATATTTATTTTAGGATGTTAATTCTTCACTTTACATCACATTTTACAACGTAAAGCCTATTCATACCCACTCTGAATTGGTTGATTATTGGTTTAAGGAGAAGTGAGATATTTTCTATGGATGAGTATCTCAAAACAAACTTATTGTCACTTTCATTGCCCGTCCATCATTATCTGGCTCGATCACCTGCCTATTAAAGCTCATTTCTTTAGTTTTCTGACAGGCTTGATAGCTTGAAAATATGCCAAAGTGATTAATGAACAGATATGTCCAGGTAAGCATTAAAGGACCTGGACATATCTGTTCAATAGTTCTTGAAGTCACCATGGATAATGACCTTATATTCTCATCAAAATAGTGAAAGCCCACTATAATTCTCATTTTTTCATAAAACTTCTGCCACTGAAAAGTAAATCGGAGCAGAAGCATACTTTAGATGATAACTTTATGTTATATGAACTCTAGCTTCAGGACTGTCATCTAAAATGTTTACACTAAATACTAGCTTTGCACCAACGTTTATTTATTCAATCAGCAGAAACAGATCATCTCACACAACACTACTGAAAGCTTTCTCTGCATCTAGAAACAACAATTCACAGAGGTTATGTTTAGTAAATCTATGAGAAGCCTGGTGAAATCTTGTCCCGTCCTACCATTTATGCATTGACATTGAGCATGTTAATCAGTTTTTCATTTGATCTTCAATGCTCCTAAACCAGATTTGAGAGAATATTTTAAATTTCACATGAATTATTAATATGGTATGAAACTTAAAACATGAGGGATATCTACCGGATTAACATATTATGTCAATGAACGACTTTCATTTTACATCTAAATTTCTCTTTACTAATACTTTCATTCTAAACTCTTAACAGTCGCTATTAACTCCTTGTTAAAGATACTCTAGAACTCAACCAGAAATTCATAACAAGCTTGAGTTGTCCCATAAGTCAGTCTTTTAATCGTAGTATTAAGTTTCTTCTCAGTTATGTTCAAATTGAATTAAATTATTTCCACTTTAGAAAAACTGCTATCTGTGCTATCTAATAGATAAAACCCGCAGTGCTTTACATTCAAAAAAATATATAATGTATATGCGTCATTACCCCGATTTTGCATGTCCGGTAACTAATGTATTGAAAACTGCCTCTGTGATTGGAAGATCTTTGTTCTTCATGAATCCAAGAATTTTGCTGCAAGATAAAAGACAACACTTTAGTTGGATGCCTATAAAAATATAGAACATTTACTAAACAAGTGATGGGTCAATAATAACAAGATGCAAAAATACTGGTGAAACTGCTTGATGAACATTAAAAATCTGTATTGCAAGTGTGGGTGTGATCAAAGTCAGGAGTACAATGAAAGGGTGAAGTCTTCCAAACGTGGCAAGGGCAGCACAGATTACAAAATGGATAGAAGGGTTGCATTAACTTTTTTCTTTTATCTCTTTTCTAGAACTACTACTGTATAAATATACACAGAAAAGTAGATAGAAAGGGTTGCCTCTAAATTAACATTACATAAATCACACCAACAATGGATCTCATGACAAATATGTGCCTGGTTTTGTGTCGTACCTGGCACCCTCAATATCTCCTTCGTTACAGAAGGCAGCAATCAACCTTTGATATGTAACCTGTAATTAAAAAAAATGCAGACTCATTATTTGCAAAGATGAGTACATTAAAAAACACAAAACGCAGGGGAGAAAGGTGACACTACTAATGGGGAGTGTACATTTAATTTTGGAGTGGCAAATACTAGTCCGTGTCTGTGGCGAACTGATATACTGATAAGCAGGGGCAACGAGTGCACTGTGCGCCAGATAGTGGAGGAATAAAAAGTGCGTATACAAATGCAGATGTATGCTCAAACCCTGATGCTTAAATCGACCTGTGTGCATAAGAGGGTGTGTAATTGCATGTGTGGCTTTTGTAACGACTCACACGGAGGATTAATGGAGGAATTTCACCGAGGACTCGCACAGAGAGCTCACAAAGGAGAACTCCACAGAGGGCTAGCTTAGACGAATCACACGCTGACTCCGAATAGTCACACTAGACACAAGACTTACACAAAAAGGCACAAATGGTAGGGTGCCCTGCTGAATGCAGGCATCCCTTTACTACCACTTGTCGATGTCCGGCACACAGATCATGTGACAAGGGTGAGAAAAATAAGCACCCAATGAGACCAGAAAGCGGACAACAAAATTGTACCTCGGAGGTGCTTAAAATCCTAATGGGAATTTGGGGTCGCTGCGCCTTTCATATTTTGCACCTCAGTAATGGAATGCCTTTCCTCGCTCTATCCATCTTCTTTGTAACTATTTTATGATCATGTGCTTACTTTTCAATCGGCTTCTATAATGCAGTCCGAGAAACCCATTGCGGACACAGGCAAACTCTTACAAAAGCGCACCCAAGTGATGTGAACTGTAGGGAGAATGGTATGCCTTTTGCGTTGTTCTGAAACACCTGCCTGTGCTCATTGGTCACAGCTTTAAAGTCGCTAGTAATGAAAATGACAATAGATTTGTGCGAATGTGTTTCATAAAGGATTTCCCCCACACCAGCATTAATACACACTCCTGCAAACTAGCTTGGTTGTCAATGTCAGATTGACAGGCTGGAACACAGAGGCGGGAGTTTCCGCTCTGCGGACTGCATGATCACCGTTCACAGCTCAGTACATGACACGAGGCGCCGTGCAGAAATGGAGTGAATACCAACCCGATTTGGAACAACATTAGCGGCTTCCATTTTCGCCAAGAAGTCGGTGGGCGAGAATCTGTGCTCATTCTGAAGATAAACTTTCAGTAAGGCATTGTAATGGCTCACATCATACACAGCTCCTGAAGTGGAAACAAACAGACTACATAAAGAAATGGAACCTAAATAACATTTACAAACAAAGGTGTCCAACCAATTTAATATGCACCAGTGTGCTCTCAAGCAGGGAGAGCCCAGACAGACGCCACCTATCTGCATACTGAAAAATATTTCTAGTGAGCCTAAAGCTACGCATTAGCGCATTACCGTGACCAGCTTTCAATGTAAAGCAAACAAAATATTACATATGGACAATTTTTAAAATATCTCGGTGTGAATGGCGGGTGAAATCAGCTGTTACGGAGCTATCAATAGTGATATTGTTTCAGTGCCCCTAGGTGTCACTATTACTCTCAGAATAAGAACTAGCATTTTCTCTGCTGCAACCTCCAGCAGGGCTTTCGCGGAACTATTTTCCAGTATTTGAAGACGCTCGTGACCCCTGGCAAGCGCTTTCAATCATTTCATTACCTCTTTTCTGTTATAGGCAGGTTTACATTACGCTACGCCAGGATCTTACCTAGACTTTGCAACTTGTCCCATATTTTGTGGGCGAGCTCGGTTCTCTCCGGCAGATGGAGTTCGGGTAAGAGGGAGCCACAGCTACGCAACAATAGCAAGGCCTGGTTACTGCTGGGGTAGCCTGCAAAAGAGCAATGCAGCAGACTGTTACATGAACTCGGAAAAAACCTACAAAAAATGTCATTTTCTTTACTTAAAAAGAAAAAAACAATTGATTGTACTATTCAAGAGGATAAGCAATTTAGAAACATGCATTAGTGAACACTACCTCTGATGGCATGGAATTACCCATGCAGATTTGCAAATGTATGTACCTGGATGTTCCATGCTGCTCCATTGTGCGTACAAGGTTAACAAAGGACGTTTACCTCAGAACCTTAAAGAGCGCTTTAAAACACCAGTCACTAAAGTTTAACCTCATTTATGAGGCCCAGACTGCTAAAAGTGGTCTGGGGCTGCTTGTGTTACTGTTCAGGAAAGAGGTTGGTTAGCAGTTAAAACCAGACCATTCTGAAGGAGCTGGGCCAAAACTGATTTGCCTATGGTGAGTCCCAGTTTGTAGTGACACAGTAAGCAAAATATACACTAGAATGAGGCCTATACATGGAGCTCTATTACCAGGAATGTAACTTGAATCCTGCAAGCAGTAAGAGGATCATTGTAAACAAGCATTAACCAGCAGAGCTGTCTTAGATAAGATAGAATTCTGTGGCCTGTATTTCACATGTGCTTTGAAACAGCTACATTAACCGTCTATTCTGTTTTATGATGATTAAAACCGGAGACCAGATTCCATAGTCTGAAGCAGGTGCCTTAATGTAAGTTATGCGAGAATTACCACTCTAGAGCTTGCAAGGGAGTACATGTTAGAGCAGGTGCAATTCTAGCTCACGGTGGTGTGTCAATTGTTTTTAGTCTTAATACACTTTATTCCAGCACGGAGTTGTTTATCAAACAGGAGTTGCATGTTTCAGGGTGAACTCTTTCTCTTTATGCCTGCGTGACAGAAGTCTGTGCGAGTGCTGTCCTGCAGAAGATTCTGGACTTAGCCAGTGTTGAAGCAGCTGGGATTTCATCTAGAGTGTTCATGCTGAGGAGAAGCGAATGGGAAGTTGACAGTAGGAGGCTGAAGGGATCATTCAGGAGAAGCAGAGGGGGGGGATCTATGGCCACGAGCTACAGGTTTTATAGGTAATGCTGCATAATTTCAGTTACCGGGCACCTCTATGAGGTTTGTCTTGTAAGTTTTCAGGTTCCTGAAACAGCATGCGTCTTTCAGTGAAGAACCACCTCTTCCACGGTAGGTGAACAGCAGATGAGAGGGAGATCCTGAGATAATTAGTATTTTACGTAGACTGCCAGGATTCCACCCAATAAATGGCATAGGGTTATTGAGTCACTTGCTTGGCTTGCCTTTAAAAATCTATGTAACTTACCAGTTATGACTGAAAGAATGATGTTGGGTGAACATAAAGGAGCTGAGAGAGCGAATCCAGTAGGTCGGTGCTTCCAAAACCTTTTAGAACCATGACCCACTTTTTAGTACAACAATCTTTAGCAGCGCATCTAACTTTAATGGACATGAGGCGGCGCTTTTTTAATGTAATAAAACATTGTGTGGCAGCGCATTGTTATTTGCAGACAGCACATTTTCCATTTAATTGGTCACTAAATTTGCACAGACGTACAGTTTTATAGAGAACACTCTATTGCACAGACAAGATAGTGTGTGGAAATAGGGTTTCAGTGAATATTACCAATTGTGCATCACTAAGTAAAGTGCCTTGATTTGATCCTACTAAAATCTTTGCTTCAATCAGAATTACAAACAAAAAAAGTGCACCATTTTGCTTTCCAAACTGCTGAATGTGTACAGTTGATTTCCATCCCGAGGCCAATGAGGATTGAGACAGAGCAAGAGCAACCCTGTCGCAACTTCTGATAGGGCTGCGCTTCTAGTCCTACCAAGAACCTGGGAAAGGGCTTGAGGTGGGTCTTCTTTAACCGGACCCTACAACTCAGTATGGCTCCTCCTTTAAAAAAATGGCTTATTGGTTACAACATCCAGCACGAGATTCCTGCTCTGCTGATGCCATGAAGCCTCCGAGTTGCCAGCAAAGGAAGAAAGGTAAGTAGAAACACACAATTCAGTGTTGCTTTTCTGTGCATGTGTCAGTATAAGTGTGTTTGCAAATGAGTGAGTGAGAGAGAGTGTGTGTTAGTTAAATGTGTTTGAGAGGGTCAATGAGAATCAATGAGTGAGTATGAATACGTGAAAGCGAGGGAGTGAGTAAAGCAGTGTGAGTGAGGGGGAGATTGTGAGAAGGAGTGGGTGTGTCTCTATCAATGGTGCAGCAGTTGTAGTTGCACCAGGGCACAGCGGCCCTGGTGCTTCTGCTGCACTATTAAAACAGAACACCTGTTCCCCAAGAGTTCAAATCAGAACCCTGTATATGAGAGAGTGAGTGAGTGTGAGTGCGTGTGAGTGGGTTTGTGAGTGAGAAACAGTGAGAGTATGAGTACATTTGTGTGCGAGGGCACCCAAGGCAAATTTTGAAGAGAACGAGGTGAACCCGTGGCAAGTATTCCACACCATCACTTTCAGGGATCACCAACCGCTACAGGTGTAGACACCAACTAAATGTACATTAAGAATTTGAAACCTTACAGTGTAATATCCTGGGGTTGGCAAGACTTTGATGTACACACACATTTATATCACCAAGGAGTTTTAAAAGGGTTCAGCCACATTGCCGAGAGAATGAGATTCCATCTACTCTTCATCCCTTACAGCGCTAGAGAGTACAAACGGAGGAGTGAATGACTGACAGGATATAGAGAATGCAACATACAGCTTCCACAGTCACGATTCAGGTGCCCAAATGTAAGTAAGGTTCTGCTGCTTAACCAAGTAAGATATTTTAAAATGCAGCCTGTTAGGGCCCAAGTCATAACCGCTTTCTATCGCATCTGTCCAAGTTGACAATTTCTTGGTGGAAAAAGGTTTTTAAAAAGTCTATTAGATCCAAACACTGTCCGTATTTTTCCACTAATGAAAAATGTGAAAAATACCTGGTGGACAAACATGTTGAATATAAATGTAGAGTTTGTATGGGTTTGTAAGGGCTACTAATTTTGGCAGACTTGGAAACTGAGGCTCGCTGAGAGAAATTATTTTGTCTACGATCACTTAACAGAGTGTGACGATAAATCAACGAGCTCTGCAACTCTGCCATCGAACCCCCGCCTTTAGGAATAGGCACCCTCCTCAAGGACTCCTCCACTTTTACATTCTGACCCTGTGACCTCTTCTGCCAATTCTCCTTCATGCCCACCGTCATTGTTCCTCTATGGAAGCTCTGAAGCGATCTCTTCAGGTTGCAAGAACAGGCAAATAAACCAAATACAACAATGCAAACCCGACAACGCAAACCTTAGCAGCATTTGATACACTCATCTTTCCCTTCAGCTCCAGGGACAATGCGCTACCAAAGCAGCTATTTACTCGCAAATCTACCCTGCTCTCCTTCTGCTGCCACTACAGCCTCAGGTGCACCCGACTTAAATGACAACCCTTCCCGTGGAAAGGAAGGCTTCCAACAAGCCGCGTCGTAAACAGGCTCGTTAGAAGGATGGCTTTGTCGGCAATCCAGCCGCTGCAGGTGCATTTTAAGCAGCATTGCAAAGCTGTGGACCTGCCTTCACTCGCCTCACTTTCATTTCGCGCTTATTGCACACGAGCAGCTAGAGAGAGCGCCGCTGACTGATCGGCAGTGTGAGCGGATTCCGACACTTTTACAACAAGAATACATTAGCGACTGTCAAGACACACTTAATGAGTGGCGTTTCTTCCAGATGCAAGGTTCCACAAACATCGTCGACGTTTTACATACAGAAAAGCAGCCAATTATTATTATGAGGATTATTTTGAAGCGCACGCAGACCACTTTATGTTTTTAAAATTCAAAAATAGACAAATGCATCTGTCAAGATCTAGTCCAGTGGTCATTACTCCGCAGTTACCTGGCCACGGTTGCTTAGAGACTTGCATTACCATTCTGTAAAGGAGCATTCAATTCTCTATCCAAGGCTACTTCACCATTCCTGGTCGCTCCTCACAGCATATTTTATAACAAAATGGTAGATGCATGTTTCAATGTAGAAGGATGGTAACTGCGATACTTGGCTAGGCTTAGATGAGAGAAGACCCGGAATGTGGCTAGCGGTTCAGCAGGTGAAATTGGTAAACCACAGGCTGGTTGTTGCGATATGATCATTCAATAATGCAAGCAGCAAGAGTGAAGAAAACTCCTTTATTGATGAATAAAGAAACCAAGGTATGAAGCCCATTTACCAGCATCCATCCAACTGTCTGTTAGGCTGTTTACTTGGAACAGCAAACCGTCCTCCAAGGCAGGAACGCATAACTTGGAAGCACGCTTGGAAGATGCACTAACATCATAACAACACAGTTTACAGCGTGCATGAAAAGCACAGAACACACGACATATTAAGAAAACCACACTGGTCGAGTGTAGAGACCAACAAAAGACAATAACAGAAACAGCACATGCAGCTCGGCCGAACCTCGCTGCATCAAGGAGGAAAATACCGCCGAGAGCTTTGTTGAGGAACTGACCACATGTGTTTTCTAAGACGACCCTCGCATTACATGGTCAAGGTGGCCACTGAAAAGCTTTCTCCATGACTAGCTTCTATCTACATACACCTCCAGGTCCACCCCCCCCAGATGCAGACAAGCTAGAGCAGGAGGCAGCGCAGCTAAATGTTCCCTCCTAGTTTTGTCCTAAGGGGAGGGGAGAGGAGGGGAGGGGCTTGGGGCTCCCCTAAGGACATTTTTTTACAAGAGCACAATAGTGCTCAATGCGCTCATTTCATACACTCCCAGGCAGATGTGGGGCTTGGAGGCATCTTTAATATCAATGGATGGGGGAAATTGCATGCACGCCCAAGGCCATTTTCTTTTGGTTCCATCCCAAGGAGATTGGGGCCACAGGGATAGGAGGGCCTAAGGGAGATGAGATTGGGGCCCCAGGTATATGGGGACCCCAGGAACATTCCATATGAACTGTGGGATAGCGACATACACACCCCTTCTTAGCCGGTCCCCCGGAGGACCAAACTTTTACCTTTCTTTCTTCTGGGCCAGTGGGCCATTTCTTATATGGAAAGCTGTGTTTTGCTCTTGGTGGCCAGCTCTAGCCACTGGAAGCATGGCTTCCAGGACTCCTGGCCTCTAAAATGTTGCAATTCTTGGGAAGCCACACTTTTACTGATCTACATCCTCACACAGGACCCGTCTCCTGCCCGGGTGCCAGGCACTTCTCCAGGACCGTGGGTCTTCCTTAGCAACACCTCACCTCCAGGGGTCCAAGGCAAAGTGGCCATGCCTTCGTCTGACCACTTGCAAAGCACCTGGGTCAGAGGAAGTCAGGGTCCCCCTCCTTCTGGAGGTCACATTCCTAAAGGGCCAGTACCCAGAAGATCGAGAGAAGCCCTGCAGGTTCCTTCCAACAGCGACGCCACCAGCCCAAGGGAAACAAAACCTAGTCCCTGGTTACCAGCTGAAGCACAACATTCCTGGAGACTATCACTACAGGAGTAATAAGTTATCCCCATTTCCAGCTATCCATTCCTCGGGCTTCACTTCCCACAGGTCTAGATTGTTCTTAAAAGTTTCTCCCTTGCAGAAGGCGTTTTAAGTGGGGGTGAAAAATACCAGAAGGTAGGCACCTCTGCCCAATCCTAAGTTGAAACATCAGTCCGTCTCCGTCCAAACCCTCATGCACAGCATTTTGCAACATTTTAAACTGGCGGATCGAAGTAGTCTGTTGAAAGACCTTGCTTGAGAGCATATGTTCCACCCCTAACTGCCTGGACCCTTCCTTCCAAAACGTCAAAGGGGAGGCCCTTCTGTAACTGGCTCCAGAGGTCTACCCTCCTTTGCATCTGCACGGTTGAGCCTTTACAGGCCAGGTGCAGTGTTTGAATTAATTAGCACATGCAGATTCTGTCCCTACCCCTTCCTCTCCCAGGCCTAACTGGCAACTGGCTCTGAAGTGTGGGGAGGCCTTTGATCCTCTAGCTGGCCAGCACAGTAATTAAGTGGGCCCAGTAGAGTGAGTCAAAGGCTATAATCTAATTAGGAGCCCAGCCAGGGAAAAATAATAAATCTTGAATTATCACGGAGTGGCGATATGTTGAAATAATGCCAAATCTGCATCCACCGTCTGATTTCCTACGGGATTAGTGCATCATGTGCAGATTTTGCACACAGTGTACAATATAGTGAAGCACTCAACATACATCAGTTAAGCACTGCAGATATACATACTCGCAATATTCATGCCCACTCATATTTCAAAGCCTGAGCAGGACACCACTAATCCATGAAGGGGGTTGGAAGGGGGGGGGGGGGAGAGGGGGGAGGGGATGATGGGCTACATGCCCCCTGATACCAGGCTGAATAAGACCTTAGTCTCCCACCCTCATGTCGGTCGCACACGTGTACACATGCTCATGGGCATCTACCCTAGAGTCTCTTACCCTAGCAGCGCTGCTGCTGACCTCAGCTTAAAAGGCTGACACTGGTGGCTAGCACTATCAATCCATTTTGACATCAGTTTAAGCCGAGTGAGAATCAAGGTAGACGCCTATAAAACTGGTAGTTCAAAAAGCAAAAAAAACACAAGGTGATTAACTGAGGTGGAAATCATTTTCTGGCAGAGTAGTGGGATGAGCAGATAAAGTCTCAAAAAGTTTGATCAGGAAAAATACATCAATTTGATTGTTGGACATCTTTGTCCTCACTGGCTTAGGCACCGTCAATGTTGGGTTAGTTTCCAGATTGATCAATCCTTTTTAGTTGCACAAACGTGGTTTCAAGCCAATTAGCCGATTGGTGCAGGGATTCAAAAGCATTGCAAGTGTGACCATAGTAGCAACCAATGATGGGACCAGAGCTAGAAATATGTCGGTCGTATTGAAATATGTTAGCAGAGCCAATAACTAGAGTGTGCATCTGAGTCAGTCTTGTTCCCTATCTAGTTCAAATATTCAGAATACTTTAAAACATATATCTTCAGAGCAAGAGAAGAACAATCAGAAGACTACTGGGCTGATGGTATCCAGTGAAGGTGAACCACAGATACTAATGGACTAACTAGAGTTCTTGCCTCTGGCACCACCATCCAGGTTATGTTGGCTGGGAGATGATGATGATGATGATGGGGTCATGTCATCAGTCCATGCAAGATGGTTCAAGTGGCACAGAAAAGGGGCACAGCTCAGCAGGACAGATCAAGAAAAGGGGAACAGCTAAGCAGGACAGATCAAGAAAAGGCGCCAGTTGGATGGTCTTGGTAAGTACAAACTAAAATTGCACTTCTTAATGTGGCTACTGTGCACCAATTTATAGTGGGTGGTGCTGAAAGTCTGCAGAATGTGCCACATTTTTTTTCAAGTCAGCCCTATTAGTCTCTGCCCACACTTCTTTGTTCTCAACAACTGGAAGCAAAAAGCAGTAGAAGAGCTCAGGTAAAACACAGCAAAAAAGTCAGAAGCTGAAAGGGCCTTGGCTGGAGGCGCTAGTTAAGACAAAAAAAAAGCATCCAAAGAGTGCTCAAACTCGACCTTCCTGTACTGCTGTATCAATCAATCAAGTAGTATTTATAGAGTGCAGCTTGTCACCCGCGAGGGTATCCAGGCACTTGCTGCAGGTCTCATTCGAAGAGCTAGGTCTTGAGCCCCTTCCTGAAGTCGGTCAGCGAGGTTGAGGTGCAGAGGAAGAGTGCGCTCCAGATTTTGTCGGCGAAATGGCAGAAGGAGCATTCTCCGGCATGCTAGTGGCGTATGCGAGGAATCTGTGCGAGGTGTGAGGAGCGGAGGTTCCTGGGGGGGACGGTGGAAGTGTAGCCAGTGGTTCAAGTAGGCGGGTCCTTGGTTGTGGAGGGCTTTGTTCTCATGGGTCAGGAGCTTGAAATGGCATCTCTTCTGGACCGGGAGCCAGTGGAGGTCTTTCAGGTGCTGGGAGATGTGGGTTCTCTTGGTCAGGTTGAGGATCAGTCTGGCAGCTGCGTTCAGGATCGTTTGGAGTGTTTGCATGAATTCGGTGGTGGTGCCTGTATAGAGAGTGCGTTGTCGTAGTCCAGTCGGCTAGTGATGAGGGCATGCGTTACTGTTTTCCTGGTGCTGATGGAGGAGCCACTCGAAAATCTTGCAGCGCACACAGAGCATGTGGAAGCAGGTTGAGGACACAGCGTTGACCCGACGTTTCATAGAGAGTTCGCCGTCTAGGATGATGCCGAGGTTGTGTGTGTGTGGCCTTTCGGTGTGGAGGTAGGTAAGAGTTCAGACAGCCACCAGGAGTCGTTCCTGAGGGCTGTGTGTTTGCTGAAGATGAGAACTTCCGTCTTGTCCATGTGAAGTTTTACAGTCATCCTTCATCCATGCTGAGAAGTCCTTTATGACGTTATGGAAGTTGGCCTTCGCTGCGGAGGGGTAGGCAGAGAGCGATATGACGATCTGTGTGTCATCAGCGTAGGAGATGATGTTGATGTCATGCGATCCGACGATGTCTGTAAGTGGTCATGTTAAAGCGTGTTGGGATGAAGGATGAGCCTTGGGGAATGCCGCATATGTTGTGCTTGGCTTGCGATGTGAAGGGAGGGAGGCGGACTTTCTGGGTGCGTCCTGTGAGAAAGGATGCCATCCATCTGTGCGTGTCGTCTGTTATACCAATCTGGTGTAGGCAATCAATGAGTGTGTGGTGGGAGACCGTGTCAAAGGTGACAGAGAGGTCAAGCAGGATCAGGGCATATGCAGAAGAAGCAAGCATGGCTCCATAGTCTAACAGTTGATTCAGACTACAAAGTCAAAAAATTGAGTTTGACTCAATTGAGCAATGCAATGATGACTACAAAACTACAGAGGGCTTTTTCCTTGAATGGGTTTCTGCTCCGGGCTGGAAATGCCTTTCCCTTGACAGCAAGATCAAGCCATAAGAAGTGGACAACTAGGAGGGAGAAAGATAGGACTAGGAGGATGAAAGCATCAGGTCATAGGACTAAGATGAATGGCATTGGACTAGGGAAGAGGAATTCAAGGAGGGATGGCCACAGATAGGCTACCTTACTTTCTTACTGAAAGAAGTAATGCCGAGTTCCATGTCAGCTTACAGTGCAGTGCTGAGTTTCAAACCTGTGACCTGCAGCTTGTCAATAGCTGATGCCGGCAAATAGACTCTCTTGAACCCACAAAGACTGCCCAAGTGAGTTCGCTGGCCCTAGGTATAAAGCTGATAGCACAGGTCAAGTCACGGATAGCTGTCATTTGTAATGGTGTTTACCATGCTTGATGAATAAGCAGTGCTTTCTTAGCGGGGATGTTTCCAAAGGATGCGGTTATTGTAATCTGAAGACGCTAAATGTCACTTGAGAATTTAATGAACTAGCTTTGACAACGTGTGCTAAGAATGTGCCTGGCAGTAATTTGTGTCAGTGTAAATGCAAAAGTTCTACTATATGGAGTTTTAATGTAATGCCATACAAAGATGCAATGATTAACAACTGTTCTACTTGAGTTTGCATGTATTGACAAACATTTGTGATCTGTACTACTGAAGTGTACAGTCAATGATGGTTACTGCATGGATAAAAGGCTTGTTGTATTTAGTACTCTTATAATATCCTTCCACCCACATTCAGATGAGTTACCCACTACGAAAAAAAATAGATAGGTTATGTCAAGACACTTTCTTTTCTCTAAAAATAACTTTTTGTATTGCACTTCACACTCCACTTCTAAATTTCTAAGCAATGCGTATGACAATTGTTACCATTACCAAACGTAACAGTACTCAATTTATCTTTTACATTAGAATAGCGTCCGAGTATGCCTGGTCTGATTCCTGCAAGTGTCAGTGGAGGTGTTAACTCGCTAAGCCATCTTGCTCGTTGAGTACATCAAGAGAAAACAACAGCCAGACAGCAACTTTAACTGTCATAAGAAATGCATTTTGGGATATTTCCCATACAACAAAGGATCAGCGAGAGCAGGCATTACCCCGACACAGGCATTCCGGATTGTGACTGCCATTATATAGAGCTGACAGACTGTTATTCTTTTAGTATAGGAGTGGCAGGTCGAAAGAACACATCATGGGGCAACCAGGAATATGGCGCTAATAGTTTGATACTCATGGTCTTAAAATCCATGTGTTCTGCCTATGGCAGCCAATGTAAAGACCTCATAACCAGGTATCGAAAACAAGCAACCGAACCACAGTATACACTTTCTTTTCTGTGTACCGACTATGCTTCAATTGGCATTGAAAAAATAAAAATGACTAGTAATTGGGTATCAATATAAAGCAATAATTTTTAATTGGACCCAAGGGAGAGATTAGGCATATTGAGGACATCTGTATCCCAGAGAAATACTGTAATATCCAGATCGTTATGTAATTGTGAAGGAGTTTTTTTGGGAAATCTGTTTTTGTGAACACTTATGATAGTTACTAAAGAATACTGTTAGAATTAAATAACAGCTTAAAAATGTCGAAATTTGCAGCCAATGGCAAATGTCTTACCATTTTGCGTTCTCACACTTCTGAAAATATAAAAGTGACAAGGGTGGTTGACATATCACACGGGAAAGGAACAAACCAAGACTAACAGTCAAGAGACTTTTTCAGGTATGTCTTAGCAAATTGCCATGGTGAATGGCTACTTTACTTGGGCATGTAATTGGCTGCATCTAGGAAACACTACCAACCACAGACACCTTTGTAAACTACTGAAAATTCAGGAAGGTGTGATTTACGTGGATCCCTACTCCACTTCCAAATTGGCTACCAAGAATGGCCTTTAAAATTCCACCTATGGATAAAAACCCACAATTTGTTGACATTTATGGACCATACAGCATGAAGATTTGATTCAAATAGCCAGCTTTTTACCTTCCCACAGTCACACAATTCTCCCGACAAGCATTGGCATAGCCAATAGGTCTCGCTTTTGGGACCTTATAAGTGATTAGCCATGCAACTCTTGATGTTGTTTAATGAAGGATATTGTGCTGGATAACTAAACACTTATAATGTTCCAAAGGCGAGACCTATTGGCTATGCTTTGGTGGGCCTTATAAGTGTTTAGGTAGAGATATTGACTTTGCTAATGTTTTTAAGCTGTTCTGTAGAGAAGTGTGGCTGCTGTGCAGCATGCTGAGAAGTTGTAATTAAAAAGTATAAGAAGCACTGAGTGATGCTGTGGTGTCGTTGAGTGATGCTGTGGTGGCCCCCGAGTGATGCTGTGGTGGCCCCCGAGTGATGCTGTGGTGGCCCCCGAGTGATGCTGTGGTGGCCCCCGAGTGATGCTGTGGTTGCCCCCGAGTGATGCTGTGGTGGCCCCCGAGTGATGCTGTGGTGGCCCCCGAGTGATGCTGTGGTGGCCGCCGAGTGATGCTGTGGTGGCCGCCGAGTGATGCTGTGGTGGGCGCCGAGTGATGCTGTGGTGGCGCCGAGTGATGCTGTGGTGGCGCCGAGTGATGCCGAGTGATGCTGTGGTGGTGCCGAGTGATGCTGTGGTGGTGCCGAGTGATGCTGTGGTGGTGCCGAGTGATGCTGTGGTGGTGCCGAGTGATGCTGTGGTGGTGCCGAGTGATGCTGTGGTGGACCTGAGTGATGCTGTGGTGGACCTGAGTGATGCTGTGGTGGACCTGAGTGATGCTGTGGTGGACCTGAGTGATGCTGTGGTGGACCTGAGTGATGCTGTGGTGGACCTGAGTGATGCTGTGGTGGACCTGAGTGATGCTGTGGTGGACCCGAGTGATGCTGTGGTGGACCCGAGTGATGCTGTGGTGGACCCGAGTGATGCTGTGGTGGACCCGAGTGATGCTGTGGTGGACCCGAGTGATGCTGTGGTGGACCCGAGTGATGCTGTGGTGGACCCGAGTGATGCTGTGGTGGACCCGAGTGATGCTGTGGTGGACCCGAGTGATGCTGTGGTGGACCCGAGTGATGCTGTGGTGGACCCGAGTGATGCTGTGGTGGACCCGAGTGATGCTGTGGTGGTGCTGAGTGACGCTGTGGTGGTGCTGAGTGACGCTGTGGTGGTGCTGAGTGACGCTGTGGTGGTGCTGAGTGACGCTGTGGTGGTGCTGAGTGACGCTGTGGTGGTGCTGAGTGACGCTGTGGTGGTGCTGAGTGACGCTGAGTGATGCAGTATGTAGTATAGTGTGGAACAAAAGCTAAGCAAAGGGAGTAAGTTAGACCAAAGATTCAGATTTCATCATCACTAAGAAAGCGGCGACGAGTCATGTAAAATTGCAGAAATCATCATGTGAAAGTAGCTGAACTGTGGTCGTTCAAGTATTTTGTTTAAACATCATGCACACAAGTCAGAACTATTTTTACAAATGCACAAAGGAAAGGAGTTTTGTAAAGAGAGTAGAAAGGGGAAGAGAGAGTGCCGATAGGCAAAGAGCGGGAGAAATGGGGCGAGAGATGGGCGGAGCGAGGCGCTTGGGAGAGCAAGCGAGAGGAAAGCCAGATGGTGCCTCATCGCACGCTGTAAGGGTGCCGCGAGGAAAGCCAGATGGCGGCTGTGCGCGTGCCCGCGCGCGTAACCGCAAGCTTGAGGCCAGCAAAAGCGTGTGGTCGGACTTTTAAAAGCCCACTTACTAAATGTCTCGGCCAGAGCAGCGCATGCGCTGGCTCAGGCGAGACCTAATAAAAACAGCCCTGAACATGTGAGGATAAGTGTATCCTAAACCAACAGAACAGCCCATAACCATTAACGTGTGCAGCCAACATCTTTACAAAATGGACTTTACATGGTCACAGCTTTGACTCTTTTTTCACCTATCACATATTCACCCACAAATGAATAATAATTTTATCAAGAGAATAATGCAAACAGAACAGAAGGATATTTGCTGCTAGAAATGAATTTCTATATTTTATATCACATACATGTAAAGAAATTGTGTTTCTGTAACAATTGTTTGACACTTGGAGGACAACATGAGTAAGGAGACTTTACATGACATCTCACAAGCCAACTTCAGTTGTATAAAAAAGAAAAACATATCCAGAAAAAAAGGTCTTCAAAAGCATACGTCATACCCAAGCAAATGGGTAATTCCTCTGCCGTTCAGTATGCTCACCCACATATGAGGGACATCATTTGGGTCAGGGGTAGTGTGAGACCTCCGGATACGTTGTACATTTGCATTCAAAAGTGAATTTGCAGTTTATCACCGAGTAAATGTGAGGAAATCGTGCTTTTCACAAATTTGGTGTTTGCAGTCAATTATGGGTAAACAGGAATTCTGCATTCATGCTCATCACATTGTCTTAGATTGTCCAAAGTCTCTAGTCTTCAGCGGTGCCTCCTCCGCTAAGGCGGAAGAGCGTCACCCCTCTGCTTTAAAGCGGTGCAAAGAAAAAAATAAAATGGTAATAACGGAACGTTGTCATTTTATTTTTTGTATTGCAGTTGCCACCAGGTTAGGCCAGGGCGGGGCTGGGCTCCCCTCGTCACAGGGAGTAGGAGTGGCTGATACTGCACCTAAAGTGTGCATGACCGTTTGGCCGGCCGACTCGCACTTTGCATGTTCTGCACCCAGGTTGTATTATAGCCTGGGTGGAGAACATGCCCAGGCTTCCACTACCTCTCCGAGTGCCGAACCATGGCCTGGATGCTTCCTGCGGAGGAGAGGTGACGGCGACCAGCAGGTAAGTTTTATTTATTTCCTGCCACCGTCCCCCAAGAGCCGTCACTGCTAGTTTTTAAAGTACTGGTGGTTTCAGAGGTTTCTCAGCGTGACAGTCGACCCTGAGACCAAGGACTGAAGACTTACCACTTCACAAATCTCAGTACCAAATCTTGCATCCAAAATGTTCTTCACAATGAAGATTTGTTTTCTTCGTCCTTCTTGCTCTATCGCCACCAACAAATGCAGTTTCATTTTGACATTTACATTTTGGACTGCTCCTGCAAATTCCACCCAAAACATAATTCTCACTTGTCGTTTGTGCTTTCGGCGTCCCCTACAGCGCAGCAAAGTCCCCTCATCAGGCCCCTCAAGTGAATTTAAATGTAGGTCGTGGCCCAAACGCTTGTGCGAGCTTGCTCAAAGTCACCCACCCAACAAGTGAGAAAAAGATCTGCGCAGAGGATACCACCCACCAGTAGAGGGTAGATCGAAACTGTCAGGAGAGTTCGGCTTGTTACTACCAGTCTGCACAAGGCAGAGTAATAGAACAGTAACAAGGTGTGGCCTAACAGGAGTAATTTAAAAATGTGCCCGGAGCAGTGACAGAATATGATACAAACACATGCCACAAAACTTAAAAACAAAAGGAACGTCAGGAAAAGTGCTTGGATTGGGAGGAGTAGGTGAAACCTAAATATATAACCATTGGCAAATCTCAGTGTAACCGTAAACAAGCATTGGCAACCGTAAAGTTTGTAAACTTTTGAAAAGTTTGCAAGAGTGGAGTTAAACTACTCCGGTCCGGCTGGGGTGACCAACTCCTACAAGGAGAAGGTCTGGGGGGTGCCAATAAGGAATATTTGGACAGTTACCTGGCCACCCAAGCATTTTCCAGTCCAGTTACCAACTTTGCAGCACGACTGCCATAGACTTCAATGGAGTGGTCCTGATGCCGTGGCTGCAGTGGATGGAAGATGCTCAGGGTGCGATTATTACTCAGTCCACAGGTCAGATGGAGCGACTATGGTCACAGAGGTCAGAGCCCCTCTAAGTCCTCTTTAAGACAGTAAAAGGCCATCTGCGGCTAGGCTACCGGTCTCCGTACACAGCGGTACCAGCAATATACTTTGTTGGAGGCTGATGTCCCTCTTGGGCGACCAATCTGGACTCAGATGACACTTCCAGGTCCGGCTGATTCGGGTGAAACTTTTGGTCATTGAGAAATGGTCTGTTGGGGCACCCAGCAGCTGTCAGTCGTGATTCTCCCGAAGTGGCTACTGACTTGCCAAGTTGGGCTACATCAGGTTTGTTGGCCCTGATGCAGGTTTCAGGGGGGTCAGTCGACTGACCTTTGGAGTCACTTCTTTGGTCTGGGGCGTGGGAACGACTTTTTCCCAAGGCAGAAGCCACAGGCACAGTCTCTTTGCTGGCTCAAGGTGCGGCAGCTGCAGTCCAGCAGATGGTGCAGTCTCTCTTTGCCAAGTCAAGGGGTCAAGCAGGGCAGTCTTTCTTCAGTCCTTATTCCAGTTCCGGCCTGATCTGCGGTTCAGTGTGCCAGGGGTGCAATATTTATCCCTAGAAAGTGCCCAGGAGGTGATGATGCGGTCACTAGCTAATGGGCTACCAGGTCTCCTCCCTCTTGGACTATGTGTGGCAGCTACTAATCCCAGATTGCACTATTCTGCCCACTCTCAAGATGTTAGGACCCTTTCTCGGATGCTAGGAGCTTGGTAGGCCACCCTAGTGGTGTGGCGACCTGCGGGCTACACAGCCACAGGAAAACCGGTTAAGGCACTTGTCGCCATTTCTCTCATCCTCCTGCCAGCCTGCCTACCTGAACAAAGGGCAGCCCCTCAAGAGTGTGATCGCCATTTTCCCACCAAAGGCGGCTTCTCCTTTGAAGCTCGCCTTTTGGGCTAGCACCCGGAGTGGCTTCCTGCAAAAGGGAGGTAACACCTCGCCCTGTAGCAGACTGCTGCTGTTTCGAAGCCTGGGAGTCGTTCACACAACTCGCCAGGTGGGCAGAAAGTTGTCTGGTAGCCAGTGGCCATGTGAGGTCACTGGACTAACTGGGTCAGAGAGATGCAACTTTTTAAAGTTGCATTTCTTTAACAGTGACATTAAATTAGACTTGGGCATCAAGACAGGTTTAATGCCAAAATTATTTTAATACCTTCCAGTTCCCATCTCAGTATTCCCATTCAGAAGTTAGCCGGGCTGAGTGGTCAGCAGGTAACCCTGTATTAGCTAATGAGGCTACCAACTCTTCCACAGAAAACGGAAATTTGCAAGTGTTGCTGTCAGGACCTACACACAAAATACATGTACTATTAAAAAATATACAGCTCTCTGCGTAAAGGCTCGATAGGTCTTCCTTAGGGGATACTTACATAAACTGTCAAGGGACCTGGGGTCTTTGGCATTGGTTTGAATGGCAAAGTTGAAGTAGCACTATTAATTACCACTGCCCTTCCAGTCTGCAGTGGCAGGCTGGGAGCAGTGTTGTACCATGGGGCATGTGGACACTGTCTTACATGCCTTGGGTAACCTGGGTTCCATATACTTGGGACTTATAAGTGAGTCAGTCTCTGTCAATTGGGGGTAGCCAATTCAACATACACTTTGAAAGGGGTTAGAACAACAGCACTGAGGTCTGGTTAGCAGGCCTCTGTGTACTCGGAGTTGAAAAACCATCCGCTAGTAGTCCAAATGGGGGCAAAAAGTGGGGGGAGCCTGCAAAACGCCTGTTTCCTTATAAATTTGTAAGCACTAAAGAACAATGTGCTTAGCTGCCAACCAAGCATCACAAAGGAAGGCTGTCTCCACAATTGCACCATCAATTAATACCTATAGGCATGTTTATGACAATTGGATTCGTGATGGCACGTTTTCGGTTTCTTCTGGTGGTGGCTAAGTTGCATTAATCATTTACTGCATAATGTTAGCCTTCTTGGCTTGCTAATAATTCCTGCAGACATCAGGCAAAGGTTGTCGGGGAAAAGTATAATTGGCATAGATTCAGAATATATATATATATTACACACTAATAGATTTTACAGGTAGCATAAACAAAAACTTGAGCTATTATTCAAACAAAAAATAAAATGAAAAAACAAAAACAAAGCTGGCATGATTAGAAATCTGTCATGCTACAGGACCCACTCCTTCCTGATCAGCATGGAAAAGAAGAAACAGTGTGAGAACACTCTGCATGATAAAGAGCCACGGGCAAGGCATTCGACCTCACCAAATTAATTCTAGTCCCCTTAATATGACTGACAGTCACACACACAGTCACACACAGTCACACACAGTCACACACACACACACACACACACACACACACACACACACACACACACACACACACACACACACACACACCTACCTACCTACCTACCTACGTTACCTTGGCAATAGGCTATCAAGGTAAATTAAGCAGTATGCTTGTTTCAATCCTAGAATACCGCCAGAGGGTCCTTCTTAGGTAGCTGCTTCTCAGTACAAGGCCTCTGTTCGCATCCACACTCTGCACACGCCTGCTGGCGTCTTGAGGCCGTACTTCTGAAGTTCGGTCTACATTTGACATAAAAAAAACAGACCTGGTGCAGAGGCAGCTCTCACATATAGATTTTCCTCAATAAGACAAAGACCAGATCTTATTTAAGCACCACAAATATAAACACATGAAAAGTACCAATACATTTTTTTTTTTTGTGAAAGTTTCACGAATTGCATCTTTCTGTTGAATAAGTAAATGCATCTTTAGAAGTGAACATAAGAAATAAAAAACAAAAGTATCTAGGAAAGATTAACAGAATCTTGTTTTGGCATTTCAAATTTAGCTAGGAAACATACAAATACAGGGAACAAGCCATTAATTTACGGCTGAACATTTTCTAACGTACTGCAATAAAACAAATAAAAAAACAAACTAATCTTACATAGAAGTTGATGTAAAACATATTGACCAACTACAACAGATCCTTTCCTTGCAGAAACAAAGTGCCAATATAAGGGATTGCTCAATTCATATTTGTTACATAGCATTATAGGTGTCCGACTAGTAGCCTAATCATTTTTGTACAGACTTCATGATTGTGTGCATCTAACCGGACTTTAATAAACACAAGTAAACAAACCCTAAGTCTGGTTAATACAACCCAAACTTTAGCTTTCACTTTCGGCAACTCTTGTGAGAAAAGGTCCTGGGTCAGGGAAACTGAGAAATAATTAAAATATCGGATTCAGAACCCAAAATAAAACTTTAAACCAAAATAGTACAAACTATTCACTAACATAGAATTCTGAAATACTACATGTGCATGCAACATAAATGGTAAAGGTTATTGCCAACAAGCTCACTTCTGCACCTAAACGGACTTTGGAAAAAAGTCTGTTATAGAATTAGTTCAGTTGAAGACCAGTAGCTATCACTTGTTTATCAGAATATATATGGTAAAATAGTGAAACACTAGAACAGCACTGTACAGCACCAATCAATCACAAGCAGTGCCAGACTGCCCTCTACAAATAACACAGAACATAACAGATTCACAGGCAGGTAACAGCTACTGAAAATTCACTAGAGCTCACTTGAGATGCCAAAAAATCTGACGCAAAAGGAAAACCGCTAAATATTATGTTGATAACAAGACAAGACCTCAGAGCGAGGGATAAGATAAAATCTAGATAGGTCTCTTTAGCAAGCAGCTTCACATTGTTGTAGGACTCATAATATAGACCATTGTTTAAACTAAAATGTGCTACACTTCAAATTCCAGTTAAATAAAAAAATCACGCAGTGCTAGTAGAGAGGTTCATAAACGTTACTTCTCCTATCTTAATATATTTGGTGGGCGAGACGTTTGTCGAGGCTGAATGTAATAGAACAAAGTTGGATTAAATCTACGAATGGGAGGAAAGATGTGGCAGAGGATTTTCACTGTTATCAACATATATTCCATTCGTCAGTCAATTTGAACAAGATCTAAATGGATACTTCTGCTACAATAATGCTCTAAGGCCAACCTCTCTGCATGTAGTCGAGCTTCTGGGGGGCAAAATTTAACATTTAGACACACAAATTACAAACATTTTTTACCATTCTTTTTTTTAGGATTTTACACTTTTGAATTTTTTTAATTAATTATTTAGGGGTTCAACAAAAAATAAAAAATGGGGCACCTTTAACTTGGATCCAAAAAATTGAAAGATTTTTTGGTGCAGTTCGCTTGGTGAGCAGTCAGCTACTGGTCTCTAGCTGCTGCAACACCAACAGATACAATTTTTGCACACTTCATGAAATACAATGCAATATTTGCATAGAGAGGGTTGAAGTCTCCGGTTTGGCTGGCAACAACTTTGGGAGGAAGTGAACCACCAGGTTAGAGACTCTGAACTGGAGCAGATGGTGTTGATGATCCCTAATATTTCTCATGTCTCCTATTAATCCAGGGTGTGGAATTGAATAAAATGTCTACTTGTCCATGCGACAGGTTGCTTCATAAATCTACTTGTCCTGTAAAAAAAAAAAAATCCACTTGGCCCTCTGATGCCATAATTTATCGCCACATTACGTGACACCAATCTCATTATAGAAGAGCTCTGTTAATAGCCTCTCTGATTATGGCAGGGCTCATATGAATTCTAGCAATTCCCACCTTTTGCCACCTTTCCACAGATTTACATACTGAGGCTGGAGGTAGCGCTAAGCAATAGTTAGAGGGTTGGAATGCGCTTTGGTGTCTGTGCAAACCTATTAACTTGCATGTTTTAGGGGTTTTCACTAGGTCTTCTCTAAATGTTGCCCATACTGAGAAAGGTTGGAAATGTATTCCTGACAATGGCAGAAGTAAAACTTCTTACACGGTTGGGAAAATAGTGGTTGGGAGATCGACATTACACGCTGCATGGAGGCAGAAAGGGTGGTATATGAGGCGAGAGGTTGCCTAAGAAATTTTCATAAAGTGTGGGGGCTGGCCTCCCAAAAACCTGACTAGGAGACCACAGCCTCTGGGACTACCTAAACATGGGACGGGCGGACAGCCGAAGTCGAGGACATGCAGGAGTCATGCACCTTCATAGTCAAAGGGGAGGGAGGGGATTGAGAAATGCTCCGGTTTCTAGCTCCTGCCGTCTCTGCTGCATTAGTAATGCTCTGATGACAATTGTACAAGACTAGCTGGAAGAATTGGTAAGCCTTATTGGTGAAATAATCTGATGTTTTGTTGCTTTTGTGTACAACAAATAATTTAAAAAAAAATAAAAACAGAAGTGGCCCGTCTCACCTTGGCATCTCGCATCCTAGAAGACCGCGCAGAAGGTGCGGAAAATCGGGCCCGCAGAAATAATCTCCATTTTATAGGTTTCCCTAAGGGTGTGGAAGGGGTCGCCCCAGAGACATTCATCAAGGACTGGATTGGAGCATGGGCCACGAAAGAGGGACTATCATCTTGTTTTGTCATTAAATGAGCCCACCTCTCGCTGACGGTGAAGCTCTCGCCGGGGGCCCTCACGGGAGGACGACGGTGTGTGTTCCCACTCTGTTAAGATGCTGGTCTTTCCGGACTACACTCAGCATGTACAGCAGCAACCCAAGTCCTCGGAGGCTGTAAAACCAAAACTAAGGGTGCTGAAGCTTCAATATATGCTCCTATTCCCAACCAAAGTACGGGTCATCCACGACACCAAATCCTTCTTTGAAATCCCTGAGGCAGCATGTGTATGGCTGACAGAACAAAGATCCATGCTCTATTATGCGCCACACCTGAAGTGGGCGGGCCCTTGCCCCAGGCTGCGAGCAGGACAACATGCGGAGGAGATGGGCCTGCAGAGGACTGTAGGCCTAGCGCAGAGGCGGCAAAAATAATTTAGGGACCTGACTGAAGGCATCTGGGGCTCCCCGTGAAGAATTTAGGAGACAGACTCCTGATTAGTATCGAAGATCCACATTCTTCCGTTTACCAACAACACAGGATCCCGTTTCTACACCTTCCACTGCCGGGTGGATGGCATGCTTGACACAGCTTTAAATATAAAAGTTAAATATATTGTTTGTTTGGGGCAACAGATGCTTCTGGGGGCAAAGTGTGAAGGGGGGTTTTGGGGGAGATGTCAGTTGGGGGTAGTTTGGCCCTGTTGGCCACTAGTTTCATTGCAGCGTAAGCGAATCATGTCACAGCGTTGTTTTGTTTAAATGCCATATCGCTTGGACTCCTGCCTCTGCACACAACATGACTGAACTTAAGATTAAGACATGGAACGTCAATGCGCTGAACGATCACATTAAGCGGGGGCAGTACTCCAGTTCGCCAAGCCGCACTGCCCAGATTTTCTATTCTTTCATGAAACTCACTTGATGGGCACTAAATGTTTGTTCCTTGCCATATATAGGTACAACAGGGTATTACATACAGGCTACGAGAGGTGACTGAACTACCGGTCTTCTTACATGAGCGTCTGCGCATAGTGGGTTGTCGTACGGACCTTGGTAGATGAGCGATACTGGATGGCATGATTCCTGGGCAGGCCTACATCTTGATCAGTGCCTACGTACCACCCGCTACTGAAAAGGGAGACACTCAACAAACTGCAGTCTGTAATGTTGGAGGTACCTCAGGGGTGCATGATCATTGGAGGGGACTTCAATATGGTGATGTCCCTCCAGAGATATTGTTCTAGAGGGGTGGTGACCGCCCTTGGGACAAAGTCGTGCCTCAGGCCCTGGGCATCCGTTCTTGGGTTTTGCGATGCTTGGAGTACCTGGAAACCCACAGATTCAAATTACACCACACCTCTATGGCCCATAAAACGAGGTCCCGGATCAACATGTTCCTGTTCCCTGCCATTGACATTCTCCTCACAACAAGATGGCAGATCTTGCCTTGGGGAATATCAGACCACTCATCTGTGGTGGTCTGGATGGGGGGAGATCTCTCCCCCATTAATCAATCGGTCTGGCGACTCAGTGCGTGGCATCTGGTATATAGGGAGGTCACGCAATAGCTGCTACAGGAATTGACTGCCCCCTTAGGCCTCAATACAGGGTTCGTAAAGTCCCAAAGTACCCTTTGGAAAGCCAGGAAGTCCTATATGCGGGGCTGTGGCAATATCCCACTTCAGGGCAAAAGACAGAAACAACTCCTTTCGAATCACCGAGTTTGAGGCGCGAATCACATGCCTAGAGCATTCAGTGAACTAGGTCGAGAATGGGGTTCCCTGAGACAACTCTGCCTCAAGGAGACGCCTGAATGCTGGATTACCTTGTGCAGTCGGGTGTACACCTGTAAACTGCTTTACTGGCCACCAATGTCTCAGCAGATAGAGTGGTCCCAAGCATTGTGGATCCTTCTAGAGGGAATGTCACTGGGCCCAGGAAATCGCAGACTTCTATCATGTGCAATATGCAAAGTGGGAGAGATACGTCACAGGAGCTTTCCACACATCAGATCGCAGATTTGCCCCTACCGGCATTGTCAGCATCAGAGAGACATGACTCAGATCAGCCTGTGAGGCTGGAGGAACTGGGGGGTCACCTCTGTGATAAATTTGGCTAAGACACCGGGCCAGATGGGTTTCCTATGGAGTATTATTAGAAGCTCTGCAAAGCCCTTTTGTCCACGGTCCTAGCCATGTACACTACGGTGGTGGATAAAGGTCACTTCCCAGAGGGACTGGTCCTGCAACAATAGTAGTCCTGCATAAAGCGGGGCAACCCCCTGAGGACTGCACATCGTACCGCCCGATTTCTCTCATTAATAGCGAGGTTAAATCATATGCCAAAATCCTGGCCAATAAGCTACTAGAGGGTGTATCGGCATTAGTGGATCTGGACCAATGCTGCTTCATGCCTCAACAAAGTCCTAGGCATTGCATTCGTAGAGTGTATAAGGTGGTAGCGAATTGGCACAGATTGGCAGATGCGTACACATTTGATTCCCTAGACTGATTTTCTCTAGGACCTACTGGGCTGTATCGGATTCGGGCTTAGGTTAATCTCCAACATACATACCTTTTATGCTAATCCCAGAGCACAGGTAAGGGTCAACGGTGCCCTATCCTAAGCTTTTTCGATACAGCGGGCACTAGACAAGGCTGCCCTCTGTCCCCCCCCCCCCCTCTTATTCGCTCTGGCGATGGAGCAGTTTGTGGCGTGGGTGACATGTGACGCACAAGTGCAAGGTTTTACTGGGGCGAAGGCCTGGAGGACTGCATAGTACAATATGCAGATCAAGTATTGTTGTTCATGTCCTGGCCGGGGTCCACATCTGCTACATATGTTGGAAGTGTATGGGCAGGCCTCAGGCCTACAGGTTAATTGTCCCAAGTCTCTCTTAGAGCCCTTGCATGGGGATGCTGGAGCACCAAACTGGCAGACCCAGATCCTGGTCCCGAAACTGAGCTTCCAATATCCAGGCATTCATGTTTCTCTGCTGCCTCCCCTCACACGAACCCTCAATCTCGACCAGTTAGTTGACCAGATGGGAAGGGATCTCCCCAAGGGGGCAGGCCTTTCACTCAGCATCTTGGGTAGAACTGCGCTTTTTTAAATGATGGTGCTACTGCGCTTTCTATACATACTTTAAAAACTTATAGCAGGCGATCCTGCCAAGGTGTTTGCAGACTTTCAGGCCAGGGTGCAGTCATTTTTAGGGGTCCAGCAGGTCCAGTGCATCACTTTCAGGAAGTGCACCCAATCTACATTTGATGGGAGTATGGCTGCAGCAGACATAAGACTCTACTACTGGGCCTCACAACTAGTGGTTTTGAACAAATGGCTTCAAAGGAGCTGGGCAGACCCTGCTTTGCGGACTGAAGTGGCTCCTATAGGTTCTGATAATCTTATGAATAAGCTATGGTGTGCCGGAGTCCTCCAGGGTGGTGTGTTTCAAGTGTGGAGGGCTGCACAGCTCTGGATTGGATGGGACAAGACAGTTGCATTGCAGGCCCCCCTCCACAGAAGGGTAGCTGGTTGCAGCAGGCGTCTCATGTGGAGAGCTTTTGTAGGTGCAATCTGTTTGGCATCTCCAAGTTGGGGAATTAATGGCAGGGTTCACATAAGCTATCTTTCCAGTACCCATAAGCAGACGACAATCTGCATCACTTACAATGCTATACATTTTTACAACTCACTGATGCACCACAAGGGCTCCATTGGCATGGCCTCAGAATTCAGCCCCCTGGAATTGCAAGTGCCAATGGGCCGACTGGGAGGGATATCTCATCTTTACAAAGCCTAAGTGATCAAATAACCTGATCGGTTTGTCCCTGTAAATGCTAAATGGGACACGCTTGGTTGGGCCCATTGGAGAATGGAGGGGGACCCTTAAGGAGCCAAGGGAGTTGGCAATATTTGCCAGGCTCCACATGATCCAGCTGAATTACCTACATGTCGCCTACCTTACTCCGATGCGCCTGTGGAGGGTGAAATGCCACCCCAGCTCCACCTGCTCACGATGCAGGATGGAGGAAGCAAGCTTTGTTCATGTAGTCTAGTCCTGCCCGGTGATCGATAAGTACTGGGCAACCATCTTGTACATTCTCTCATTGGTTTTAGAGCATCCCATTGACATGATGCTGTGGGTGCTCCCTTAGATTTGATAGAGGACCTGGGAGGGTACAAAGTGCAGCGCACACTGGTTGGCCTGGGAACTCAGTTGGCAAAGAGAGTCCTCGCCCGGGTATGGTACTCTGCAAAGCCTACCCTAATTGTGACCTGGAGCAGGGCAATGGAATGATGCTCCAAACTAGAAGAACCAATTTACGTGGCAAGGGAATGTCCACACAAGCACAAGAAAATATGGGGCAAATGGTGGGGTTTTTCAGGATTTTACTGAAAGGCAGGCGGATCTTGTATGCTTTGAGGAGCTATTGGTTATACTTGACCATCAACACTGAGAATTAATACGTTTATTGCAGATAAAAACAAAAATTTGTTTATAAAAATAAAAGCATTGCTTTATACAGAAGACAAATTATTAATGACCTTAGATCCATACAAACCATCTTCATAGACACATTTTGAGTGTTTTCAGGTTATGAAGTTAACCGGTATAAAACAAGCTAACAGAATCAAGCTTTAAATATCTTTAAATTAACATAAGGGAGAAATTAAAATTCATGGAAATTAACTAAGAGCCTCAGATTAAGGACATCCTGCCACTACCTCCCCTCATCCTGCCATTACTCCCACGATTCCACTCACACCCCACACCCATATCTCTGCTCATCCCGCCATACCAACCCCCCCTTCTCCCCTCACTAACACTCCCACTGTCTCACTCAAACCCCACATCCATTCCGCCTCACATCCTCATGGCACCACTCATCTCCCCGACTCCTACTCCTCCCCAACACTGATAATCACACTGTTCCAAACACATCCGTAACCCCCACCTCCTCATTCTGCCATCCCCACCGTCCCGCTCCCCTCACAACTACTCCCACAGGCACACACAGAACCCACACTCAGACCCCCTCACCCCCTGCCTTTACACCCCCTCATAGATAGCCACACAGAAAGATTTCAATACAAAGAACCTGATCATGTTCCGCCCCCCAAACTTCATACATGGCTCAACTATACCTCCCTCACCCACAGTCCATACATTTAATTTAACACCTCTCACCCCAGACCCCAGACTAGACGAGATATTACTATCACTACAACAAGTCAAAGCTGACATCCAAACTCTACATGATCTGATTCTTCAACAACCCAAGTTCGCGCGCCCTGAACTAGAACCCAGAACATACCGGCACATCAAAAATTCGAAACTCACCCAACAACTACACGCAAATTCCCAGAATCATGGGACCCTAAGATGGAGAACAGTGCCCTAACCCAACGCCTCTTCCCGTCCGATCAGGATGAAAAACCCTCTTTCAGCTAAAGACAATCTCCCTACTCCGTTCTTATGAGCTACCGTACCTCCCACTTAATTCGGAACACCCAGATAACTTACATAATCATTCCCTAATCCAATCCATCCCTACCAATCCCCTAAGAGCTACAAGACACAATTCTAGAGGCATAGTTGAAAACAACCTCACACGAATCCCCCTCCTACTCGAACCCAACATAGCACCCACCAAGACGCGGCTAAAATGTATACTCCTAAACTGTAGATCGGCATAAAGACATGCAACCGACATAACTGACCTCATACTCGCCAATGAACCTGACCTACTAATCCTGACGGAAACATGGCTAAACGAATCATCTATGCCCATCCTGGACATACTGGTACCCCCAAACTATTACATCGCAAGACTAGACAGAATTGATAGGCCAGGGGGTGGTATCGCTTGCATACATCAGAGCAATCCAACAGTGACCAGCGCCAATTCCCCTGTTCTATCCTCCTGTGAATACCTTTGTTTAGACATCTCTAATAATAACAAAGCAATATGTTCACTACACACATTCTACCACCCTCCGGGGGATAACCTCACCTTCATAGAACACCTCATGGATATCCTTGCTACAAATGAGGGACAACAAAATATTCAAATATTCCTCGGTGACTTCAATCTACATTGGGATGAACAGAACGACCCAGGAGTCAACAGCCTCAAAGCTTTCCTCTCAGACCTTAACCTTAACCAAATCAGTAACAGCCCGACACACGATAAAGGCACAACCCTCGACCTAGTAATTTCCAAAGGGGACTCCACTCAGCTTGAATCGATCTTCCCCTGTGACTGGTCTGACCACCACATCATTACTTTCCACGTCAAAGAATCAGTTAAACTACTCTTTGCACAACCCACAAGAACGAAAATTTGGAAGAGGAATCTAAAAAATGTCGGCTCTGACCTACTCGCAACCTCTAATCCTAGCATCTTGCTTCCCCCTGAAGGCCTATCCGATGTACAAGGGCTGACTAACCATTATTTCCACTCCATGAACAGGGTACTAGACAAAATAGCGCCCTTACAATTGAAAAGAGTCACCACAAAAGACTCAAAACCCTGGTATGATGGTAGACTAATTGAAGACAGAAGATCCCTAAGATTAATCGAACGACGATGGAGATCTGCACCATCCTCTGACCACCTCAAGCTATTAAGAACCACAAGAAACACCTACTTTAGACTATCTAAAGCCGACTTCTTCAGTAATCAACTAGACCAAGCCAAGAACCGTCCCAAAAAACTATTCGAACTAATCAAATCCCAAACCAAAGGTGTACCCACCCACCCCCAGGCTACCCCCGACTCACTACCCAACTGTGAGGAATTTGCCTCCTTTTTCACTATGAAGACAGAAACCATAAAGACCGGCCTGTTCAACAACCGTATATCCCTTACTAACACTCATAAGGAACACTGCATTGCCCACAACGGGAACCCCACTCGTATGCCCCGCAAAGTTCGACCTTAAGAACAACGCATCCGGGGGGCGTGGCTAACAGTCGAGTCGAATGGCGGCTCTCTAGCGAGGCTCCTCAGCCCTCGCCACATATCCGACATTTATCCTGCAATGAATTGTGTGCTGAACCCGGATCTCCGGGGGATAGAGGTGCCTGTGCCTAGGAGACCCGAACTAAGTAACAGCAGAGTCCCGAGGTGCCCAAACGGCGGAGAGACAGTCGCAACCGAGATGGACAGGGAGCGCAAGACGGCGGCGACATCGTAATCGGGAGGGCGAGCCCCGGAGCCCCTGAGCAGAACAAAGGCTTCCAGACCATCCGGAGTGCCGATCGGAGCTGCGGAACGCGGACTGACACCTGCGGTGCGAGCCCCGGGCAGCCGAGAGGTGGCGAGTGCGAGGCAGGTGGGCGGCGCCTTCACACCCGGCCCGCTGAGACGAAAATCGAGGCCCCGGCGGGAGCGGAGCACAGGGCCTCAGCGGCGGCACCTCCCCCGCTCCCCGTAGATCAGACACGCCAGACGGCAGCCCGTTTCGGGCATAAACACAGGATATAACGGAGGGGTAGGTGTCTGGGGGCCCACAGGAGGTGCTTTCCCCTCCAATAGTGACATCAGGCCTGCGGGAAACACACAGGTGGCCTCGGGGGGGCCGCTGCACTGGTTGTGGAGGAAGGGGACGCCGTGGGACTGACCGGGCGCCCCTGGAGACGTGTGGGCTCCACTGTAGACCTGCAGCAGGCGATGCGGCCCTGGTGAGAAGGCGACAATAACGTCTCGAGCCCAACAAACTGAGGCTCGGATTCATGCTACAGGGGCTACAGGGGCCACAGGGCCCTATCTGACATTGCCGAAATAAGGAACCCCACTAGCCACGTGAGATAGTTGAAGACGGGTGGAGGAAATGGCGGTGCGCTACTAATAACCCCGGATAATCAATAGAGGCCGATCCTTGGGAAACCAGACAGGCCGCCGGGGGGACTGTTTTCTCCACCGGGCAGGCGGCGGAGACTACCGAGGCCGGTCTCAGACAGTGGACTATATCCCCACTCCAGCGACCAAAAATGGCGAGTGGAAGAGGACCTAAAGCGTCAGCTCAAAATAAACTTGCAAAATTTGCATGGAACAAGGCAGGAGAAGAGCGGGACAAAGAGCAGATGGAAGCTCAGGACGGAAGAAGTGGCCTCTCTCTCCAAGCAGACCTCATGCTACATGACATCATGGAAGCCATCTCGGGGGTGCGCACTTCTCTGGAAGCACGCATTGATTCAGTGAACTTGGAGGTGTCCCTACTCCGGGCAGACTTTCGAAAAATGGATAATAAAGTTAAAAACCTGGGGGACACGACGGCTGCACTGCAGGTGGACACGTCCCAGCTTCAACGACAAGTCAGCGAACTGCAAAATCAGCAAGCAGTGATGGCAAAACAGCTGGACGACAATGAAGGACGGGCAAGGAGGAATAACATTCGTATCCTGGGGGTACCGGAACGCGCGGAAGGACCTGCGGCGGACTTTTTCGTTGAAGATTTAATCACGAAACACCTAAAAGACTTTCCGGTTACTTCTCCATTGAAAGAGCCCATCGAGTCCCTGGGGGTCGCCCTAGGCCGGGGGCCCCCCCGCGTCCACTCATTGCTCGGGTCTTCAACTTCAGAGACCGAGACATAATCCTACAGACGGCTAGAGCTAATCCTCCGCTCAAGATAGACAATAGTGCGGTCACTTTTTTCCCGGTTTACACCGCGAAGGTCCAGGCTCAACGGCGTAGTTTTATGGCCGTAAAAAAAGAACTCAGAGACCACAAAGTGAAATATGCAATGCTATTTCCGGCGAAGCTACGCGTAGAATCGGAGGGGAAGACGTTCTTCTCCACACCAGAGGAAGCCTGGGACTGGATGGAAGGTTGGCGCAAAGTTGGGGGTCCACGCAGGGGTCGGAACGGAGGACCCCGTCCGCCCAACTCCAATCAGGGGTCCGAGCAGGAAGAAGGCCCATCCAGGGCTGACAAGGGAGAGACGACACGCAGTGGAGCAAACTGACCCCAGCTCGAGACGAACCAGAACTGTTTACAGATAAGTGATCAAAGTGGGCGGTGAACCTGGGTGAATTTGAACACTTTACCTAGCGAAGGGACAGAGAAGTATCACCAGCACAGGCCTCGGACACTGAACTGAGTAACATGATCACTCCGGCAAAGGCGAGTGAGTGAGAGCTGCCAGCCATCACCCATGAGTACTTTGGGGGCTGAAAGAGGCACTCTGCCTAGTTTGGGAGTGGGTAGTTCTAAATCCACTGGCAGGGGGGCAGGGAGGAGGGAGGGCAGTTTGGGGAGGGGGGATTGGGAAGTTTTGAGTGGTTGTTTTTACAAGTCACAGGTCGATTAAGAGCATTTCACACGTTTACCTTGGACAGTCACCTTGATAGGAGAGGTTGCCGTAATCTGGGTTGCTATAGATGTACACATCATGGTGGGCAAAGGTGTGAGGGGGAGAACTTGCTTCCAAGCAGCAGGCATCGTGCCCCGAAGGGCCATGGAATACTTAGGTCCGCGTATACTGACATTTGATGACAGGGGTTAATATGGACACGTCACTTTCAGTGATGACGTGGAATGTGAATGGAATGGGGGACAAAATCAAGAGGGGTATAGTGCAGCAATACCTAAAAAGACATGCCCCCAATCTGGTGCTACTCCAGGAGACACATATGGTGGGTAATAAATGCAAAGCCCTTACACGATGGGGTTATAAACTACTGGTACATGCAGACTTCACCTCGGGATCCCGTGGCATGGGTATTCTGGTCAAAAAGAATGTGGCACTTACACTGAAGCGCACATGGGCAGATCCGCGGGGCAGGTTTGCAGTGGCAGAGGCGCAATGGGAAGGCAGGATACTTAATGTGGTCTCGGTGTACCTCCCACCAGCACTGGGCACAGAAGCACTGGTGGACCTGGGGACGATACTGGCAGACGTTCCCATGGGCACGCTGATAATGGGCGGAGACTTCAACATGACTATGGATGATAGTAGAGTTAGGCTTCCACCCAGACAGGTGTCCCGACCGCACACACATATAGAAGAGTTCGCCACGGCCCTGGATCTAGTTGATATATGGCGTACACTACAGCCGGACGGAGTTCAGTATACCTATTACTCTAACGCCCACAAAAGTTCATCCCGCATCGATTATTTCCTAACACATTCAGGGTCCATTGGACAATTTCGTAATCCCCGGGCACTCCCGAGGGGCAGACCACTCCCCAGTGACAGTGGAACTCACATATTTTGAGAGCCAGCCGCGAACTACACTGACTCAGTCCCTGGTTGCTGACGATCCCCGATATTAAAGAGGAATTACTTGAACAAACCAATAACTACTTTAAAGAAAATGTAGGTTCTGTGGACTCAGCGCAGATAGTATAGGAGGCCTTTAAAGTGGTGGTGAAGGGTCGTGCCTTGGCCCTTAAGGTTGGGTATACCAAAAAAAGACAACACCTGGTCCAGGTTGAGGGCGAACTCCAACAATTAGAGGACGAAAATAGTAATACCCCCTCAGAGGACGCCAGACACCGCTTGATGCTCAAACAGGAGGAATATAAGATCCTGGTCAGGGAGCGGATGCAGGCCAAACTCCTCCACACGGCACATAGACTGTACGAACTGGGAGACAGAGCAGGTAAACCCTTAGCGTGGTTGGAGAAGAGGGAACAAAGTGAGAGGTGGGTGCCCCAGTTGACTCTCAGGGACGGGTCGCACATCACACACCCAAAAGACATTGCCAATGCATTCGCGGACCACCTGGAGCAAATCTATACCCCATCCACTCCATACACGACGGAGGACTCTCGCCAACTCCTCGAGGATAGCGACATACCGACACTGTCTGACAGCGATAGGGCAGCACTAGACGAAGATCTGACGGACCTCGAAATCCAACAAGCCATGAGCAAGATTCAATCAGGAAAGGCGATGGGGCCCAACGGGATCCCCATAGAATTCCTAAAATTGGTGGCCACCCAGGCGACCCCCCATCTGCGGGCCATGTTCGAAGAGAGCTATGAGAAGGGTCTCCTACCGGAGGACCAGCGACTGGCTTCTATTGTAGTGATCAGAAAGCCGGGCAAACCCGCTGACAATTGCAGTTCCTACCGCCCAATCTCCCTGATAAATGCGGAAGCGAAGATCTTAGCAAAAGTCCTAGCCCTACGCCTGGTAAAGGTCATATCCTTGCTGGTTCACCCAGATCAATCTGGCTTTATGCCTGGGAGGAATACGGCGCTCAACATCAGACGCCTCCACAATGTGCTAGCGCGCCGGGAGTTTATCGACGAATTCGCAGTGGTCCTATCTCTAGACGCCTCAATGGCATTCGATTCCATCGAATGGCCCTATCTATTCGAAGTTCTGAGGCGTATGGGCTTTGGTCCCAAATTCATGGGCTGGGTGAGATTGCTGTATACAGACATTCGGGGACAGGTTCGAGTAAATAATTATACATCCCGAACTTTCCCACTGAGAAGGGGCACTAGACAGGGCTGCCCTCTCTCCCCTCTCATCTTCTCTCCAATACTGGAGCCATTGGCCTTGTGGGTCAGACGAGATGTCATGGTGAGAGGATTGAAATGGGTGGAGGGACATGACGACAGAATATCGCTATATGCTGACGATATTTTGCTTTACCTTGCCTCCCCCTACAGATCCCTCCATGGGGTTTTAAATATATTCACGAACTTTGGGAAATACTCAGGTTATGCCATAAATTGGAGTAAATCAATACTGTTCATTCTGAAGGGTCAGACTCCCCGACTGCCCACGGGCTGTACGGTGGAGGTCACAACGGAAGGCTTCCGCTATCTGGGGGTCTTTGTAACTACGGACCCCCAACTCTTCTATGATCGCAATCTCGCTGCCCCCCTGGCTCGGCTGCGTGCCGATGTTAAACACTGGCGGTCTCTGCCCCTGGTGGGGCGGGCAGCTCTTTTCAAGATGCTAGCCCTTCCTCGATTCCTGTATATTCTTCAAAATTGTCCCCACAGGGTCCCTGACGCGTATTTCGCAGGGGTGGAGAGCGAAATCAGAACGTTGCTCTGGGATGGTGGATCCCCTCGTATAGCTATGAATAAATTGACTAAAGGGTGGTATGATGGAGGCATTGCCCTCCCGGACATTCGCCTTTATTATTGGGCATTGCAGCTTGTGGTAGTGAACCATTGGATTTACAGATCCCCTGTGGATCCGGCATACATGCTTGACAAGTACCAAATGGGAAAAGCGGGATACCTGGAGGCCTTGTACTCTAGGGCTCGGAAAAGTCGATATGTTGGCCACACAGCGGCGATATGGCACCGGGCAAATTCCCGTTTAGGTTGGGCAAAGACTTTCACCAAAGCTACGCCGCTGTGCTGTACCCAGAGACTGGGTCTTCTGGGTCGACATCCCGGATTTGACAAATGGGACATTATCGGAATCTCCACGATAGGGGACTTGGTAAAGAAGGGTGCACTTCTCAAATTTGGAGACTTACAGAGGACATATGACTTGGCCCAAGGTGAGGTGTTTAGATACCTACAAATTAGACATGCCCTTATCACAGCCCTCCCAGACATGACGGATATCCCAGACTCATCCCCCCTGGAGGACAGACTTCTCGATGGTCCGCTGCTCACCAAGGCCATATCACTAACATATAAGAAACTATGCAACAATTTACCTGATACACCTCACAAACTTCGGGAGCGATGGCAGCTAGACTTGGGGCCTATTGATGACGAAGACTGGTGGGCGGCACTGATGTCCCCCCGTGAGGCAGCCATAACACTCCGCTATAGGCTTATTCAACAAAAATGTTTACATAGATCTTACTTGACTGGCATAACCCTGGCGAGGGTAGGCTCAAGGACGAATACACTTCACCTTCGAGGTTGCCAACAAGACACGACGACTTTTTACCACATGATATGGGAT
Organism: Calotriton arnoldi; assembly: GCA_963921515.1. Lineage (NCBI taxonomy): Eukaryota > Metazoa > Chordata > Amphibia > Caudata > Salamandridae > Calotriton > Calotriton arnoldi. The sequence goes on along the minus strand of CAWUFW010008952.1, from coordinate 276,550 downwards.
TGCCCGGAAGTGAGACCTCTGTGGGAGGGGGCCAAGGAACACATCCTTGAAGCCCTGGGGAAGGAGCTCACCCTTACACCTTGGCTGGGTCTCCTGAATATATGGAAACAGACAGATCTTACAGATATCGAACAACAATTCACGACACTAGGCTACACTCTAGTTAAAAGGGCGATAGCGAGGAAATGGGGGGTGGCAGACAGACCTTCACTCAGAACGTGGGTCAGAGAATACGACAAATGCATGATAGCAGAAAAAGAGGTGTACAAAGCGAGAGGATGCCCTAAGAAATGGGATAAAAAGTGGGGCAAGCGAATGCTTATCAAGGTGACCTATGTGTGTCCCCATCAACAGAAATGGAACTGCAACGCACAGAAAGGCGACGTTTTACTGCACCCTGATTGTAATGGTGACCTTACCCTGATGACTCTATATATTAGGAAGTATGCCAAATATCTTTTAACTGTGTAAGTGACTTATTATTACCAATAAAAAATATTTTTTAAAAAGAGAACAAAGCATCCTGGTCCTCCTTCTACACTTACAGTGAAGAATCTATACTAAAAGCGTTAATGGCTTTGAATCCCTCCACCCACTTCACAGACCCTCTTCCCGCTAACTACTTAAAAGACTTCATTCCATTGTTACTGTCTCTATGGACCAAGATCAGAAATACCTCCCTTCTTCAAGGTACCATCCCAGACATTCTTAAAACAGGACAGGTATCCCCCATCTTAAAGAAACCAACGTCTGACCCATCGGACTTAAATAACTATCGCCCGATATCAAACATCCCCACTCTGGCCAAACTCCTGGAAAAATGTGTGCACACGCAGCTTAGCAACCACATTGAACAATTCAACTTGCTCAACCAATACCAATCAGGCTTCCGTGCAGATCACAGTACGGAATCAGCCATGACCCACATAAGACGACGCACTAAAAATCCTTGACCAAAACGAAGCCTGTTTAATAATCCTACTGGACCTTTCATCGGCATTTGACACCATCAAACACGACAACCTGCTAGACCTCCTGAAATACAGAATGGGACTATCTGGATCGGTGCTTACTTGGTTCACCTCTTTCCTCCAAAATAGATCACAAAGATTCAAGGTTAAGCAATCCTTATCCGAACCCGTCCCAGTCACTTTAGGAGTACCGCAGGGATCATCCCTCTCACCCACACTTTTCAACCTCTTCATGGAACCACTTACCGAACTCCTCAGCCTCTCCAATGACCATTATCACATGTACACAGATGACAACTCTACATAAAGATCCACTCACTTGAGGACATCAAATCTCTTAACTCAACGCTACAAAAAACTCAAACCTGGTTGGCCGAAAACCATTTGAAACTAAACACCCTCAAAACTGAATTCCTTAATCGCCCCCCCCCCCCCCGCAACCGATCAACCATCATCCTCGACTGGCTGAAGCACCCAAAGGCCAACCTCTCATGGTCGACTCAGCGAAATCGCTGGGAGTAACGCTGGACAGAAACCTAAACATGCATAAACATATCAGCGCCTCTACAAAAGGAGCAAATTTCCACATGAACACCCTGAGAAAACTGAAACCCTTCCTACCAGCAAAAGACTTTAAACAGGCAGTTCAAGTGCTAGTAATCCCAAGAGTGGAATATGGGAGTGTCGCTCTATGCGGCCTTCCCAGATCGATGACGGCCCCTCTAAGAGCCTCAATCAACTCAGCTGCTAGACTCATCACAGGCTCCAAAAGAAACGGTCACATCTCCCCAGACCTTAGAGCCCTCAACTGGCTACCGTTCGAGGCTAGAACTAATCTGAAAATCGCATGTATGACACACAAGGCCCTACATCACAATACTCCGAGCTATCTAGCTCAGAAACTGGTACTCTCTTGCAGTAATAGATCCTCCAGGAGCTCCAGGAATCTTCTTCTGAAACCACAACGATTTGCCAAGAAGAAAACTTACAACCGGACCTTCTCAGGAATGGCTCCGAGGTTCTGGATTGCTTTGCCCACAGAAACAAGACAGAACCCTTCTACTGCCTCCTTCAAAAAAGAAGTGAAATCGATTCTCATGGCTAAATTTACCTGATCTACCTACTTAACTCTAAAATATAATTACCAGTTTGTAGTAATTATCACTATGTATTTGAGGCTCATATATTTCTCTATGCTTGTATCTATTTCTTACATTTGCCCTGTGAAGCACTCCGATACCCGCAAGGGTCTTGTTCGCGCTATATAAAACCTTCAAAATAAATAAAGAAGAATTGGAGCAAGTGAATCAGGGTCTAAGGGAAAAACAAAACCTGATGGAAGTATATTATTTCCTAAGATGACATCTATCTGTAAAAAAAATTCTGTGAAATGCTACTTGACCTTTAACAAGACTTTTTCTAATTTGTAACGGGAAGGCAAAACACGCTTTAAGCTTATTGACTCCCTTACAAACGCCCAACACGAAAACGGGATATTTGTCTACAAAATATTAGAAACTATTACGAATGTGTGATTATGAGCCAGATAAGCAGAACCTTCGGAAGTAAAACATAAAGCTCAGAGATGCGTGTCTGGGTGACAGCAGGAAAACAAACAAAATCTTTCCTATAGAATACGTTTTTCTGGGTACATTGCCTACCCTGAAAAACTTAAATGTGCCCTGTTTGATGGGGTCAAGGCAACTATTTTACGACAATCATTAAATAAAAATGCAGGTCACTTAAGAATCTTATAACACCGGCTGGAAAGACTGGAGTATAAAAAGGTAGAAACTAAATTGATCACTTTCAAAAAGGATATCAACCTCTAAAAAAAAATGTAAAGATGAAATCTATCTAAAACAAACATACGTTTCAAGTGTAGTAAAGAAAAAAAAGCAACTTTTAACAATAATGTCCGAAAACTGTACTCTTTTGGAAAAAAATAAACTATCATTGATACTTGGTGAACCATTAACAATAGGTTAAAAGCAAATCATTTTTGAATGTTTCTAATTGCCATGAACAGAGCTCTCCAGTTTAGCTGTGCGTTCAAAAAGCTGGCATAGTAGGAAAAAAACGAATTCTATGTAATGGGAAGGAGACATATGAAAACATCTATATTAAAACAAAGGAACTAGCAAGACTATCCTACATGAAAGGAAAAACCTTTACAGCAAGAAACAAGCGCATACATCGCTGATAGCTGAATATTTTATCTTTAACCAATACCACCAAATGTCATTAATAGAGAGAACAAAACAGAAAACTGAAAATAGATTAGAAACACTACTGGAACATATTATGTAAAATGTGAATTTACGCTGTATTTCTGTCAATATTTATGCATATTAGTACGCTGTTTAACATGTAATTTAATTTGCAACTCAAATATGCAATAAAAAGTATAATTAAAAAAGGGTCACACCCCTTGCATTATTATTATTATAGGATCAACTCAAAGGGATTATAAGGTACATTTATGAAGTCTTTCTTGCTGCCTCAATGGAATATACTTCTCTTACTAAGGGCCGTAAAAAAATGTCAGAAAGAGAACTCTGTTGCAACGGCAACAGAGTACCCTTTCCCCCAACATAATGTTCTGCCCGTTTGATTTAAATAGGGGCGTACCTTTGGTGTAACAACAGTGGAGATAACTCCGTCACCACCTCGGTTACACCTCTCGGACAGTGACAGAGTATGGGCCATCGGAGGTTGACCGTTATGTCTGTCAACTTAATTTAGATTGGAGCAGACATACAGGTCGGATTTCGCTGCCCGTCACAGTCAGGAAAATCCTGGCGGTAAAGGGAGGCAAAAACTGCAAAATGCCCTCCTTGCCATGGAAGGTAACTCCCATGGCAAGGGGGCAGTGTTTCTTATTCTCAAAAACAAAATCCAGCTTTGGGGTTTTGTTTTTTATACTGAAAAAGTTGTAACTTTGCCGTTCGGCTCAGTCATGTTACATACATTGGCATAACTGCGGTTCCTGTCAATGCCTGAAATTTCCACCTACCAGACAGAAATTTCAAAATTTGCTAGTCATATCGGGCCCTAAGTTTCTGTTATTGAACTCTGAGGCACCCAAAGTATCTTTGTCTTTAGTTAGAAGTGCTAGGCTCCCATGTGATGGGGCCCTGACAGCTTTGAGGGGGAACCAAGAGCATGCCACTCAATCAGTAACGTCCAATGATATTGTTGCACTAAGCAAACTACAGAGATATTTACCCAATTAAGCAATGATTAATTAATTTTAGTTATTTACAGAATATGTTCCATCCTTGAGCAATTGAAGAAATATTAGCCATCTCTGCAAAGCCTCAGCACATGCTCCTTGTGACCAGATGCCTCATCATATTTTTTTTAGGTCTGGCTTTAACCAAAATCTTTTGATTTTACTTAAATTATATGAATGATCCACATACTTATAGAGCTTTCAGCCAGCCCTATTCATCTATTGGTCTGTTACTGTGGCCAGCCCACTTCAGCCATTGGCTAACTTCACTACGAATTATGGCATTCTGCCCAGTCACAAGGAGCACATCCAAACACAGTTCCCTTAATTGCCTAGGCCTACTGTAGCAATGTGTGCTTTCTAAAGTAACAAATATTTTGCTTTTAGCTAATGTTTTTTTTTTTTTTTTTTTTTTTAAATTGATATGGACCCGACAGCTTCCCCAACAATAGGTTTTTGCGAGAACCATGACAAAACAAGCACTAAGAAAGACAAGCATTTGCAATGCAATAGGTCTCGCATTTACGCAAGTTTAAGCTACTGGCATTGTAAATGACAATGCGTTTTATTTATGTTTTAAAAACCAAAATAAAAGGCAGTCATTTACAATGCCTATACCTCAAACTCACCTAAATGCGAGACCTACTGCATTGCAAATGGTAGGCATCACGGACAACGGGAGGGAGGGGTGGGGGGTAAACCAGGAACGACAACGGGAAAAAGGGTTGGGGGGGGCAAATAAGACTCCAAAGCACGTCGGGCCTGCAGTAAAAGAAACTGGATAAAGAAAATAGTGCTCACAGTCTAAATAACACGTACCGTGTAACAACCGAAGTAAGCCTTGTCGGCCGACAAATGAAGAGGAGGTGGTACTAAGGAGGGACTAACAAGCCTATTTACGAATCAGAAGCCAGCATTTAGGACAGACAATGACACAAGCCAATGGCAAATATGGGTGGAGAGTGGGCGGGGCTTCTAATCCCTACTCCACTACAACAAGTCTCACAGAGCAGCGCATGCACTCTGGCTCTAGGCTCGACCTAAAAAAGGATGACGGTTAACGCAAGGCCTACTGGATTTGCCATTGTTTGTTTCCATATGGCGTAGCTTTCTTCTATGGCTGCTGAGTTGTGAGAGTCTGTGTGAAGTGCACTCTCCAAGACGGTGAATCATAGTTACACTACTGCAATATGTTGCAGAAACCCACAACATATGCAGAAAATTTATAGCAGAAAAGTTTTTGTTCTCTAAGCAGCGAATGGTGTTAAAATGAAATATGACGAAATCTCGCCGCAGCAGACATCAGTAGAGAGCGCTGAAGAACTATACATGGTTAAAGAACAGTTCAGGCCCAGGCTTCATGTAGGCGAGAGTTCACTAGAAATTAGAATGCACGATCAGCAAGGTTCAGTTAAACGAAACATGCGTTCCAACAAGTCTTGAAGAGTTTTATTATCACAGCACAAGCACATATCTAATTGTTAGTTAAAGGAAACGTGGCCTGGAGAATATAGGTATAAGGTAATTTCAGTTAAGTGCACACAGACTCAGATAAGAATTCTTGGGAGCAGAATGATAAACATGTATACTTGTTCGAAGGGAAGTTGATGACGTACTAAGCTTTGTTAGACTTACAATAAGAAAATGTAGAGGAAAGGTTACAAGTTTAAAGGACACGTGATGTGATGTTTATGTAAAGTTCATGATTAACTTAATGTACTCTGACAATTGAATGTAGCTCAGCACTTGGTTCACTATATAAGTGTCTGCCTGCAAAAGGCAATTGAGTTCAGCTGGTAACCTCTGCGAGGACAACTGTTCTCCCAGCTGAGACAAATACACTTGCCTTTGCCTTTCTAAGAGAAGTCTTGTTTTTCTTTATTTCAGTTTTTCCACAACAGTTGGCAAGCTGAACCAGGACTCTAATGTGTCCTCAACCAACTGCTGCCACTGGAATACCGCCTACCCCGCTGCATAGACCATTGCACATGTTTGACAAGGTAAGAGGACACTGTGTTGCCTAAAGTTCTGCCTATTCACAGGAGCGGGAAGGACCCCAGGAGTTGCCGTCTTTAAGGGGAGAACAATGCAGACTTCTTTCGATGTTTGTATATTATATGACTTGTCTATTTTGCAATGATAAATGTGGATGAAATAGGGTTATCGAATGCAAGATTTTGTATGAGTAATGCAAAATGTTATGTTAAGGCGCTACGTAGTCGGTAGAGAGTTTTCCCCAATATGGGTGATGAGGGTTATTGGAAGTTGGGACTCCAATATGTGTTCCAAAATGTTGACATAGGGATGGCTGAAAAGCTGATGACACTAAACTTTACCTCCAGTAAGAAATGAACACTCGAATCATCGTCCTGGACCGAATGTCTTTTAAGTCATTCCATGGCCTATGAGGCGCATGGTTTGAGGGTTATCCTCTCTTGAGCTCGGAGGGAAGTGAACAGTGGCTGCAGACTCAATATATATCTTATAGTAAGGAAACGGTCATTGATTTTAGAAATAGCTAGCGTTTATATTTTAAATAGGTTGATGAATGTGTGTATGCGTGCGTTAGTAGAAATGTGGCCACAGAGTAATGCTGTTGTATAATGTTGCGACACAATGAGTGACAAAAGAAAAATTGACGGATTCTTTACTTTGCGAGGAAAAGTGCACACATTTAAGAAAATAATTTGACAAAAAGTTATACTTTAAAAAGTTGCTAGAAATACGGGGTATTAGGAAGATTCCTTTAGAACATATGCAAAAGAATTTTCGGCGTGATAAGAAAATGTTACAGAAACATTGTTAAGAATGGTTTAAAGCCACCCAGAGGTACATGTACCCCTGGCCAAATGAAGGTACATTTGATAAGATATTACAAAATAATGCCACACACATTAAAAGTAAATATACAAGAGTCAAGTTGCAGAAGTAAGTAAAAAAAAAAATTTAAAAAAAAATGTAAGTCCGTTTTTATATAGCGCAGCTACTCACCCTTACGGGTCTCAAGGCGCTGGGGGCCGGAGTGGAAATTAAGTGAGCTATTGCCCAGAGTCACATGGTGCTGAGCTGAGCTGCCGCCGGAGCCGGGGATCGAACCGTGAACCCTGTGCTCCGAAGTCAGCTGCCCTGGCCGCTGCACCACACCTCTCCATTTTAGCGTTGTGGCGAGTGTTTTGTGAAAAGTGTAAAGACTCTTCAAATACTTACATCTTGTACCCAGTCAGCTCTTCCGCCTCCATATGACCTTACAAATATCTCTCCCAAGGTATCTGCCATCTATCCATTAGTGCAGTTGAAGGAAGCCCCAGTGGGATTTGAGAATCCAGAGGTTGAGACCCCTCAACTGCCTTCGAAGGGACCCTCTCGTGTTGCCCTGCAAAAGCCGAAACACGCAAGTTCTCCCAGACAACAAACAAGGGTGGGGGACTCTCAGTTTTCGGGGAAATTGGAAGCACAGTTTACATTACATTTAGATAACTCCACTCCCCAGGAGGGTAGAGATGAAGGGCAGGGTCCAGATGGCAGTGATGACCAGTTGCTCGTTTCATCAGCAACGTCACACCGGTTACAAAAAAGAGATCACAGGGAGGGTAGTCAAAGAGCGGTTATCTAACCCAAAACGGAAAGATGCAGATGATGCAAAGTGGAATGATTTTGTAGAAAGGGCTGTTGGTATGGCCCGATGGCCAGTACCTCAAGAAAGGGATGAGGACTTTAAAAAGACGGATGATAATTTGCCATCTTGACAAAGGGAGAAAGGAAACGATATAGTTACACCAGCGAACATTTAGAAATGGTTGTCACAAAGTGGAGATAGAAAAAGACGTGACACAGAGAGGACATTGTGGTAATGTATCAGGACAAATTCAGGGAAGTTTTGGGAGGATGGCAGACAGAATAGAATCGATACATAGGCACATAGATAATATGGTTCAAATACTTCAGTCTTCAGAAGCTAGATGCCCTAGATAGCACTCGAGAAAGTCCCCTCATCGACCTCGACCATATGGAGGGATCGATAGGGTCACCCAGTTGCACTGATATGTTTCCGAAAACTGCTAGAGAAGGAGAGCGGGGCACTCTCTCTAATACTGGGAGACGCCGAGCGACCAAGCTCGAGCAGTTACCGTTTCAAGGAACACATGGTCAGCCATATCCAAGGATGGGATCTTATGATGTTACTGGGGGATTGAGGCTACCCGACAGACCGATACAACAGATGAGTGTTCAATCGGTTCTGCATGACACGGACCTCACTCCCAATGAGATAGTTGCCCAAGGGGAAGACAGTTGGTATATCATCGTTCCCTTTGTGAACAATTTAGAAGGTTGGACTGAAGGTTTAGCCTCACAGATGAGCCCATGGCCAAGAGAAGGGTCCTTCGATCGACATGGCATGGCAAATGCAGAGGGTTGCATTCTCCATGGTGAGGGGGATCCAGATTGGAATTACCCTTATATGTGGAAAAGACTGCGTGTATGGCAAAAGTATGCCAGGCAGCATAATACCCAACATTCCTTTACCCGTATAGACTAGATGCCCCTAATACTTAAGGGACCTGGGACACCTCATTATATTCTCTGGCCACAAATGGATAAGGAAAACCTCACAATGATGTTGCCACCGCTTACAGAGAGATCAGGGAAATGGATTAGGACTTCTGAAAAACAAATTGCAGGTGTCACCCTGGCAATAGGGGACATAAAGAGTCTACTTAGCTCTCATATAGGAGATGAGACCGATACCGTATTCCAGAAGGCTGGAGTGAGAAATGTTACCCTTACTGAAGAAAGGTATGATAGGTCCCCATTTAACTTAGTCTGGACAGTAATCTGGCACCAGCTGAGGAAAATATATCCTAATAGACCAGACATTGGGTCTCTGATGGCCCAATCAATGCAGTCAAATGAGGACGCCACACAATTTCTCAGTAGGATGAACAAGTAATGGACTTAAGAAGTAGGCCAAGGTTGGGAAGTAAAAGGGGACAATGCTGTGTTGTTGCACAATGGAGTAAAGAAGGGTTTACCCTCTGATGTGCAGGATAATCTCGACAATTGAGTGGCACTGGAGGTTAAACCCTGAATGGAGATACAGGCACACGTAATACACTTTTGTAAAAAGAAACAAGAGAAAGAGAGGAATAAGCAGGAGGTAACAGAGAAGCAGCAGCCAAGTTGGTGCAGCAAAAGTTGACAAAGAAGGGAGCAACGGAAGGAGCTGTAGTAGCAGGCACTACATAGACTGCTGCAATGTCTGTAGGATCGGTCCCAGAAACCATCCAACAGTACCCGCAACAGCAGGATAGTGCAAGGATACAAGGAAGTAGCAGAGGGGGGCAAGGAATTATAGAAAGGGGCAGGATTGGCTCCCAGATGATGGATCAAACATGCCATTACTATCGCAGATATGGACATTTTATTAAAGATTGCAAGACCAAGAGATGGGATAATAATGTGAAATGAAAGGGGTTTACAAACAGCCAGGGAATGCAGTAATGCAACTACAGTCAAACCCACAAATAATATAGGTACCTCAGACACCACAGCAAAATGCACAGCATCCAGTAATGCCTCAGGTGCAACAAATGCCACCACAGAAAAGCTATCAAGAACCTCCAATGGTGACTCAATCTTAAGGTGGACAGGGAGGTGTGATTGTGAGAGGAAGAAACCCCATCCAAACAAATTACGTGGGAGGGTATATGCAATTAAGGTGCCACCAGAGTAGTTCTGTGTGTCCAGTTTTATCAGTGACACAGGCTAGATGAGGAAACCACTGTGACGGTAGCTATCAATAATAAAAGGTATGCATTCCTCATAGATACAGAAGCAACCTGATCTTGTATCCGAGAGGGAGATCTTCCAATCTCTAACAGATCAATGGACACACAAGGATCCTCTGGGGCGGTAATAAGGGTTCTGTTTTCAAAACAAGTGGTGATGGAGATAGGAGGGAGGTATATTGATGGCTGTTTATTATTCTCTCTGGCTGCCCCAGCTAATTCATTGGGGAGAGATCTTATGACTAAACAGGACTATCTATTTTGAGCCTGACTGTACTATGGTTTGTTCTACCACTGGAGTCCCTCCTTCCAGGATCATGGCTTTAACACTAGATTCTTCTACTGGAGACCAAATCAGAGCTCGACCCACTGACAGAGGCATTAACCACAGCGATATATACAATAGTAGCAGAAGCCACTGAACTACTGGGAAGGGAGGTTCAGCTAACCGAGAAGTTTCTTTTCCAATGACCGGGGCATGATTCTTGGATACCAGATAGCGAGTTGATATTACAAACAGAGGACACAGAAATAAAGAACCTATGGCGTTCTGACAGCCTGTGATCATAACCATGTCCTATAAGTATGTGTTATATTCATTGAGCCAGGCAAAACAGTTCGGGAAATATTGGATGATCAGTAGTTTGATGATGATCCTAAGAAGAGTCATAGTTTTTCAGGATGACATACCGCTAAAGACTGTATTGGAAGTAAGGACACCCACAACAGGTAGAGCCTTGGATTCTATTAGGGATGCAGATCTTTCCCAGGTACTGCATACTCTGTGGACCAAGGGTCCCCATGAATAGCCCTTATTCGCACTGCCATCTCAGTCAGAACAACATCAAAGGAGGGTGCTATCCTACCTAGGGTGAGACAATATCCCCTTTCCAAAGAAGCAGAAGAGGGCATCGCCCCCACCATACAGACGTCACAAGAGCAAAAAGTAATTTACTCCAGAGTGCCTCCTTTTAACACCCAGATTTACCCGGTCAAGATACCCAAGGGTAGTACTTGGTGTATGGGGTTTAAGACCAGCCCCCTTTGAACGATGTAGTGGTACCAGAGTTCCCCATCATTCCCGACCCTTCCACCGTTTTGACAAATATTCCTCAGTACGCTAAATTTTTCTCTGTCATATATCTTAAGAATGCTTTCTTTAGCATCCCTCTTCATCTAGATAGTCATTTCTTGGCACTGTTCTACTAAACCCTGCAACATTTTTTTGCAAATCCTACATTGGACTCGGAGTATGATGCACATGATTGTGCAACGTATATCCTTAATGAATCTAGCCAATGCAACACAGGATCCTATTGCCGGCAGCATTATATATTTTGTTGACGGTTCCTCTACCATAGTCCAGGACACAGGAGTAAGACACACAGGTGCAGCATTGGTCAGAGCACAGCAGCACGATTCCTCAGACACACTTCATATAGTTGAGCAGCTAACACTGCCAGCACATTATTCTGCGCATGCAAAAAGAACAATTGATGGACAGAATGCAGAACAATGTCATACATTCACCCCAGTACAGAGATCTGGGCCTAAATCCATCGCTTTTTTGCTCCCCAGGCCATTCCAGTTTGAACCCAGCCATATGCAAATCAGTCTTGACCCTGCGCCCAATGGGAACAGTCCAGCCCGAACTGCCAGGCCAGGTCCTCCCTGGACTGGAAACAAGCATCCTAGGATCAGTTTTGGGGTTTCACCCCTCATCAGCCAAGATAGCTTGACTCCAGTGGCATGGAGAGCACGGGACCCACATCTGGGCATACCCGTCCCACTCGGGGTGACAAATGCAAAAAGAACAATTGATGGACAGAATGCAGAACAATGTCATACATTCACCCCAGTACAGAGATCTGGGCCTAAATCCATCATTTTTTGCTCCCCATGCCATTTCAGTTTGCGCAAGCAGCAACATTGATAGCCTTGATAGCAGCTCTCAAGCAAGGAATAGGGAAAGTTATCACTATCCATTCAGATTCAGCTTACATAACTACCACAGTACATTCAAGCATCATGAAGTGGAGCAAAGAGGCTTCCTTAAATCAGATGGGAGTCCTGTCATGCATAGGAATCTCTTAGGGGCTCTAATAGAGGAACTTGCCTTACCACAAGCAGTGGCAGGTTGTGAAGTGTGCGGCACATACAAATGGATAGGATTTTGTGTCACAGGAAAAAGCATTAGCAGACTGGGCAGCTAAAGATGCAGCGAGGTGCACACCCCCATCTGTGCCATTAGGTTCACAACATATCCCAGTCTCAGTGGCCCAGGCTGTCTCGCCGCATGAGCTGGAGTCAAACACTACCACAGACACGGTTACACCTCATTATGCTAAGACAGCACATTTACATCTTTGAGAACTACAGGAAGCTGTTTCAGTGCATGAGAAACAATGAGAGACTAGAGGGTGCTCCCAGTCAGGGGACAATTTCATCTATAGACAAATATCTACAGGTAAACTATTGATGCTTCAGGCTTTGCTCACGATAGCTCTTGATCAACTGCACTTACCAGCTCACATCTCGAGAGATCACTTGTCAATGCAAATAAAAGATTGATTTGTTCCTAACTTGCATGATATGCTTACTATGTACATTCATAATTGTACCATTCGCCGACAATTCTCTCCAAAGCCCGCACTGAAGGTAATAAGTTCTACTATACCACGACCACAAGGTCCTTTTTCCGGCTCTTCACATAGATTTTATCGACATGATCCATCGATGCAACAACTATCGGTACCTCATAGTTGTGGTTTGTCCTTTGTCCTGATGGGTTAATTTTCTGATTCGTGAGGTGATTCCCCACTGGGGCATTCCAGAAGGTATAAGATCTGATAACGGATCACACACTTAGTCAATGCTATTTTTTACATACCTCACAACAATGCTAGGGATAAAACAATTATCTTCTGTTTACCACCCCCAGAGTAATAGCATAGTTGAGCGTCTTCTCGGCTTGCTGAAAAATAAGATAAGCAAACTATGTGCCACATTGCACAAAAGATGGTTGTATTGTTTACCATTAGCACTATGCTCACTCACGAACACACCTGGTTCCGATCCTCACCTAACTCCTCATCAGATAGTAACAGGAAGAATCATGAATACACAAATACCTGCCACTAGATGTAAGGTGCAGGGAAAAAGTACAGCTGGAATTCTGGATGATGAAATGCATGTCTATCTCTCTGAATTAACAAAGGTTGCAAAGTTCATTTCTAAAGAGGCAATCAGAGAAAAGGAGAAGCGCGCCAGCGCCGAGGTCAACCTCCCAGCTGTTCAAATAGGGGATACAGTTTTTGTGAGGAACTTTGTCCGAAAATGGAAATATCCCAAGTTCTATGGCCCTTTTTCTGTGACTAAAAGTACTCCTACCGCCATCAGAGTAGAAGGCAGGAAGCCATGGATCCACCTATTGGATGTTCGAATGAACCCTACTTCACGCCATTATTGTCCTTAAAACTGTGTTATCTATACCAAAATAAAGGGTGATGTGGTAAACAATCTAGAACTGACAGATGCAACATATTGTCACTGTACTATACATCCATACCAATCCATAACAAGTTAATCCATAACAATGTAAAGGGTGGTATGGCAAAATAATTTAAATATGACAAATGCAACATATTGTCAGTGTACTTTGCATACCCACATCCTGCCACATCTATGTGTCCTATAGCAGATGAAATCACTAATGTGATCGACATAGTATGCTTACTAGGTACACAGCAGGAATTGTTTGTGTTTTGAATTAAATACATAATGTATCCAGTAAGAAAATTGCTCGCATATGTAAACACTAAGTGTTCGACAAAAATGCAATGATTGTAACTGTAAGAGTACACCAAGAGATTGAATTTGACTTTATTTGAATACACAATGTATCGAATAAAATTACTACACGGTTAAAAACACAAGTACAAGCCAGCATCCTTAATTACTGAGACCACAGGCATACCGTCTACTCGCGTTCCCTGTCAGTCGTTTTTCATGCGCAAGAACATTTCTGATATGTCAACACCCAAGACCCCATCATGATAAAAATCCCCTGCTTTACACCAATTAGGATAGGCCATTATATTCGCCATGCGTCACCCAGGAGATTACACCCTTTTTGGAAGACAGACTCATGACGGTCTGCTGTCCATTTCCATGATGGATCACAGAGCAACAGATTAGATCTACAGCTGCGGCTCCATTTTTCGGGTCTGTCAAAACTGCACTGTCATTTTTCGGCGGGAAGAGAGAAGCTATATACCTCAAGCCTTTCACAGGCTCGGTGTCATTGAACCAAGGCAGACAGACAGATGCTGTTCTGCTCCACAGATATCCTTGATGCAGGCACGAACATACTGATTCTTGAGTAAGGTAAGCGGGCCAGCATTAGTTTGGCTGTCCAATACACGCATAAAGCGCCTTGGTTAAGATTAGACCTCAATACTAAATATACTCTTACTTTATTTGGTTTCAGACCCCCCCATTACTTATCAACTGGCGACACAAAGAGGCGCATAGCCGTCTTAAATAATTATCAAGAGCCATAACACATGGAAGAAGCCTGCTACTTCTACTTAAAAACCCTATCGGGTAAGCCTGTACAATTATAGACTTCCTAAGCGCTCTAACGCTGTTTGGCCAATCGACACCGACAATAACTGTATTTTTTCTATATAGCTCGTGCTTGATCTGCACACTCACCGTGCCCTTCTATTCCATACCTGCGGAATCCTCCTATTGTGCTAACCGAATTTTGCCCGCCGACAGTTACCCTCACATGGGGTAAGTCTCTTATCATAGTGCACCTAAGTAGTAGAGTCATATGTACTCTACTTAAAAGACTGATATTAACACGCTTCTATTTCGCACATGAACAGTGCCCGGCCGGGTACCATGTGAGTATCCTTCCTTTTCACTTTACTCACGGTGCCACAAATTCCACACGAGGCTGCGCAAACCCTTCCTTCAGGTACTATACTGATTGCCTACATCCTTTTTCCACGAGCACAGCTGCTCCATTACAAGCACATACTGACATTATCCTTCCTCTTCTCGCAGGTGTCCCTACTATCTTAGGTCCTGAAGAGACCCTACATTGCACACAGGGTCGAAACGCCGTCGACAGTTTTTTCAAAGCGAATCATTACAAGCCAGCACTCATTGTATAAAAGCGTGGTTTATATAATATATATCTTTCAATGGTCGCTTTCATGAAATATAGGAAACCTTGTATATATGTCACGAATATGTCACAAATTATTTAGGTTTATTTGTTTAGGTTCCTTTTTTTCCACTGGGACACCACTCACTACAATCAATTGATTGTTAAATGTCATGAATGTAATTTTGCTTCAAAGAACCATATAAACAAGAATTATGAATGAAATACTAATCTAAGGTGTGTTCGACTCCTCTTTTTGACATCACAATAACCCATTACATTGCCATAGTGCGTTATTTTATTGAGCTTTTCTTGCCATTAGTCCACAGGAGCCATTGTTTTTGATAATCATTACCACAAGCAGTGGCAGTTGTGAAGTGTGCGGCACATACAAATGGATAGGATTTTGTGTCACAGGAAAACGCATTAGCAGACTGGGCAGCTAAAGATGCAGCGAGGTGCACACCCCCATCTGTGCCATTAGGTTCACAACATATCCCAGTCTCAGTGGCCCAGGCTGTCTCGCCGCATGAGCCGGAGTCAAACACTACCACAGACACTGTTACACCTCATTATGCTAAGACAGCACATTTACATCTTTGAGAACTACAGGAAGCTGTTTCAGTGCATGAGAAACAATGAGAGACTAGAGGGTGCTCCCAGTCAGGGGACAATTTCATCTATAGACAAATATCTACAGGTAAACTATTGATGCTTCAGGCTTTGCTCACGATAGCTCTTGATCAACTGCACTTACCAGCTCACATCGAGAGATCACTTGTCAATGCAAATAAAAGATTGATTTGTTCCTAACTTGCATGATATGCTTACTATGTACATTCATAATTGTACCATTCGCCGACAATTCTCTCCTAAGCCCGCACTGAAGGTAATAAGTTCTACTATACCACGACCACAAGGTCCTTTTTCAGGCTCTTCACATAGATTTTATCGACATGATCCATCGATGCAACAACTATCGGTACCTCATAGTTGTGGTTTGTCCTTTGTCCTGATGGGTTAATTTTCTGATTCGTGAGGTGATTCCCCACTGGGGCATTCCAGAAGGTATAAGATCTGATAACGGATCACACACTTAGTCAATGCTATTTTTACATACCTCACAACAATGCTAGGGATAAAACAATTATCTTCTGTTTACCACCCCCAGAGTAATAGCATAGTTGAGCGTCTTCTCGGCTTGCTGAAAAATAAGATAAGCAAACTATGTGCCACATTGCACAAAAGATGGTTGTATTGTTTACCATTAGCACTATGCTCACTCACGAACACACCTGGTTCCGATCATCACCTAACTCCTCATCAGATAGTAACAGGAAGAATCATGAATACACAAATACCTGCCACTAGATGCAAGGTGCAGGGAAAAAGTACAGCTGAAATTCTGGATGATGAAATGCATGTCTATCTCTCTGAATTAACAAAGGTTGCAAAGGTCATTTCTAAAGAGGCAACCAGAGAAAAGGAGAAGCGCGCCAGCGCCGAGGTCAACCTCCCAGCTGTTCAAATAGGGGATACTGTTTTTGTGAGGAACTTTGTCCGAAAATGGAAATATCCCAAGTTCTATGGCCCTTTTTCTGTGACTAAAAGTACTCCTACCGCCATCAGAGTAGAAGGCAGGAAGCCATGGATCCACCTATTGGATGTTTGAATGAACCCTACTTCACGCCAAGCACCGGCAGAGATATAAATGGGAAAAGAGGGGGGAAAGAAAATTGCGACTGTTAAGATTACACTACACCCCACCCCCCCCCGCCACCTCTGTTTTGGGGCAATTTTTTGATTCCACGAATGGAAAGTTATTAATTTTTGTTTTCTTTCTTTTTTGGCAGTGGTTTTTTTTATGTTTTGAGATTTTCTTGCAAGCAATTTACGATGCTGAACAATGCATCAAGAACCTTAAATATATTGAAGTGGAACCACATTCGGTCAGATAAGCAGTAGCACCATAAATCGTTATTACAATCAGGGACGTCACATAATAATGAGGACCATATATTCCACCAATCTCTCTCACGCTTCACAAGGTTTGTTCTGATATGAGAGAAGCGATTGAACGGCCCCTATCTATAACAAAGTATTTCAGCCAGGGGCCCCAAACCTTACGGAATTTCTTCGGGTATCCTCTTGCTTTGTACGGAACTTTTTCGGCACCCATATAAAGGTCCATCCCAGTTTTCCAGGGGGTTCCGGAGCACCCCATTACTTGAGGCCCAAGTTGCAAAAGAGGAGTTTGGCTCAGGGGATATCTGCCTCCGTGGGTATTCCTAACAGAACGAACTTGGGATCCATCAGTATTTTTCCCCCCGGATCTTGTTAAGTTCCTCTAATATAGTGGACCAATAGGGGCGTATATTAGGGCATTTCCATAGGTGTATGTACGAAACCCTGTCCGTTCTGCAACGCAGGCAATTGGGAGACTTTGCCCTGACAAATGTGTATAAGCGGGCCCCATCATAGTACATCCTTTGTAGGATCTTGAATCGGATCAGTCGCAGTCTCGATTTAATGGCTACCTCTCTCGGGTGCATTAGAGCCACCTCCCAATCAGTGTCATCCATGTCGTCCACCGTAGTTTCCCCATCGGGCCCGCAAATTTGTCAGTGAGCCTGGTATGTTGTTAATTAGTGTCTTGTAGATCCATGAGACCGCTTTCTCCACTGTTTCCCCTTGGAACAGCCTTCCTTCCAGGGGTGCATACTCAAGAATGTCTATCGTGTTAAGGTTTTCCGCTGTCCATGCATGTTTAAGTTGTATGTATTTGAACTGTTGAGTGGTATTCAGTTGGTAGTCCCGTTGGAGGGAGCTGACGGGGATCAGGTCTCCGTCCTCTAAGAGGTCTCCCACTTTGGAAATCCCCATCGTATCCCATGTCCGAAATCCCTTGAGCTTCCGAATTTTGAGCAGGCGTGTTCCGTCTCATAGTGGAGTTTTTCAGGCAATCGGTTTATTCCACCCCATTCATCTTTCTGCCCCTTTCCATGCTTCTATAGTCCTCTGGGTCATTGGCAACAATTGTGTTACACCCTTGCAACCATAAAGGTAGTGAAGGTATGCACGGGTTTGAGATTGGTGCCTCTCTAGGGATGATCTCCTGGTAGGTACCCCCAGTCGTTGGTCGCTATTAAATGTGCAGTCCGGTAGTATGACCGTATATCTGGAAGATTATACTGACTTCTTAAGTGTCTGTATTGCCACTCTTGAATGGCCTCCATTCCCATAGGAGCGTGACGACTTCCATCTCTACTGTGGCGAAAATGTCCTCCGGGGTTTTATGGTATGTATTTTGGAGGATATAAAGGAGTTTTGTCAATATGACCATCTTATACATGGCGGCCCTTCCTACGAGTAATGGGGGCAGCTATCTCCATCTTTCCATGTCACTATGGAATTCCACTAGTACTCTCCAGATATTAAGTTTGAGACTAACCTCGACATTCGTGGTCACGTATAGGCCCAAGTACTTGAACCCCTCACTGTCAATACGCAAACATCCTGGGAGATATCGTGTGTCTAGATATCCGCCAACCGGGTATAGGCTCGACTTGTCTCAATCTTATAGCCTGCATGGGCACCATAGTTTTCATAGATTCAAAACACCCCAGGGAGAGTGGTGTTTGGGAGGGTGACGTATAAGAGTATCATCTGTGTACAGTGAAATCCGTTCACCCTCTAACGAGCCCAGTCTGTCTCTAAAACCGACAATGTCAGAATGCGCTCGAACCATGCAAGCCAATAGTACAGAGTGATCGCAAATAATAAGGGAGGCAGGGTGCATCCCTGCCTCGTGCCCATTACGATGGAGGATACCACAGACATCCCTCCATTCACCCACACCCTAGCCACCAGGTCTGCATTTAGTAGCTCTATCCACGCCAAGAACTTAGGACCGAACAAAAAGTTCAATAGGGCTTGCCGCATAAAGGGCCAATGGACGGCATCAAATGCCTTCTCGGCATCTAGAGACAGGAATATGTGAGGGTCTGTCTCTTACTGCATCTAGCCAATTATAGAGCCTATGTAGACTAAATTGTGTTGATCTCTTAGACATAAACCCTATCACAGCTAGTAGCCGCGTGGTCAGGACTGTGGCCAAGATTTCAGTTTTGTCGTTCAATAGCGAAATTGGACGGTAGGAACCACAGTCCATAGTGGGTTTCCCTAATTTGTGTACCACCACTATGATGGAGCTACAGAGATCTAAGGTGGGGGGGCAGGGGAGAACTCCCTCCATTTTAGCCTACATAAACATGTTGAGTAGGTAAGGGCCCAGTAGTTTGGCGTTTCTCTTAAAGAGCTCTGCCAGTATTCCATTAGAACCCAAGGTGTTCCCTGGCTTCTGCTAGTCTATGGCAGTCACTACTCCTGCTAGGGTAAGTTCCTCCTCTAGCGCTAAGCGGTCATCAGGTGCCAAGGTGGGGGTTGTCACGTCACCTAGAAAGTAATTAATCCGGGGCACTTCGGTTAGTGTACAGGCCTTGTAGAAGTTAGCATAATATTGTGCTAACGCGTTGGCAATCTCCTGTGTCGAGGTATACGCATCTCCACGGTCAGTCTATATAGTATGTACCTCCACCTCCTTCCTGCCCAGCCATGCCAGTAGTCTCCACGCCTTGTCACCCACATCATATAGGTAGCTTTGCTTGGCTAAAATCAAGGACTTTGCCTCTTGGTGTGCCAATGCCTGATATTCTCTATAGATAATCAAGATATGACACATAAGACAGGGTCTGTTTCCGTTCCCTCTAGTTCCATCAGTTTCCCCTTCAAGGCCTCTATCACAGTTTTGTATGCCTCTCATAACGTGACAACAGACGTCATTGAATCCTTATTTTTGGTAAAGCAGAGCTCTGGATCAACCTTAATTTCGCAAACAACTGTCGCACCTTTTAATTCACATGCGTTTAGCCTCCATCTCACCATGACGGACGGGATCTTGCTCCCACCATGAACCAGAAGGAGGAGTGGTCTGATAGAACCCTTGCCAAGTAATCCACCCTTTCTATTTCTCCTACCTTTCCTGCGGGGCCAGGATAGACTCTAGCCTGGAGAATACTTCGCGGGTGCCGAATAGGAGTATGTACTATCGTCGGGATGGTGGTGGCGCCAGAGGTCTGTCACTCCCAGGGTTGTCAGGAATCCCGCCAGTGGTGTGGCTACCCGATGTCCCAGGGCCTAACTTGTGCAGTCTAGGTGTGGGTCTACTAAGTTGTTAAAGTCTTCCCTATGATATGTGTGGAGGAGCCAGCCTCAAGGAGTATCTCGGCTAACTTATCAAGCGTCTGTCGTTGGAGTAGAGCATATGTGCTAACTAGGGTGATGTCCTTACATCCCCACATCCCTTTTACAGCTACATGTGTTACATTGGAGTCAATCCATGATTTGTCAATTGTGAAGGAGGGTGTCTTCCTAATTTGAATTGCCACCACTCTAAAGCCCATGGTGAAGCCCACATGTGCTAACGTCCTGTATGCCCCTCTGCCCAGGGGCCAGCAGTGTAAGGCGGTATGTAGGTGTGTCTCCTGCAATAAGAACACATCTGGTTTCAATTGCCTAAGATACATAGCTATCAAGCCCCTTTTGACCTAGTTTCCTAACCCATTGACATTACACATCATCAGTGAATACCCCTGTGGGTTAGCCCTACACATCTGTGATAGGCGATGATGATTTACTACCCGATATCGTGAATCCTGCCTGTGTCCTTTTTCGCTACCACTCCCAAAATGTTAACAGAACACTCCCCCACATCCGGTCTTTAAACCCAAGAAATCTACCCAGTTCCCACTCCTCCCCACCCTCTTACGCTGCCCACGCACTTTACCTCATCTGTCAACATGACAGTGTGTGGCAGGTTAGGCCTGAGAGGTCTGTATCCCACCCCCTCTCAATTCAAACACCCACCCTGTAACTCAGAGACCCAGTTGTGAACTGGCTAATCAGTCGTAGTCCTGGGGGGAAGGAAACTTACAAAAGAGTTCAGAGTGGAACACCCTGTCGGTGCGCCTAAAGTCCTTTGGAAAGCCTGTTATGCCGACTCGCTGTCCTCCAGCTCTCCGCCAGGCCCGTCCGCCCGATCAGTCATCACCTTCCTCTTGTGCTGTTGTCAAAGCAGGATATGGAGGAGCCATGTCCAGGGGATCTGCCTCCAGGTGGATGCAAAAAGAAGAATTGATAATGCTGCACAATGTCAAACATTCATCCCAGTACAGAGATCTGGGCCTAAATCCATCTTTTTTTTGCTCCACATGCCATACCAGTTCAGACCCAGCCATATGCAAACCAGTCTTGACCCTGTTCCCCATGGGAACAGTCTAGCCCGAAATGCCAAGCCAGGTCTTCTCTGGAAACAAGCATCCTGGGACTGGTTTCGGGGCATCACCCCTCAACAACCGGGCTAGCTTGACTCCAGTGGTCTGACTCCAGCATGGGAGAAGCAGCCCTGTTCAAAGAACAGAGTCTCCGACACTCTACTATCAGTATATGAGTTTACAAGGGCAGGGCAGCAAGAGGTGAAAACGGAAGGCCAGTATCTGCTGATTTTAACTGCTCTAAGATACAAAGGCCGCTCCAAGCCAGCTAGCAAGTCCCCAAGTGTCGGGATCCAGGGGGATGGGTTGGGGCTGGAGGCAAGCACCTGCACACATTCTGTAATAATAGAGACAACTATTATTGCTGCAAGGGAGTGACCCTCTCCAACAATTCATGGAATATGTTGCACTTAGAATGTCCAGACCACATGAATCTGGAGGAGCACGTTGCTCGAGGAAGAAAAACACTCGTAACACACCCTGCTCAGTTAACTGAATCTTGGAATGGGTTTGAGTGTTGGTAACCATAGGAGCGACTGATATATTGTGGATAACCTCCATATTATTTCATGGGGTGTGGAAATCTATAAAATATCTACTTGTCCATGGGACAGGTTTCTTCATAAATCTACTGGTCCTGTAAACAAATCCACGTATCCCTCAGGTGCCACGTACTGCTGCGACAAATTATGGCAGCAATCTCATTATATAAGAGCTCCGATAATAGCCTCTCTGATTATGCCAGGGCTCATGCTATAGTAGGGTTTGAATACTAGCAATTCACTTATTTTGTCACCTTTCCACAGACCTACACACCGGCTGGAAGTAGAGGTAGGCAATAGTTTCAGGGTTGGAATGCCCTTTGAGTCTGTGCAAACCTTATAATTTGCACGTTTTAGGGTTTTTCACCAGCTCTTCTCTAATCTTTTTACATACTGATAGAGATCGGAGTGGATGTATGTGGTGCGAAATGAAATTATGTGGGGTAGACTGGAATAGTTAGTTGTGAAATTATGCAGTGTGGAATAGTGTGGTGTGGAGTGGATGTGTGGAGTGGAATTATGTGGCATGGTGTGTAGGGGAATTATGTGAATAGTAATTGTATGGTATCAAGTGTGGAGTGTAATTATGTGAATTGGTATTTTGTGTTATGTAGTGGAGTTTAATTATGTGGTCTGTTGAATTTTGTGGCATGATGTGGAATTCTGTAATGTAGTTTGTATGTATGTGGCATGTTGAGTAAATTTATTGAGTTGAAATATGTGGTTTGAATTCTGTGGGGTGGAATGGAAATATGTGGCGCTGAACTGTGTGGCGCTGAACTGTGGCGCTGAACTGTGTGGCGCTGAGTAAAATTATGCTGATTGGAATTATGTGGCATGATGTGCAGTTTTTTTTGTGGATTGTTGCTCTGTGGTATCAAGTGGTTTTATGTGGGGTGCATTTATCTGGTATTGAGGGGACTAAGTTTGTAGAGCTGAATTATGGTGTGTTGAGTGCTATTATGTGGAGTGTAATTATGTTGGGTGTGTTGAATTGTACGGCGGTGAATTGTGTGGTGAGAAATTGTGTATGTAATAAGTTACCCACCCTTTAACACAAATGTGCAATGTTTCCACATAGAAAAATAGCCCATGACAGCAGAGTGTTCCCTCTGCCTCAAATCTTTAACATCGAAATATGTATGTTTTCGCGAGGGTAACTACTTAGACTTATTGCTGTATTTGGGTGCTCAACTGGTACGGAGGTGAAACCTAAGCCCTGATAGGTAAGAGTGTAAACCTGTCAAAACAATGAAGTAATGCTATCACAAAATGTGTTGCAACGCGCTGCATAATTTCCTTTCCTTACCGCATAGTTTAGTCTAACCAACAGAAGAATTTGGTTCTCCCCTGCCGCATAATTTCAGAGATAATGCTGTAGAACGCCTGACCAATGTACTGTAAATAATGTGTTCTACTTTGCTGCCAGTAAATGCAGAGCTGACTTTGCCTGGTGTTTTACCTTTTCTATGTACTGCGCTTTGAAACCCGATTGGGTGTAGTTTCCACTTTATAAGACGACAAATAAACCAGCAACATCACCAATAACATCACATCTGATCACCATCTCTGCATATCGCAGTAAGTGTGGTCAGGGGCCAGCTGTCCTGGTTGGTATGACCTTGCCCTCATCAGTGTGCAGGGCCAGATTAGAGAAATTTGGCAAAAAAGTCAAAATTCATTTTCACTACCTCCGGAGCTTTAAAAGACGGCTGCTCTGGTCGTTATGTCACATTCTCTTCTCTCAATCCTTGCACTATCGTCCATTCAACAGCATAGCATTTGCAGATACAGAGATTTCACCCAGTTCAAATCATAATGGACCACGGAAGAATAAATATTTAGCAAAATGTTGATTCGCCCGTTCACTGAAAAACGCATTCTCCTCAAGCATGGCAACAGAAATTCAGTGTAGCAGGGAGGGCTTCTGCTCATAACATCTTGTCATAATGCTGTGCCTTCAAGTCACAGAAGAGTGGTCATGAAAGCTCTCTAGAGCGCATTAACGACAGAAATGGATGGTAAGTATTGAAAACATAACCCAAAGCGGGAGGAGTGTGGGGGTGAAGGAGAGAGACTGCAGAGAATGCACATCGAAAAGTAAAACAATACGGGTACCTGGAGGAGTCTGTGGCCAGTGGAAGGACACTGGCGACAGGAAGCAGTACGGTAGGGACCCACGGCGAAGCCCCAGGAGAAAGCCGGAGGAGACGCTGACCAATAGAAAGCGAGGAAACTAGAGTGACGTTGGAGCCAACCAATGGTAAGTAAAAGGTAAGTAATGGGTGGGCTCTATGCCAGTTTTAACCTTTTTAGGTCAAGCCTAGGCAGCGCATGCGCTCTCTCTCGGCATGTTGTATTCAGTCAGGGAGCTTACAGCCCGCCTCCAGCTTATGTTTGGATTTTGCCAGTGCCCTTTAAAAAACGTTGCTTCGATTGGATAATGGTTCCTGCTTGTCCCACTTTTTTTTCTCAATTGTTGACTCGACCGCCCCAGGACTTGTCCTCTTCCACTTCTCCTATTTCACTTTAGGCTCCGGAACTTTGTTTTTTTTTTTGATCATCTCTTCTCGTATGCGAACACTTGATCTCCTCGAGCTGCAGCTGCCACCTTCTCCCTCCTGCTTGTTGGGTTCTTTTCTCACCTGCAGCCCACCCCGGTGCTGCTGATCCCCCTCTTCTTGTTTATTTTGATATGTGAACACTCGTCTCACGGATCGATGTGTGTTTTTTACAGCCAGTAACGGGCATATGCTGCATGCTCGCTCTGCTATCCAATAGTTTTTTGTTGCTTCCGGTCTAGAATTGCCTTCACTGGTTTATGTATTGTGTCCGTAAAATCAATGCTCTGTTGTTGCCAGTCTCCTGCTCCCACCCAGTTGATTTCGCTTGCCCCGTGCCCCCTCCACTATTATTTGTTCTTGTCCCACGCCCCATCCTGCATCTTCCCTTGGCTAGTGCCCCTCCCACATTCTTCCTTCCTTGTTGTTTGTACCTGCCCATCTTCCTGGGGCGTTCTTAAATAGTTTGCTTTGCAAAGTTCAAGGAAGAGGTAGTGAAAATGAATTTTGTCTTTTTTGCCAAATTTCTCTAATCTGGCCCTGCACACTGCTTAGGGCAAGGTCATACCAACCAGGACAGCTGGCCCCTGACCACACTTACTGCGATATGCAGAGACGGTGATAAGGTGTGATGTTATTGGTGATGTTACTCGTTTATTTGTCGTCTTATAAAATGGAAACTATACCCAAACGGGTTTCAAAGCGCTGTACAGGGAAAAGGTGAAACACCAGGCAAAGTCAGCTCTGCATTGACTGGCAGCAAAGTAGAACACATTGTTTACAGTACATTGGTCAGGCGTTCTACAGCATTCTCTTAAATATTGCGGCAGGGGAGAACCAAATTCTTCTGTTGGTTAGACTAAACTATGCAGCAAGGAAAGGAAATTATGCAGCGCATTGCAACACATTTTGTGATAGCATTACTTCATTGTTTTGACAGGTTTACACTCTT
The DNA here is from genome assembly GCA_963921515.1 of Calotriton arnoldi. Lineage (NCBI taxonomy): Eukaryota > Metazoa > Chordata > Amphibia > Caudata > Salamandridae > Calotriton > Calotriton arnoldi. Next base: position 250,995 of record CAWUFW010008952.1, on the reverse strand, counting down.
ACCTATCAGGACTTAGGTTTCACCTCAGTACCAGTTGAACACCCAAATACAGCAATAAGTCTAAGTAGTTAACCTCGCGAAAACATACATACTTCAATGCTAAAGAAAGATTTGAGGCCGAGGGAACACTCTGCTGTCATAGGCTATTTTTCAATGTGGATACATTGCACATATGTTTTAAATGGTGGGTTAACTTATTACATACACAATTCCTCACCACAAAATTCACCACTATACAATTCAACACACCCAACATAACTACACCCCACATAATACCACTCCACACAACATAATTCAACTCTACAAAAGTACAGTCCCCTCAATACCAGATAAATACACCCCACATAAAACCACTTGATACCACATAGCAACAATCCACCCAAAAAACTGGACACCATGCCACATAATTCCAATCAGCATAATTTCACTCAACGCCACACAGTTCAACGCCATACAATTCAACTCCACACATTTCCATTTCACACCACATAATTCAAACCACATATTTCAACTCAATAAATTTACACGCCACATACATACAAACCACATTACAGAATTCCACATCATGCCACAAAATTCAACAGACCACATAACTAAACTCCACTACATACCACTCCATAACACAAAATACGAATTCACATAATTCCACTCCACACCATGCCACATAATTCCACTACACAAATCCACTCCACACTGCAAAATTTCACAACTAAGAATTCCAGTCTACCCCACATTATTTCACTCCGCACCACATACATCAACTCCACTCCATAACACATGGATAAAACATTTACAGCGTCAATGTTTAGTTTTAGGCAAACATCCCACCCAGCTCCTCTGTTTACCAAACTCCCTGTTGCTGCTGCAGCTCCTACGTTTATCTTCTGAATTTTTACAGAGCCCCAACCCCCATCTAGTCACCATGCCACATAATTCTACTCCACTCCACACAATTCCACAACTAACAATTCCAAAACACATAACTCCACTCCAAACCACATACATCCACTCCTACGAAAAAACATGGGTAAAGGACATTGTCATTTACAGCACCAATAGATCTAACTCTCATTTATTATAACTTTTCAACATGCAGCACAGCAGCCACACTGCTCTACAACATAGCTTAAAAACACTGGCAAAGCCAATAGCTCTGGCTTAACACTTATAAGGTCCCAAAGGTAAGACCTATTGGCTATGCCAATGCTTGTTTTATTTACAAGAGATTTCACAAGCAGAGCATAAGCGATGTGCAGGCGAAACCTAAAAATACAGTGAGGAAGCAATATTGAATTTTAAGTCATGATGGTGCCAGATCAAGCAATCCCAAATCACCAGTTTCACTTATCACCCAACAGTCCATTTTGGGCATTCCCTACATTAGAGCTCTGGCAAAAATAAGCATTGCACTGTAGCATCTATCAAAGATGTCCCTAAATAATAAAGGACACAATACAAATCCCCAAATGTACTCATGTTCAACACAAAACACAACATGCTCATTAAAGCGCACATTTTTAAAATCGGATATAAAAATACTGCGCATTGTACTTCAAAAATAAAAACACTTTAAAAGAAAACTGAAAAAATACCTCCCAATTCTATTGTTTGAGGCAGAGTTTGGAATACAGCAAAGGACAGAACAGTAAGCAAATTAGCAAAACTGTCCACTGACACGCTGCACCTGCAGTTCTGTAAACCATTACTAGATGTCCACAGAAATGGCCATAAAGTTCAATATCCAGAAACGGATCTTACAAATGTCATGCCGCATTAATAAACCTAACTCAAATACATACCACAACCGGGCATTTGATGTCACACCATTTAACAATCACAAATAGTGAAAATTCAGGGATACATTTTTTTATTATAAGTTTGATGTAGTGTTAGGCGTCGTCTCTCGGGTTCAAAGTGCTAAAAGAACTGACAACATATAGTGAATTAAGAAAAAGCAAGGAGGTTGAAGTTTTTATGGATGGGCATCTACCATATCATATGTTCTCCTGTTGCGATCCCAGGTCACAACGAAATAGTCAGAAAGCGAAGTCTGACTAATTCAATCTTCTAGAGTTTCCTCAATCAAAACAGGTGGGTTTGGATCTCAGGAACCTGCTGAGGGCATTCCATAATGTATGGCCCTGTTCTCCCACGGATCTGCCTCCTTAGCTCTTGAAAGATTTCTGACAGATATTGGAGGACAGAGGTTAATGGGCTGCCTATATTGAGGGGGGCAAGTTTCAGAAGATATTATTTGCCCCAGTAAACCCGGTGGACTATACAAAGGTCCTTAAGTTTGGTCCTGGGTGCTACTGGAAGCAAGTGGAGGGTATTCATGGCAGGCTTACTGTGGATATGTTTACAGAGATTTAGGCACAATCAGGCCCTCTGGTTCTGGAGCAGTGAAGAGGATGCTGAGGAAGTCTACCTGGTGATCAGATTGGAGAAGTGGAAAGATTTTACAGAGAATGGAGAGCTTGCGATTGATGCCTTTGCAGATGCGGTGAAAGAGTGCAGAGTCAAAGTGTATTCACCAGTGTCGCTGCTTTTCAGGAGTTAGTTTGCTGTATCCAGTGCTGGGTGCCATTTAAAAGGTGAGGTGACTGGTTCATTCTGCCCCATTAGAAGGATCTGCGATGTCTCAGGTCATTTACAGGACACTCCTCTTTATGCAATGGAGCAGATGGTTTAAGCATGAGTTTATACAAGAAGGATTTTGATTATCTGGCAAGTTGTTAAGTCAAAAGCGAATCAGTGTGTCATGTGCGTACATGTCGAAGTTGGCTTCGTATCAGATGATTAACAGGGTCAGGGGATGAACGTAAAGGTTGAAAAGCAAGTAGTTAAGGGATTACCTTTGGGGTACATTGCAAGGCACTAGGTGAATGGAAGATTCACATGACCCTACCCTACCTTTTTGTCTGTGATTAGAAGGAAAAGATCTAACCCATGAAAAAGCAGATCCAGAATTACTACCCTTGGTTCAAGCCTTTCGACCAGTATTGCATGACCAACAGTGTCATAAGCGAAGGGTGAGAATTATAAGTGTTGTCTTCTTGCTTTCATCCAAGGAGGAATTCCTCTTATGTTGGTCAACGTTGATTCAGTGAACTTAATTGGTCAAAATCCCGAAGATGGTGCGGAGGAGCTACTTTTTGCTCAACGTAGGAATTGTTGGCCATCTCTCTTTTCATAAGCTTACTGGAAAATGGGCAGGAGGAAGGCTGGGCGCAGGTTTCACAGAATGTTACAGTTAGTGGTGGTTTCTTCTTTTAGGAGGGGTTATGAAGTCATGTTTCTGCTGGCTGGGCACATGAGAAGGAGGCATTTATCATGATAATTTTGTCTGCTGCACGATCAGAGAGGAATGCTCTCAATTAGGCAGCTGAGCATAAGTTTATACACTAGTTTGACGTTTTAAGCTCAGCAGCCACAAATAGTCTGAATGAGGTGTAGGTAGACAGCAGCAGAGGTGGTGCAATCAATAAGAATAGAGGTAATTGGGGGTTTTGGAGAATTACTCCCAATTTTGGTTGAGAACTCCTCCAATAGATCTTCTGAGTATTGTTTGGATGCATTTGGGATGCCTCGCAGTGCATAGAGTTTGGATAATTCATGCTAAACATAGAACATTGTTAGTTTTATTAGCTGCTTTACTGATGCGTTTAGGTAAGCCTTTTTGGCTCTCTTAATAGCTCTACGTTTACCTCTGCCTCCATGCATTTTGTAGCCAAATTTATCTTTTTCAAAACTGAACTTGCATCACTGCTGTTCCAGATTTCATTTGGCATGTTTCAGTTAGTCTAGATCCCCAATGAACCATTTATCAGATGTTTTCAATACCTTGCTTGGGTTATTGAAGGTTTGACTGAAGCTAGGATGTCTAGGAGGTGTGTTATATTGAGACAGAGGAGTTTCACCATGGATTGATGGGCTGTTGAATCATGTTGCTTGAGCTTTACCTTGAAGTCAAAGAGAGGGGGCCCTGTCTATAATTGACTGCTATCATGTCCAAATTTAACACCATAAAAGACTAGGCGTCGACGCGTTTCAGTGGCTCTCTCTCAATAAGACCACCTTCTTCAGGACAAAAATATTTTCTCCTTTGTAAACAGATCTTATCTCAAATGTAAAGACCACCTATTTTGAGAAAATAAAGGACCCCTTAAAAAAAGATATATACACATCACATCCAAAAACACTTCACAAATACAAAGAGGGGTTTGTTACAATCTCTTTAACATGTTATATACTGTCACACTTTAATCAAAAATCTTATTTAAGCTCTGCAATTTACATCTATAAGTGCTCTAATTATCCCAAATCTTTAACCACTTGTAACAGAAAGGCATTTTGTGCACACACTTTTTTGTACACACAATTTGTTCATTTGGGGGCATTCTCCTTCTGCTACAGACTGCCATGATGTTATTAGGCTCTACAGTTAGCATTTATAAGTGCTCTAATTATCACAAAAAATCAAGCCTCTGTAGCACACGGACATATTCTGCACATGTTTATGTGCACACGCACTTGTTAATTTAGAAACACTCTCATTCAGCTATAAACTTCAACTCCCCAGTGCCGCTGCACACATTTATGCGCACACGCACTTGTTAATTTAGAAACACTCTCATTCAGTTATAAACTTCAACTCACCGGTGCCGCTGCACTCCGATGAGAGGTTCTCCAAATATAGAGTAGATGTGAAATGATGCTTTTACGGATTCTGAAACATTAAAATATATTTTTTCATAATATTTAATTTTTAGATTATGGTTGTAGTTATAGTCAAAGATCCCCTAGGGCATTATAAGTAGATCCATATTTATTACCTTATCAGATTTATTCAGACATATAGATAGTAAAAAAGACGTGTTGATGGATCCAAGAATGGTCCAAAATAGTAGCTACCTGTATGGTGGAAATAAATAGAAAGCCCCATTATTACCTTATGATCATACCTTTTTATATATATGTTTAAGAATGAGGTATATTCCTCACCTTTGAGAGATTGTCTAAATAATCAGTCAAATTTTAATAAATTTAAAAACCGGAACACATCTCGGCCTCATGTATTATATGGACAGCGGATCTCCGATATTCCGTCTATCTCACAGCAGGATCGCGTTTTCGTGGCTAAATGAAATTAAAAAAAGGTTTTATTTCCCATATCCGTATCTTATGTATATTTATAATCTAACTATCACCAGCCCCTTTGTTTGCTATCCTCTAATTTCTTATGTATCACTGGGACACGGGCCAAAGCAATGTGCCCCTCTAGTTTGTAACAGTAACCATTTCCTTAACTTCATGATGTTGTCAAATTAAGCAGCAAGTCTGCCGTATCTACAGCGTTCTCTACTGTGGCACAAAGGTTCCAACTGTTTGTTTGTAATAAACGCAAGGGGTCGCAATTTTCCCCTTAAAAAGGTCAGGTTGGGGCACAGGCAGTGATTTCCAACTACTCGAGAATTCCCCCATTTCAGGTCAAAAACCCTGTTCGTAACACAAACAAGTAGTTCGGGTTAACTAATTAGCACACAATGCTTCTGCAGTTTATTTAGCAAATGGAGTGCGGTTCGACAGTCCTCACCTCTTAATTCCAACGAACACCGCTACTCCTGGTGTTCTTCCTCGGCCGTAGTTTGTAGGTAAATGAACCGCTTTGAATTGCAGTCATTATTTATCCCTTCTTGTACGTCCTATGGGTGTTACGTAAATCGGCTAGTCACGTGATTATGAAGAAACTTTATTGGTGCCTACATGTCGTTTTTAGTCAATAGCGATCGCCATCTTAGAACTAGTCATATAGAGCACTCTGAATAGGCAAAATAGATATATTTTTTTGTCTCTCACCAGAAATAAAAGCCACAGCAACCTTATTATTTAGGTAAAAACCTTCTATAATGAAAAGGGAAGGCGATTTAGGTGTCCCGATAAATTTGGTGGAACTCTATATAAAATAAAACATAAATGAATACATATAAATAAAAACCTATTTCCTAACGTAATATTACATTATCAGGTCCAGTTTGTCACCGTTCATCAGTATTCGTTTCCTCACTATTTTATCATTTCTGGAAATATAGAGGTTAAGTAACAGTCAGAACATCTATTAAGTCATAGGTTTAATGATCTATGGGGACATATTCTTCAGATAAGTGGACTAGGTCTATTGAGCGATTCTCATCCAGTCTTCCTTCGTATTTAGTCCCTTTGATATTGTGTCGAGGGTCGAGATGTACCATTGCTCCCTGTTTTTTCTCTTTATTTCTATATTGCCTCCTCTCCTGGATGAGGTTATTTTTTTCAATTATGAACCAGTTAAATTCAGTGTGTTTATGTTTCATCATACTATAATGGTCTACCAAGGGGGCATTCAGTTTCTTCGATTTTAGGGCAGACCTGTGTTCCAATAGTCTAAGTCTTAATTCCCTACCTGTTTCGCCCACATATGCTAGCCCGCAAGGGCAGCAAAGGAGATACACCATATTACTGCTCCTACAATTATTGAGGCTTTTTGCTGTGATTGTATATCCATTATGGGTAAAGGTTTTAGTCACAATACAGTTCTCGCATATGGAACAATTTCCACATTTATTGTTGCCTAGTGCCATACCTCCTTGGAGTGTGCTCTGCCTTATTGGTCCAATTTCCCTATAGGTGTGGACTAGGTTTTTTCGTATGTTGTCATTACGCTTAAAGGCAAAGATAGGTTTCGATAATTTGACTTCCTTGCCCTCATTCAGGATATTCCAGTTAGAGTTTACCAAATTTTTTAGTCTATTGCTAATATTGGAAAATTGGCTGACAAATACTAACTTATCTGTTTTGTTCTTATTTTTCCTTTCATTAGGGTCGGGGTTCAACATGCTATCACGATTATAAAAACGGGCACGTTTACATGCATTTTTAATAAGTTTCTTCGGATATCACCTTGTGGAGAGGTGTGGTGCAGCGACCAGGGCAGCTGACTTTGGAGCACAGGCCTCACGGTTCGATCCCCGGTTCTGGCAGCAGCTCAGCACCATGTGACTCTGGGCAATAGCTCACTTAATTTCCACGACGGCCCCCAGCGCCTTGAGACCCGTAAGGGTGAGTAGTTTGCGCTTTACAAATACGGATTTACATTTACATTTACATCCCCTATCCACTAACTTGTTTTTTAGCAATTCAGAATGTTTGTAAAAATCCTCAAGGGTTGAACAGTTCCTCCTGAGTCGGAGGACCTGTCCAAAAGGAATATTATCACGTTGGGATTTCGGATGATAACTCCTATAATGGAGCAGTGTGTTTTTATCGGTAGGCTTTGTAAAGAGTTCTACTTCAAGTAAACACTCAATGTTTTTAATTGTAATATCTAAAAAATGGACCGAGCTGTTGCTATAGTCAGCTGTAAATTTAAGGTTAGGGTCGCCAAGGTTTAACCATTCTAAAAACTGTGACAGGGTAGATTCCTCCCCCTCCCAGATGAAAAAAATGTCATCAATGAAGCGGCGCCACATCAAGATGTTTTCAAAGAAGGGCGCCGCCTCATTGAAGATATGCTTATCCTCAAACTTGCCAACGTAAAGGCATGCTAAACTGGGAGCACAGGTAGCCCCCATGCTGGTCCCCTTACATTGAAGGTACAGGTCCTCTTTGAATAAAAACATGTTGTTTTTAAGAACTAAAGTTATGCATTCTATGATGAACTCCTTACTAGCACCTCTAAGGTCATCTTCCCTTAAAATCTCGTGGATAACCTTCATTGTGTCATCCTGGGGGATGTTTGTGTATAACGCCTCTATGTCGAGGGTGACCAACATTTGATTGCAAGGATTGAAGTGGGCACCCTCGATCATAGAGATGATATGGGCTGAATCCCATACATATGATCTCCGTTTGTGAACTGGGGGTTTTAAAAAAACATCAACATATTGACTCAGGGGTTCTAGTAAGGATCCTATGCAGCTGAGGATGGGTCTCATGGGTGGATTTTGCTCATTTTTGTGAATCTTAGGGAGACCATACATTGCTGGAATAATTGCATTCTTGTTATTTAAAAAATTATATTCTGTTTGACATATCCAGCCGTTATCTAATGCTCGTTTAGTAATCGTCTCTACATGGCTATTTAATCTCTCCATCCTGGAGACAGGGACTCTCACATAGTGCTCTCTAACTTCCAAAAGTGTCAGCATTCTTTTATCGTAGTCCTCAGTATTGAACACTACGACTCCTCCACCCTTATCTGCGGGTTTAATAGTCAGACTAATATCATGCTTTAATGTAGTCATGGCTATCCTATGGTCTTTAGACATGTTGTTCACATCTGGGTGTGCCTCTCTTATAATATTTCTTACTTTTGTTTCTACAACATGCTCAAAGATTTCTACATTCTTACACACCTGAGTAATAGCTGGTGTGAAGGTGGATTTTTCCTTTAATCCTGATATATTGTCTGGCCCGCTATATTCTTTTTTTGAGCTTTACTTCAGTGTGATGTTGTGTGTGCATCACGGTTTCCTATTGTTAGGACCGTTAGACCTTTGGTCCAAGGCTCATGACCCATATCCTCTAATGTATAATCCCAAAGAATGATCTTTGCTTTTGTATCATATCATATGCCATGTTTAGTTTTTTGCACGCACTGTTATACAATAGTACACCTCTGTTCTATGTATATGCCACATGTCTATCTTAGTGATGGCCAGTAATGCCATCATTATTAAACAAAATAGGAGACAAATGTAATAGGTCAGTAAGCCTTAGAAGGGAGTACGTTTTCACCGAGAACTCTCACAATGCCATTCTCACCACACATCACGATCATGAAAGCAACTTCACAAGCATCCCTATAAAAGTTGGAACATAAGGGCACAATTTGTTTCCACAGGCAGAGGATTGATCTATCCAGGGAGGATCATCTCCATTGTATCATCACTAGATGTACACTGGTACATTATGTGGGTTGTGTAAGCATGGACTATATTCAGCCCTGTATCCGGTATGAAGCTTTGATTTCCTCTCCCAGATTTGCAGATGTCTAACTACTGGCAATTGGGGCTGTGCCATGCGGGCAATACATACAAGTAAATATAATGCTCATTATCTCCATTCTCTATACTTTCCTTATATTAGCTGTTACCACGCTCAATTTACTTATGCGGGGGACCAACAGGGGCATTGGTGACAATAGTAACCACATAAGAGTGAGCAGCGCAGGTGCGCTGTGTCTATGATTTCTGTGCAATAATGCGTTGGTGATTCATGCATAACCTAGTAGCCTGCATTTCTTGCCCTAAATGTTGGGTTCAGGAAAGGCTCAATATGCGCAGCAATGTTGTTTTTAGGATGTTTTCATGACCTGTGCACCTTAGTAGTATTTACTCCAGTGCACTACAAGTGATCTATGATCTATAACAGGATATTTACGGTATCATGCTATATTTATTGTTATGACCATTGCCTTGTGGCAAAGTGATTTATGTGTTTCAGGATCTATGCATTATTATGACAATTGTCTGGCAAAGTGATTTATACGATTGTGGTCTTTGTTTTATATACAATATATGAGCTATTTTTATATAACTTTGTGTGGCGTCTCTTTTGTGGTGTATGTTGTGCGTCACGGGGGAGGGGTGTTGCAAACGCTTTACACATTGCCTCTGAGATAAGCCTGACTGCTCTGCCAGCTACCATGGGGGTGAGCAAGGGTTATCTTGGGTGTGTAACTCCCTTACCCTGACTAGAGTGGTGGGTTCTGCCTGGCTTAAGTGCATACCCTAGCCAACCAGAAACCCCAGAAACAGCTCCTCACACAGTGAGGCAGCATAATGGTGGACACCGCTCTCAAGCAAAATGGAGCGACGGGTGGGAAGGGGAAAGGCACTACTGCGGAGTTCAGTGTTGAGCAAAAGATGTCAAACTTGTGCTTCTTTTTCTTGTGCCAACACAATGCCATGAATTTCAGGAAAGGGGCATTGACAAGACTTATAAACTGCCTTTTCCAATATGATGTTCTGTCCAGAGAACCCTATCCGGGGCTCCCAATCCAAGATGAAGCAGAGTTTTTTTTCCTGTGATGTAATTACCTTCTGAAGTTTACAAGGCGAGTTGGTGATGCAACATATTTGTTTCCTTATTTTCCATCGAATTCTTTGCCCCATTCCAACTAATTTTATCCCAGATGTCTTCCTTTTTGAACTTGGAACATCTAATGGATCTACTTCTGGAAACACTTGGCTCTTTTCTCTTCCCTTGTGTCAGAGTTTTGGCATTGCTGCTAATATCTGTAGTAATCTTCAATCAAAAGCTACAAGATTGCCAAGGAGGTTTTCCAATTTTTTGTGTTTTTGCCTCCTAACTGTAACTCTCCTAAGGAGACATGTGACGCCTTATGTGTACTTTTAAATGTGAGGTGGCACAATGGCTATTGAGAAGAGTCAACTTTTATGTGGCGATCAAGCAGAAAACTTAACAGACCTTCTCAGCAACCAGCCCACAACAGAATTCCTGGGGGACCTGTATTTTTTCAATTCTGCTCAAATAGAAGGTATACATTTTGTAGCAAGGGGGGTGGGGGGGCAAGAAACCTACCAGGTATAACCACATCTTTTGGCACACATCAATAAGTCAATAACTTGATTCAAACTTTACATTGGTAATGTTTGTGAAGCACCTTAGAGAGGTAGTAGAGGTTTAGCTTCTGAGACAAGTAGGAGGTTCGTAAGCTAGGTTAGTTAAGATGAGAGAGTAATTACATTTAATCATCACTATAAGACAATGTTAAGTTTCCAATTGTTCGTTTATACGTTGTCATTGCGGAGTCGTATGAAACAGTATGAGGATTTGCATCCCACAACAAATTATCAAGCTTTGTAGCCAGATTATTATTTTGCTTCTTTAAAAAAAAATATATATATACACCAGTGTTCGTTATTGCTTCTGTTGTGAAAATTTTAGGTTAACATTGTGGCTTTATAGTAAGAGCTCAAGTGCGTATCCACATTCCTTCATGTCTTTTACAATGAGTGCACCAGTAGAAAGTTTTTTTAAAACGCTACAGCTGGACAAATCTCCAGTCACTAATTTAATCCAATTTAAGCTAATAGTCAATTTGCGCAGCAAGACAACTTAAAGGGGGCTTACCTGTACGGCAAATATCCTCGAAGATTCTCATGAGGAGAGTTTTAGTTATGCGGCCAGTCCTTCGAACAGAGGTGTCTAGTTTATTTAGGGCCCAGTCGAAAAGTTGTGCCTGCTTAGCACGAACAGCAGAGCTTGGTTCGTCATGTGTGCTCCCTTTCTGCTGTGTTGCCACTGTATAAAGTCTTACTTGGCTGGTTAGGAGGAAACCAAAAATAAAAACTATTTATAATCTTTGAAAAACACACCATTACGAATTAAAACCGAGAAGAACGAAATTTAATAAAAACAACTTTATGTCAACTGACACAATTGCATGTTCATTTAATAAGTGCAAAACTTGCAAATGAAGAGGTATAATCTGAATAAGCAGCAGAAAGAATTATAAACATGACTGGCAAGCAGGAGCTTTTTGGGAACTCCAAATCATGCACATACAAACATTTGTTAACCAATGTAGATTTTTACAATAGGAAATCTAGAATATATATTAAAAAATAACTTTAAAAACAAACATCTAAAACATGCATGAGACGGAAAATGTGCTGCTGCAGAAATACAGTCTGCACTTACGATCAGTCCCACAAAGTTCATTTTTTCATTTTAATGTGCTACAATTAAATTCCGATTAGTGTTTTAAGAATCAAAGGCTGATGTTGATATATTAGCAAAGGAATCAAGTTGTGCTTAAACCAAAAGTCACACAATTGATACATACAGTTTCAGAAACACCATGCTCCACCACACATCTGACAGATCCAACGCCTTGCTCATTCATTCACTATGGGTTTCTGTCACTGTCCTAATAAATCAACGCAAGCAGTCAAACCAATGTGTCACAAACATTTTTTTTTATTTTTTAACTAGCATGGTTAACGCCGTCCCATGTAGGCAATTGATAATCCACTTTGGGCGGCATTTTTAGGTGTTGCCCATCAGACATCGCAAGCTGTCCGTTTGCGAAAAGACTTACAGTGGGCTTAGAGCTCGCCCATTGCTTGGCTTTATGGTCACTCATTTTCTAACTTATATAGCTTGTGTGGGCTCTCATTCCTCTTCTTGTATTTGTCCCTACCTTGGAGCATGGCCTCATTACTTGTGTCCTTCTACTGCTTACTTTTCAAGGACTGCTTTTTTTTGTTTTTGGTTAAGCACTCAATGAGAGTGCAGGTGTTTTTGCAGTTGTCACATGTGTACGTCTCTCTACCAGTCCATTGCGCTCTGTATTGCTCTCTCTCACCCGTATGTTTCTCCCAGATCCCCTCTTTGATATACTCCCCTCTTGTGCTTCTCCCCCTCGAGCTTTCTTGCTAGTGTGCTTCTGCCTCTAACTCAACGTTTCTCACGCACCTGTGTGCTTCTCTCCTCTCCTGAGCTCCACGTTGCTCTCTCAGTCTCTACTACTTCGCCTCTGTGTTGCTTCTACCACTCTGTGTTTCCCCGCACCCATGCCCATCTGGCTTCTGCCTCCACATCCCCGCGTTGTTCCCCAGTCCTATGCCCTTCATGTTGCTTCCACCCCTGCCGATTTCTGTCGCTTCCCACACCCACTTTAATAAAAGATAAAAAAACATTTTTACCCTACTTTTCGTTCTTATTATTTACTGATCCAACTCAGACAAGTAAATAAAAATAAATTTAAAAAAAACAATTGGCGTAATTTGGTAGGCACACATGCATGGCAAGCACACCTACAAAATGACACAGCCAGTCATGTAATAGGCTTTTTTTTTCTTCTCTTCTTTGGCTATGCTGTACAGCATCTCTATCAACAGCTGACAAAGCCAAAAGGTCCCAAAGGCGAGACCTATTGGCCTTGCCAATGCTTGATATCCACAGGCTGCTAACCTACTTCAGTCTAAAATTTACATTGATCATCATTGCTTAAGTTGCCAACCATTTCGAATGAGACCAAAAATTGCCAGTCTCATTCTCTGTAGGCACCTGTAAAATCCTACGTTTGGCAGCCAAAAGTTGTAAACAGGATAAACACAGAGTCTAAATCAAGAAATGGTGCCCTGAATGGATGGCTTGCATCCTTCCACTGCTCACATTCAGGGAACCATCTAGACCATCGTTTTGTTTGGAATACTTGTACCCTTCCACTGCTCACAATCAAAAGGACGGTAGAGAAGCAATGCTCCTGGAGTGCGACAAATACAAGAGGAGGAAGGAAGGCTACTGAATAATAAGCAAATGAGTGACAAGAAAGCGTACCAAAGGTAAACAAGGGCTGGCACAAAGCCCACTGCAGGATTTTGTCTGGCCCACAAGAGGTCTTTCCACAGACAGCTAAAAGCTTACTGTAGTAAAAAAGATTAAATTTACTCATGTTATAGAATACAGAGCAGCTGTTGCTTCTAAAACCAAACACAGTGATAGTTATAGAAACAATCATTTCAAATGTCTAGTTCAAATAAAATACTATTACAAACCATAACCAGGACAAAGTCCCTCGCCCTAAATCCCCCATTTTCACTCATTCCGGCCTAGGACATCGAGCCTTACAACAGGTCATGCCACCGCAGACCATGTTCCTCTACCCCCCCTGCATCGCAGGCAAGCGGTTAACCTCCCCGGGCACTTCACGATCTATTCGCGCCCTTTCCAACCTAATCCCTCCCCGGTTTTCTTCCAGGCCCTTGAACAGAAATCCTTGGCCAAACAATAATTGGGTTCCCTTTCTCTGAACCATTCAAGAACGCCAGCGCCGGACATCACAAGCGCTCCTTCTGACACTGCCAGCATTGGACCGCACAAGCGACCCCCTGCAGGTACACCCCACACCCCCCGCCTCGTTTTAGTTCACATGCCCCATTCTCGACTTATACTAACTTCCCTCCGTAGGCCACCGTGCCCCCGGCGCACTACAGCCAATTTTCCTGCTGGCCAAGTCAGACCGCTACTCCCGTCGCAGTAAGTCCACTATAGCTTCCATATTGTTGCCAGCCCAGATACCTAGGCCATTATTGATTGCATTATTCAACTAGAGGTACTGCTCTACCCGCAACTGCTAACCCCTCTCGCAGCGCACCAATTTACTTTCTGAAGAACTCCCATACCGTGACAAGTACACCCTGCACGGTAAGCATCTCCCAAGTTGGTGCTCCCCACATCCCTTTAACTCACGGCCAGACCACACAGACTAGCAAATTATCGGTTATCCACTTACTCCCTTATTGCAAGCGTTCACTTCACCCCTATCACTGTCCATAGGTCTTTTTCGCCAGCACTCTAGTCTTCCACTTACCACTCGCTGGTCACATATTGCTGTTAAGGAAATGTCCTGTACATGGTCTTATTCCTACCCCCTTTTCCGTCTGTTTTTTCCTATTTTTTATTGTTTTGCAGGCCATACAATTTTCAGGCATGCATTAATTTTGTCCTGATGATGATCCCATTATTTCTGTAAAGGGATCGAAACGTCAACTGATTTTACACCGCATACACAATATAGTTTGATATTTAAGTGCAACGGTGTTCTCATTTTGCTCGTCTCATTTTTTGTACCTTATGCAAGCTGTTTGCCCTGCCTGAATGTTTTAGTTTCTTTTTGTCAATTGTAGTGTATAGGATGCAGGACTGTGTCCCACTTTATTTTGTTCCTTTCTTAACCCTAAATTCATTAAATTTCACTGTCCGGCTGGACAGCATTAATATAGCACAAATTTGAGTCTATATTCATTTCTCTTGGATATTGAATTTATGTCAAGGACTATTGTTTTTGCAAATTACAGTTCAGCATGAAGGCATATCATCAGCTATCGGCAATTCTACGCTACTAGGGGCATGATCCTGGTTTTATTAACTCATTAAAATATAGGGGAATCAAATTGGCAGTTTAAAACGATGAACACCAAAGACTTGCATGGGCCTGAAACATCCCATCAAGATCACAGGGGTATGCAGTTTGTAGTAAGTACGGATTTGTCTGCTTAGGTCAGTTAAGTTCCACAGAGTCTACAGGGAGCATTACTCTGTAGAGACAAATGCCCTCACACACCTAGATAGGTGTAATGCTTCATCATTGGGCTTTTGCTCCAAGTCGGGCCGGCGCTGCAATGCCCGACAGGCACCCTCAATGGGGGCTCTTTACCGGAGATCTTTTTATAAGCCATATGGTGAAGTGTGGTGTATTTTAAGTAAATATGTGAAAGAGTGGGATAAAAAAAAATAGGACAGGGGGTACGCTACAGAAATATTTTAATGATGGAGTCCTACTGCCTATGTTAAAATATGTGGTGCCACCTACTAGAAGTGATTATCTAAGGCAGCTGAAGGTCGACATGTTCCAAGCCTAATTTAGTCATGTGAATGATCTAGCAGCTTTTCTTCAGGGCCATAAAAACCTAATCTACACAGTGACTGGGGTTTCGATATACGAGTTCATTTGTGTTACTCCCAGCCACCTACACCTCTCTATGTATCAATATAAGTACATCAATTTTTGAGAAGACCCACTGAGGGTATAAATCATAACTCCTAGAGTATTTTGCCTGGTGACACGCTTATTGGCGTGGAACTCCTGTACATCAGCACACTGGAAGATCTACTCACGCCAGCAACCAGCACAATGTAGATAAAAGCAAGCAACCTGTTAACACTGCCTGAAGAGTGTAGTGTTCTCCTAAGAAACATTAAAATAAAGAGGAGAAGCAAAAAAAGTATAGTGGAACTTTAAAAGGAGGATATTGAAAACTAAAGGACGGGCCTAAAAGCCTCGACACTGAAGCGCACTCATTTTCAGGTGAATGGACACGTCATCAGAAATTGCCATCAATCACAGGGCAAGAGAACCAATAATTGATGTGGACTGAACCGTTATCTCAAGCAGGCTGGGTCATGGACAGAAGCAAAGAGTAGATGACAGACCGACCAATGGTAGTACAGAGCTGACCCAAAGGCCCTATGTATATCTATATGGATATATATTTGTATATATGGATATATGTATTATGCAATTCTTTCTTATTGCAAGATCTTGGCATACAGCTAAGAGATTCGAGCAAGAATTATTACAGTGCAAATCTTCTCTCCCTAGGGTTTGTCAGAGACTGCAACCAACATCAAAATACTTTCCGCCAAAGGTAATCTGTGACATTTCATATAACAAAACACTCATCTGTAGGCTTTAATACAGGGAAATAACAATCCACCCTTAAATGTACATTGATTTTAACAGATGCTTTTCACAATTAATATGTCGGGCGCTCGGGTCACCATAACCAACTGAAGCCTTTTGAACTGACCTTAAGTTTCCCCACAAGGTAACCATTAGGTTTACAGTCATAAAATAACATTGTATACAAAATTACAGTTGGCAAGGCAAAATACTCTCTCTCCTAAGAGAGCGAAACAAGGATCCTGACACTGCAAACCTATGCTCGTGGTTTATAAGAGGGGATAACCAGCACCAAAACTGTAATCTATGAGACTCCATGTCACAAAATACCTATCTGTTGACTTTAATAAATAAGGGTAGATTGTTATTACAGTGTAATAACAATCTACCCTTAAATGTCTTCAAAATATGTTTTTCACAATCAATATGGCAATGCTACTGCCTTTACCATAACTTTTCATTATACACAATCAGACTTATAACCTTTATCATTGGCTTCTCACCATAACCAACTCAGACCTGTGTTGGTCATAAGCCTTCCCATAAGACAGGCCTTGAAAATCATAAAAGGGTTACAAGACCTACAGGTCTAGTAACTTGAATAATCTACACGGCCCAACTGTAATGTACTTGACCCATAAGCTGGTCTTATGTCATCCTAGGCAAATATTTTATTTTGCAGAGCCACCTTTTTGTTCATTATCACATATGAGAGCACCTTCCATTATGCAAGCTCAGCATTCTCGCTGTACAAAAAAAAACTATTTGGTTTTATTTAATAGGCTAAACATTTGCTCCCGACCCCTGACTTGCCTCTTGGTTCACTAACAGCATTGCCATCAGGGTGAGGGCAGGAAGGTTTCTCTGTTCATCTTTAAAAACTCACTTTTAATAAATAGATTACTAAAGCATGAGGTGGTAGTGCAGTCATTTAAAAGACAGCACATTTTCCATTGAAATGGGCAAAAACTTTCCCACTAACATGCAGCTTTACTTATCAAACTATATAGTGTATAAACAATCTGTGGAAATTGAGATTTAGCAAATATATATATATTCTTTGCACCTCAACAAGTAAAGTATTCTGCTTTATTTTTATCCTATTGGAATATTTTCTTCATCACACAATTACAAAACAAGGGCTTTCATTAACTACTGAAATTTATTTTTAGATGTTTGTACAGGTCACTTTTTAGCTATTTAAATTTGTGCTCAAATAAAACATGACATCCTACAGCCTTTCATTTCATGCTTTTTGCGCATGTTTGTCTGATAGTTCACTTTACAAAATCCTTGAACTTTGCAGTCAAGAGAAAAACAAAAATAGTCTGTAGATTTAAAATGACTTTTGACCTCTGTCACTGAACACAGAGTAAGTGTGACAACATAAAAACATGATTTAAAGGCATTTTTAATGTTCCTTCACTTTATGAGTGGAAAAGAACATCTGTTGTTTGTCAGCTTGCCAGAAGGGGACGAGTAGACCCTAAATATAACTCGCCCTAATAAAATCTGACTAGGGAAGGGGTGAGTAGATTTGCCCAGGCCTGCATAAGGCTACCATCAGGTATACTGTAACAAAATTACAAATATGTACAAAATGCAGTTGCCAAAACAATAAAATCCCTTATAAAAGAGCCCAATACGGATCATAGTGCAAATGGTCTATCCAAATGCATTGTACGGGTGGGTTACCAAAACCATTGCCTACTACAGTAATCTGTGAGATTTCATGTTACAAAATACCTGCCGAAAGGCTTTAGCATAGTGATACAACAATCCACCCTTAAAAGTCTATTTAATGCATGCTTTTCACAAAAAGTAGGTCAGGCCAAATGGCTTTGTCATAACTTTTCATAATAAACAGATCAAGCCTCTGAAATACTGCATGACTTTTCACAATAAACGGACTAAGCTTGTAATAGTGACTTTACACTTTACCCAGCAGTGCACTATTAAAGTGCATAAACTGGCAAGCATAATGTACAGAATTATAAAATCACAAACATCATGGTGAAAACCCCTAGAGTTTGTCAAAGTGGGTGGTGGCCAACGCCAAAACCATTGCCTACTACGGTACTCTGAGATTACATGTAACAAATTACTTGTCTATACCCTGAAACACAATGAGAAAATGACCAACTGTAAATGCTTACTGACTTTAACAAAAGCTTTTCACAATTAATAAGCCAGGCCAACTTCATTCGTCATAATGTTTCATAATAAGCAGACCAGACCAATAGCATCGGTCATAACGTTTCCCAATCAGGCCTACAAGTTGTCTCCGTAACCAACTCAGGCCTACAGTTTTAAGCTTAAGCTTTTCCACAAGGCTACCATCAGACACAGTCATAATATTAGAAAAGTATACAAATTTACACTTGGCTAAGCAAAATACTGTCTCTACTACGAGGGCTTAACAAGGATGATCACATAGCAAACAAATTGCCATGGTTCGCCATATGAAGTAACCAGCATCAAACCATTGCCTACTATGGTAATCTGTGAGATTTCATGTAACAAAATACCTGTCTGTTAGCTTTAATATAACAATCCACCCTTAAATGCTGATTGACTAACATTAGCTTTCACAATAAATTTTTCAGGCCTAGTGCCTTCATCATAACAGTTCATAATAAAAAGTTGAGAAATAAACCCTCCTTTAGGTCTCCCCTGTACAAGCTGAGACGTTAACTGTTATACAAGATCTGGTATGTATTGTTTTTGAAAATGACAAAGAAATATTTTTAAAAATAACCATATCATAATAAACCGATAAGGTCTACAACCATGATCATTGATTTGCCACCATAACACCGGCTTACCCCGATGGCTGCTGGTGAAATAAGGTAGGAGGCCAAAAATTAACCAAGCAGCTTGCTGGGACATTGACTGAACAAGGACTTGAAGGGAGCTTGGGAAGGGGTGGGGGGGTGAACAGGTCGCTACAGGAGCGGCTGCTGGAAAAAGACCTGTAGGGCTGGGTCTTCCCGTTTCTACATGTATCTACTGCAAAAAGAACAGATGATGGACGGAGTGCTGAATTAATCAAATACTCACCCCCGTCACAGATCTGGGTTAACACCATCGTTTTTTTGCACGCCACACCATTCCAGGTTCGACCCAGCCATATGCAAATCAGTCTTGACCTTCATCCCCTTGGGAACAGTCCAGCCCAAACTGCCAGGCAAGTCTTCCCTGAACCAGAAACAAGCATCCTGGGAACGGTTTTGGGGTAACACCGCTCATCAGCCAGGCTAGCTTGAATCTGGGGGCATAGCAAGCACAGGATCCACGTGTGGGCATACCCTTCTCACTTAGGGCAACAAATGCAAAAAGGACAGATGATGGCTGATGAGGGG
Source organism: Calotriton arnoldi (assembly GCA_963921515.1). Classification (NCBI taxonomy): domain Eukaryota; kingdom Metazoa; phylum Chordata; class Amphibia; order Caudata; family Salamandridae; genus Calotriton; species Calotriton arnoldi. The sequence continues at coordinate 231,378 of CAWUFW010008952.1, read as the reverse complement.
TGATGCCCCAAAACCAGTCCCAGGATGCTTGTTTTCGGTCCAGGGAGGACCTGGCTTGGCAGTTCAGGCTAGACTTTTCCCATGAGGAACAGGGTCAAGACTGATTTCCATATGGCGGAGTCTAAACTGGGGTGGCATAGTGAACAAAAGAACGATGGCTTTAACCCAGTTTTCTTGACTGGGGGTAAGTGTTTGATTTGCTCTGCATTCCGCCCATCTGTGTCTCTTTTGCTTTCTCGCCCTAAGTGCGCCGGGTATGCCCAGACGTGGGTTGCGGGCTCACTGGATTCAAGCTAGCCTGGCTGATGCGGGGTGATGCACCGACATTGGTCCCAGGATGCTTGTTTCTGGTCCAGGGAGGACCTGGCTTGTCAGTTCGGGCTGGACTGTTCAGATGAGGAACAGGGTCAAGACTGATTTGCATATGGCTGGGTCTAAACTGGGGAGGAATGGTAAGCAAAAGAAAGATGGATTTAACCGAGATCTCTTGACTGGGGGTAAATGTTTGATTTGCTCTGCATTCCGTCCATCATCTGTGTGTCTTTTGTCTACATGTATCTACAGTTATTGTTGAGGAATGTATAGCATGATTACAGGAGGGCGACAAGCATTGGGGGGAGGGGGGGTGGGTAGTTGGGAGTTGACACGCGAGGTGACAGGGAGGTAGGGGGGAAGGGACTGAAAGGTCGCTACAAGAGCAGCTGCTGGAAAAAGGCCTGTAGGGCTGGGCCTTCCTGCTTCTAGACATCTACAGTTACTGCTGAGTAATGTATAGCATGATTACGGTAGGGCAACAGGCATCTCCGGCTTTGGGGGCGGGTAGTTGGGAGCTAGACACGCAAGGTGATAGGGAGGGATATGGAGTTGGGGGTCGGGGGGGTGGGTTTAGGGCACCACACTATGGTGGCAAGCATAGCAAAACCCAAGAGGGGTCCTAAGGGAACAGACCTTGCTAAGTTCCCACATGACATTGAAACAGACTGCATTAAAGGGCAAACATCACTCATGATCCTATCCTGGAATAAGAACAGCCTGGCTAACAAACTGAAGAGGGGATTAATACTGAAGTACTTGGCCCAACAGGCACCCAACCTTATCCTACTACAAGAAACCTACCTGCTGGGTAATAATTGTGGTTTCCCAGGTAGGGGCAAGTACATAATGCTGGCACATGCAGGTTCTCTGAAGGCTCCAGAGGCACACGTATACTGGCCTGCAGATCCCTGGCAATTCCAGAATTCAAGACTTGGGTAGATCCCCAGGGATGCTGGGTGGCAGTGGGGGGGTACAGGAAAGGGGAAGAACTGTATGTGGAATCATGGTACTTCATGATACTTCACCCACCCTCCCAGCCGGCTGTATTAGTGTTCATAGGGGAATGGATGACGAAGGTGCCTGAGGTTATGCACATTTCTGATTTCCCTAGTCTTAGAAATCCCTGGCAGACCACCCACCCAGAGCTGAGACAATATTCTTATGCGGCTCAATGTCATCCCTGTCCCGACTGGACTACCTCTTGGTCCCAGTACGACTTCTAGGAAGAGGCCAAAACATGAAATCCCTGCCAAGGAGGATCTCTAATCACTCATCACTGAGAATGTGTCTTTCACAGCCCACTCCTCGCAATATCGTCAGCTGGAGACTAGACCTTGGGTGTTAACAGATTGGACAACCAAGCGATTCATGCAAGAGGTCACATAAATGTATTTTTAAAGAGAGCAGGGGTTCAGTGACATTGGGGGGGGGGTGTGAGCATTTGAGGCCGACTCAGGGAATCATTTAGTAAAGTGGCGTCTGAGTGAGAAAGATCGTTGAAGTGACAGATGAGGTCACCAAGAAGCATGAAGCTAGAGGCCTTCAGAATGGAAGGTTCAAGAAATTGGGCTAAAGAGTTAATTAAGGCAGCACACGGGCCAGGCGGTCTGTAAATAAGAGCTCCAGTAATGCAAGTATGGTTGGCTTTTAGTAAGAATATTATGCCTTCAGCAGGCGGAATACCGGAGTTAAATATAAAGCAGGAGAACTCATTGCAAAAAATAACTGCACTCCCATAATCGGGTCTATCAAGGCAGTCTTGATGAAGTATTGAGTAGTCTACTTGTACAGCATCACTGATGTCAGGAGAAGAGCAATCGCGGAGTCTCAATGAGAAATAGTAGATCGCGTATCTAGTCATTAATAAAATCCCGGAGCTCAGTTTTATGTTTGGGTAGTGTTCTCATATTGGTACGGAAAGCAGATAGCGAAGATGGTGTGTAAATGGGGAGTGGCATGCTTAATGAAGTTGGCATGCTCTAAGGGGAGGCCGGGAATCTGAAGGTCACACAATTTTTAAAGGTTCCAGAGCAACGGAAGCACAAGTCAAAAGGTTTGTAATATAGAAAAGACTGACCTAATAGTTGCTGGTTACGTAAAAATTCAGCAGAATATTTGATGCATCTGGAGAATCTGGTGGTGTAGAGGAAGCACTCCTAGCACCTGGCGCAGTCTGGGTGTGGGCAAGCCCACTGCACGCATCCTCTGTGCAGAAGCGCTGACAGACGATTAATAAAGCCATCCAGAAGAAGGAGGAATGGCCCAGGAGATGACATGCTCACATCAAGTTATATAAAGGAGGCAAGAAGGATATTAAAATCTAACTCAGCTCCCTTTTTTTGTAAAATACTTGGAAAGTAAAACAGAGTTAAAATAAGCGCGAGAGCATATGCAAAAAAAAATAAAGGCTACAAGCACATTTAAAGATGGTGACCGTTCATCTACAGATGACCCAGGCAGCTCCATGGGACAGTATTCTACATGAAAAACAATGCAGCAATGAGACAATGTATCCTCTTTCAAAAGAGAGCCCAGACTGAGAAGTCAGCATGGATGTGCTGCGAGTCTGTTAAGAAAGCCCGACATGGGAAGTAGGCCAATACCTCCAGAAAGACTAAGAACTTGACCATTCAAAGATCAGCTTTATGTTCAGCATCTAACCAACGCTTAAATAACAATTCAGCTACTAGGAGAGACACCTTGCAGTCCTTCATCTAAAAGCAGTCGTACAAACCAGAGCTCTTCTCCACTTGGAGGAGATGAAATATTGTCTGCATTTAATATAAATAATCCAAAGAGGACCACGGGTAGACACAGTCTATGTGGAAGTAATGAATAGTGCCATGGTGGCAAGGAGAGCAGGCGAAGCAGAGTAGGTCAACAACAGCTCTAATACCCAGCGGCAAGTACAACTGAAGAGTACTGTTACCTCGAAAGGTGAGAACAGATCAGCAGGCAACACAGTCATCACATGGAGTGGCAATCTTGCAGCATGAATCCTACAAAGTAAAGAAGCACTGTGGCCTTAACCCCTTCGCTGCTTCTGTCGGCCAACGGCCGTCGCGAGCACTACCTCCGTAGTGCTGCGCACGTCCGTTGGCCGACGCGGCCCAGCCCACTCCGCTAAACCGCCGCACCGCGGCGGAATTACCGCCGCGGTTAAGGGGCACAGCACAAAGGAAGGATTATGGATGGAGCCATCTGACAGCAGTGTAAACAAAAACTTTATTACTGACTAAGTGGATCGGATGTGGAAGACACATGTGGAGTAAAGCTTTCCATCCCCTTTCACCAGCAAGCTCACACAACAATCATGAATATCAGTGAGCATGGTTATCGTTAGAGACTCAGCAGGCAGTGATCATCATCAAACAAGAAACTGGAAGAAGCTTCTCAATCTCTGCAGCAGAAGGGCTTGGAAAGTAGTCCATCTCCTGCTGAAAGTTGCAATAGTGAGTATGGGAGGAGGGACAGCAGCAGCATGAGTACAGATGATACTTACAACTTTCATGTTGGGAGAGACATATGGTAGTCTCATGACAATACTGTACCTTTTGCTACATAAGTGGAAGGAAACATTTTAAAGATCTCATAGAAACAAGTGCTTCAGTATGGAGAGGAGATGGCGCACCAGCAAGGACACCTCTGACAGGACAGGGCAGCCTTCAAGACCTCCGTCATCCTCTACCACCGCCTGCTGAGGACAACAAAGAAGACATCAATTGCCACACGCCTCGAAACCAACACCACCAACAAACTTTTCGACACTGTTAAGGAATTCTCCAACCCGGCTGCCAGCAAAAACAACAACACACCATCACAGGAGGTGGGCGACAACTTCGCCCACTTCTTCCACGACAAGATCGCAACCATATACAGAAACTTCGAACCCCAACCCACACCTTGACTTACTCAACAGATACGCCACCACCCTAACCGACATGAACCACACACTGACCACCTGGAACATCCTCTCCACCCAGGACACCACCTCCACCATGAAATACATCCACTCAGGAGCTCCCACAGACCCATGCCCGCACCACATCTTCAACCTCGAAAACTAAAGGATCAGTCAGGAACTCACCACCCTACTCAACACTTCCATCACCACCGCAACATTTACCGATGCCTGGAAGCACGTCAAGATCAGACCACTACTCAAAAGCACTCCCCCCCCCGTGCCCCCCCCCACCCCAGCAAACTCAAAAAACTACCGACCTATCTGCCTGCTCCCATTCCCAGTAAAGGTACTGGAAAAGATCATCAACAATCAACTCATGGCACACCTGGAGCAGAACCAGCTACTTGACACATCTCAATCCAGCTTCCAAAGCTATCACAGCATTAAAACCACCCTGATCGCAGCCACCGACGACCTCCAAACCCTCGTCGACGGAGAAGAAACAGCAGCTTTGATCTTCCTCGACTTCTCTGCAGCCTTTGACACTGTATCCCACCATACACTGATCATAGACTCCACCACATCAGCATCCAACGGTACGCGCTCAGATGGATCACCTCCTTTCTCACCAGAAGAACCCAGAGGATCCACCTCCTACCTTTCACCTCTGAACCCAATGAGATCACCTGCTGTGTCCTCAAGAGCTCATCACTCAGCCCCACCCTAGTCAATGCATATATGACCCCGTTGGCCAACATAGTCACACCCCACGATCTCAACATAATTTCCTACGCAGACAACACCCAACTCATCCTCTCACTCACCGACAACCCCACCACTCTCAGAACCAACTTCCATAGATGCATGACAAACGTCGCCAACTGGATGAAGAACAACTGCCTGCAGCTGAACACAGACAAGATGGAAGTACTGATCTTTGGCAAGAGCAGCAACACATGGAACGACTCCTGGTGCTCATCAAACCTAGGACCCGCACCCACTCCCTCCAACCACGCCAGAAACTTAGGAATCCTCATTGACAACAAGCTCACCATGAAATCACTTATCAACGCCATCTCATCCGCCTGCTTCCTCACTCTGCACATGCTACGTAAGATCTTCAAGTGGCTACCCCTACACACGAGACGCACCGTGACATAAGCCCTCATCACCAGCCGACTGGACTACGGCAATGCCCTCTATGTAGGAATCGCTGCACACCTTCTACAGAAACTCCAGACCAAACAGAACACCACAGCCAGACTCATCCTCAGCCTTCCCAGACGAACCCACATCATACCCCACCTCAGGAAACTCCACTGCCTCACCGTACAGAAGAGATGCCAATTCAAGCTGCTGACCCTCACACACAAGGCTCTACACAACCAAGGACCTGCATACATTAACCACCGCCTGAACTTCCACCAACCATCGAGAAGACTACGCTCCTCCTCCCTTTCACTTGCCCATACTCCCTGCATCTATCAATGCAGAAGTGGAGGACGCTCCTTCATCGCAGCAAAGACCTGGATCAGCCTCCTCACGCACCTCCAGACCATCACCTAACTTCCGGAATTCCGAATGGCCCTTAAGACCTGGCTGTTCGAATAAGCCTCCAGGGTCTGCAAGCACCTGGATACCCTATAAAGGTGATAAGCTGCGCTTTATAAATCCTGAATGATTGATTGATAGGAATATGCTGAATGCCCATTTTTCTATTTAGACACAATGCGTTTCACCTCAATTCACTGCTGTGAGGCAACATTGAGGCAAAACCTAAAAATTAACAGACAGGCACCATAAAATTGGAATTCATAAGTATGGGACACAGGTGGATGTTCATTAATCACACTCTCTAGAGAAACACAAAATGTGAAGGGACGAATGCTTGCAAATTGTCTAACCACTGGCAATCGATCCAACATACCAACTAGATAGCAGGGCGCAGGAAACCAGGTAAAACCAACAAGTACACCGTGTCACAGTGCAACAATAAATCCATTGGATACTTTGTCTCCACAATTTTGTACTAGCATAGCAGATTGTGACCTCTGTGGAAATAACACACAGTCAGAAGCTAGTAGTCAGAGAAGCAGGGAGCTCATGTGAAACAAGAGCAAAAAATAGACAATCATCAAAAAGCCTCAAAGAATAAGATCAAGTAACAAAACACAAAAGATAAAATAAGAACTGGTGTGAACACACAGACACCGAGGGTTACATTACTAATCCCCCATCAGAAATCCCTATATTCAGTCAAACCATTAAATGGCTTATATCCTTCAAATACAACTGACAGGGCCATTAAAAAAAGATGAATGTGTTCTATGCAAAAACATACCGAGGAGGTTGTCAGGATTTGCAGGCATGTAGATCTATAGAGATGGGGCAGTATCCCCAAGTATATCAAAATGTAGCTGTAAGAAGGATCAGTTGGTTGACACCACTTAGTTCTCACATTATCTGAAAGTCACAAGGCTGGATCCAGGCAAAGGTGTGTGTAGGTATATATATATATATATATATATATATATATATATATATATTTATATATATTATCTACTGGCGGTCGCCAGTAGATAGTTATAGTTACAACCTATTATCCATAGGAAATCCGCGACATTCTATTTGAAATAACTCTCTTGCCGGTTGATGTATCTTCGCAAAAATTTCAAACTTTATGGCCCGCTCCGGTCCGCTCCTACCCTGAAAGTCTCGGGGGGATTCGTCAAGCGGGGGCCGAGAAAAAAGGGGGGGTCCCAAAACGAGTTTTCCCCATGCAATTTTCCATAGGAAACTTTAGACACGGCTACAGCCCGAACTGCTGAACGGAATTACACCAAATTTGGCAAAGAGGTAGTTCTTGTTTCAGAAAGAACCCTTTTTGTTAAATGGTGTAAATCCGTTCAGTAGTTGCTGAGAAAATCAAAAGTAAAAAGTTAGTGATATCTATGGCCGAGTAGGGTCCGCGTACCCTCAGCGCACCCTGCGCGCACCGTCCCGATCACGAGCTGCATGTTAATTGGCTGTCAGCTGGCTGTCAACATTCCGATTCAGGAAATGTTGGCAGCCATTTTGGACAGAAACAAGTGCGCAAAGCGCACAAAGGGGGCAGGGTAGAAACACCCTGACCCCCTAGGTTTGCTCAGGGGGTCCCACAAGGACCCCCTGGGCAAAAATTTTTTTTTTTTTTTTTTTTTTTTTAAATCGGCAGGATGCGCTCAGGGTGCGTGAATCCTGCCGGAAAAAAAAAGAAAAAAAAATAAAAATCGAGCGCGGTCTCCCGCGCTTCGATACACTGGCCCCCGGGTGGGCCAAGTCCCGGGGGCATGCTGGGGGGGTTAATTTTATGTGTGGGGGCCTCTAAGGGCCCCTCAAAGCCCCGGGGACCACCACCCCCGGGGCTTTATGTATAATGGTGCGGGAGGGCTCTGAGCCCTCCCGCAGCCCCGGGGACCGCCACCTCCCCGGGGCTTCTTTTTTTAATTTGAAAAACCTGTGTGGGGGGCTCCAGCCCCCCCACACGCCCCGGGGACCGCCACCTCCCCGGGGCACTAAGAAAAATTACAATGGGGGTCCGTTTTGGACCCCCAAGCCCCGGGACCACCACCTCCCCGGGGCTTTCAAATGTAAGGAGGGGGCCGCGCGGCCCCCCTCCTGGAGCCTGTGGTGGCCCTGGGGACCGCCACCCCCAGGGCCGGCTCCTGCAGTGTCCCGGGGTGCCTACCCCGGGACACTGCTGTTTGCAATGACAGGACGGGAGCCTCGCGGCTCCCGTCCTGTCATTGTAAACTTGCTTTGGATATTGGAAGAGAGAGCAGGAAACCTGCTCTCTCTTCCAATATCCAAGCTGATTGCTTTTCCACATGGGGAGCAGCATGTTAGCTGCTCCCCATGTGTAAGCAATGCCGGCTCCCGTAGGACACGGGGAGCCGGCGGGACTGTGGGGGTTTGGGGACCCCCACAGTCCCCAACGAGAGGCCAGGCCCCGGGGATGGGGTCCCCGGGGCCATAGTGGCCACGGAGGGGGGCCACGCAGCCCCCTCCCCAAAAAAAAAAAAAAAAGTTAAAAAAAAAAAAAGTGCAAGGCCGCCCCGGGGGATGGGGTCCCCGGGGTCTTAAATGGCCTGAGGAGGGGGGCCACGCAGCCCATCTCCAAATAAAAAAAAAAGAGGCCATGCCCCGGGGGATGGGGTCCCCGGGGCCAATACAGGCCCAGGGAAGGGGGGCTACGCGGCCTCCTTCGTTTTTTTTTTTATTTAAAAAAAAAAAAAAAAAAAAAAAGGGGGTAAGGCCCTGGGGGATGGGGTCCCCAGGGCCTAAAAATAGGAAAAAGGAAGGGGGCCACACAGCTCCCCTTCAGGGGGGAAAAAAAAGAAAAAAAAATGATCGGGCCCGCAGGCCCCGCCCCTTCCTTCACCACTCTGCAAACGCGCCCCTGGCGCGTTTGCAGAGGGGAACGAATTCCCCTTGAATACTGGGGTCCCTGGGGGCCAACTAGCACACCAGGAACCTCCAGTATGCGTCAGGGCTGCGTTGCAGAGAGGTGTACAGAGGCCACGCCCCTTTTACACCTCTCTGCAACGCAGCTCTGTGGCGCTTTTGGATATACCTGTTGGGCTGGTTGGCCCCCAGGGACCCTCAGGATTCAAGGGGAGTTAATCCCCGACTTAAAACGCGCCACGGGCGCGTTTGCACAGTGGTGAAGGGAGGGCGGGGCTTCAGGTGACATCTGTGCAAACGCGCCCGTGGCGCGTTTTAAGTTGGGGATTAAATCCCCTTCAATCCTGAGGGTCCCTGGGGGCCAACTAGCCCAACAGGTACATCCAGAAAGCGCCACAGAGCTGCGTTGCAGAGAGGTGTAAAAGGGGTGTGGCCTCTCTACACGTCTCTGCAACGCAGCCCCTGGCGCATATTGGAGGTTCCTGGTGGGCTAGTTGGCCCCTAGGGACCCTCAGGATTCAAGGGGCCTTAATCCCCCAACTTAAAACGCGCCACGGGGCGCGTTTGCACAGATGTCACCTCAGGCCCCGCCCCCTCCCTTCACCATTGTGCAAATATTCCTCTAAAATCATCCGAAATACGAATTCCGATTTACTCACCTGTTATAAGGAGAGACCTCAGTGCTGTATCTTTCAGTCCAGTACTGGTCCTGAAAAGTAATTTTAACCGCACTTACCAGTAACTTGAATTTCCTTCCATAGGATATCATTGCCTGCTTTTTGCTGAAAAAGTTTCTAAGTGTTGATTTTTGAAACCTACAAATATTCCTCTAAAATCAGCCGAAATACAAATTCCGATTTACTCACCCGTTATAAGGAGAGACCTCAGTGCTGTATCTTTCAGCCCAGTACTGGTCCTGAAAAGTAAATTTAACCGTACTTACCAGTAACTTGAATTTCCTTCCATAGGCTAACATTGACTGGTTTCACTTGAAAATTCTTCTAAGTGTGGAGTTTTGGAACTTTAAATTATTCTTCTAAAATCAGCCGAAATACGAATTCCGATTTACTCACCTGTTATCAGGAGAGAACCCAGTGCTGCATCTTTTAGCCCAGCACTGACCCTGAAAAGTAATTTTAACCGTACTTACCAGTAACTTATCTTTTCTTCCATAGGAATCCATTGTCTGGTTTTCAGCAGAAAAGTTTCAAAGTGTCGATTTTCACAAACTTCAAATATTCCTTAAAAATCGCCTGTATGACTTAAACGCATTTTTTCAACTGTTTACAGGAGATGCACCAGTGCTGGATCCAGGATCCAACACGGAGTAAGAAAAAGTAACGATAACAGTTTTTACCTGCTAAGTGAATTTCCTTCCATAGGATAACATTGGTGATTCTATGAGGAAAAGTTTCGAAGTGTCAACTTTTAAAATACAATATTATTCCTTAAAAATCACGACTGTAACCAAAACGCTTTTACTCAACTGTTTACAGGAGATGTCCCAGGACTGAATCTAGGATCCAGTCCTGTGGTTAGAAAAGTAATCCATAAAGTAACTAATTGCATTTAACTAGAAATTCACATTGAGCTGAATGTTGCATTGTGTTTGAAAATGTGTTGCCCATTGCAACAACTGTAACTACTGTACTTAAAAGTCTATTGCCTATGTGCTAAGTATTTAAACTAAAGTAATTCATTCTGAGAAAGTATTTTTTGTAATGTAATGTATCATTTAATTACAATGTAATTTAAAAAATAAAATGTAAAAGAAATTGTTTCTAAAAATGTAGTAAATCAGTATGAAAAAAAATTAATATAAAAATTAATACATTTAAAAAATGTCATTTAAAAAAACCTTTGAAATTCACTGAAAAAAACGTAGGTTTCAGGCACGTTATAGTTACAAATTAGCATTTAAAAACCTTTGAAATTCACTGAAAAAACCATAGGTTTCAGACACGTTATAGTTAGAAATTAGCATTTAAAAACCTTTGAAATTCACTGAAAAAACCATAGGTTTTAGGGACAGTTATAGTTACAAATTAGCATTTAAAAAACCTTTGAAATTCACTGAAAAAACCATAGGTTTCAGATATGTTATAGTTACAAATTAGCATTTAAAAACCTTTGAAATTCACTGAAAAAACCATAGGTTTTAGGGACAGTTATAGTTAGTTGGACATTTCACTCGTACAAAACCCGTGAAATTCCCCCGTTATAGTTAGTCCAGCTAACTATAACTCGCGCCCCGCAATGCACTGCTGATGACGTCACATATTACATCACTCATGACATGGTCAGTGACATCACTGATGACATCACTGATGACATCTCAAATGACATCACTGATGACATCATCCACGTGATAATCTGATGCAGCTCCTCACACCCTAATATAACCTTTGATACACCCAATCTAAATTACAGACTGCCATTCGCAAAACTATAGACACTCCAACACCAATAACTACATACCCACTCACTGATTCTTAGGTCTACACACACACATCCACTCACTCACCCGTACAGTCACTCATACTTATGGTCACTCAGTACAGGACTATCATATGCACTCTTACTCCTATATAGACACTCAAACACCGCCACTCATCCATAGAGGTACTCACACACCTAGTCAGTCATGCAAATAATTAAACACACTGCCATTTACTCACCTATACAGTTATACACACACCAGCTCACTTAATCATACAAATACTAGCACATTGTTACGCTCTTATACAATCACTGATACAAGCACACACTCATCCATACAGCCACTATCACAATCACTCACTCTCGCTTATAGCTATTTATATACTCCAACACACATATATACTGGCTTTCACATATGTAGTTACTCACACATGTACCACTGGGACATACATTCACTCACTAACACACTCTTACACACACTTACCCACCCATACAGTCTATCACAGATGCACTCTTGAAACCATCCACCCAGTGAATCACCCACTCACACATCTATGCACAGAGTCGCACACACCCCTCCCACACAAACACTCAGGCACCCATACAGATACTCAGACAACCATTCAATAACTCATATAGACACTCATGTAGCTATTCACAAACACATGCAGCCACTTACACAGCAACAGACAGACGGATACAGACATTCACCCAGTTTAGTCACTAACCCATGCATTCAGTAAGATACCTTAAATCACTCACTTATACAGTCAGTCACGCACCTACTAAATCATCCATACAGACACTTACACACCCATTCATTCTTCAATACGTCTTTTCCTATATATATTAAAAATATTTAAACTTTACAGAAACACACAGTCACTGGATGATGTCATCAGTGATGTCATTTGAGATGTCATCAGTGATGTCACTGACCATGTCATGAGTGATGTAATATGTGACGTCATCAGCAGTGCATTGCGGGCGCGAGTTATAGTTAGCTGAACTAACTATAACGGGGGAATTTCACGGGTTTTGTACGAGTGAAATGTCCAACTAACTATAACTGTCCCTAAAACCTATGGTTTTTTCAGTGAATTTCAAAGGTTTTTAAATGCTAATTTGTAACTATAACATATCTGAAACCTATGGTTTTTTCAGTGAATTTTAAAGGTTTTTTAAATGCTAATTTGTAACTATAACTGTCCCTAAAACCTATGGTTTTTTCAGTGAATATATATATATATATATGTGTGTGTATAGAGGTGTGTGTGTGTCCCCGTCCCCAAAAGGCCTATAACCTGAGCAGCTGGCTTGAATAACTCAGCAGAGGAGTCAACAGAGTAAAGACAGGTAGTGTTATCATGTACATCAATTTGTATTCTGAAAAATAAAAGCGAAAGTAGTCTTGCACCTTTCGTTTCTATAGTTACACTGGATTTACAGACTCTACGGTATACCACTCTGTTTCAGAATCATAAAATAGAGACATCTCATTAATAAAAATGCTTACAAAAAAAGTTACAAATTAAAGTGATGCTAAGAGTTTCTGAAATACAACACAAACAGAAGTCAAATACTTGATAGTTGAGAAACCAGGAGCAGTATCACTAAGGGCTACGCTGAATCTGCGCACAGCAGAGTGCCTGTTCTTATCCGCCTGCAGCGTTTAAAGGGAATACACTAAACCTGATAAGTCTCTGAGTTAGTACATTATCTTTGACTGCATAACTTAGAAACAGAAGGATGCAAACCCTGCTCACTGTTTGAGGTGTATGGTCTCAAAATTCAAGCTCCAACTCTAAGAAACATCACATTAAATTCATTCATGTTGCAAACTGGAGGTGCACTAATAACCGGAGCTCGGATCTGCACTAAGCCATGACAGCTATTCAAGATACAGCCCCAGACTTCATTTTTGTCAAAAAAGTGTGTCTTGCAGTTTAAGACCAGAAAATAGAAAAAAAAAAACAGGCAGGACACATACTAGGGTCAAATCAGTACAAGCTATTATGTGGAGTATTTACAGATCCCAATTACTTCTTTCTGTAGGAAAGCCACCTTTTCTGGGAAGTCATCCTGTATGTTTCGCCTCTTGCTAGACCTATATTTTTGCTGGTGTTAGACTTCTTTGCACCTTTAACCCTCATAATAGAGGTAAGTTAAGGTGCGTGTGCTCCCACTTTAAACATGGTCGAACTTGGCAGTGCTTAATTTGTGTAAAAAATAAATAAAAAAAATGTGCCAGGGCCCTCCTCGGGAGGCCACTGCAGCTTGCATCACCCACTGCTGCTGCCAATGACAGTACCTACACAACTACTAGCCATCACACTGCTACAAGTGTGACAATTTAGACTGTTCAAGGGCACCAAAGCAATAGGAATGGCTTGGCGGCTGGTATTAGGGGTTTTAAATGCATATTGAAATAATAATCAACTGTTGTTCTGCTCATCTTTTAAATTACACAAATATCACCACAATAAGGCAGCTGTCATAAGTGCCTGTGTTGACAAGTAAGTGCCAGTGTCGGACACCGAAAACATCCGGCTCAAATTAAACACTGGAACTTGGCATATTTCTAAGTGGTTTATTTAACTTGCATACAAGTCCCTAGTATGTGGTACAAAATGTATCCAGGGCCCGCAAGTTAAAAGTCACTAGTGGACTGCTGCACCTATTGTACCATCAATTACTGTGACAGTGTAAAACATGGCTTCAAACCTACCACAGTAGCCTTAGCCTAGCTGTGGTAGCTTAAACTGTGCAATTCGACCCACCAGAATAAACCCTTTTGACAGGTCAGAATTTCCCCTTTAAATATTAATAAGTCACGCCTATATAGGCCTTGTCACCCACAAGGCAGGGTGCACAGTACTTAAAAGTAGGACATGTATAAATATAGTGAAAGTGTGAGGGTCACCACTGCCATGGAGCACATCTGGTCTCGGGCGCTCAAATGAGGTACTAGTTCCCCGGCTCTTTGTTCCCCAGACGGCCTCAGAAGGAAGGACTCCGTCGGCCCCTGTGAATGAGGGGATACAGCGCCCAGGGCGCCCTTTTACCTGGACTCCACCGACGCAGGACATGAGGGCATTGGACGCTGAGGCCAGAACACTGTACAGCATCACTGTGGCTCAGTTGCCATGACAAGGCCTAACAGCACAAGGTGGCAGCCTGCTACCCTCCAGGGCCTGCAGAAGCTTTTATACTCACTGAAAGCAAGACAAACTGTTGTGAGGCATGAGAGGGAATCATCTTTGCTGAAATCCACCAATGCACGGACCTCTCGCCTAACTGCTGAAAGGGGGTGGTACCCATTCTGGGCCACAGAAGGCCATCATAACAGGGCTCATTTCACACGAGACACAATGTTAATGGGGTGTTTAGCCCCCCCCCCCTCCTAAACTGGGTGCAAGATATCTACTCTCCTCCTTTAGTCAACCACATATGGGTTCATAACCTGTATACAAGGCACATGCAGTGGGTTGGACGAGGAGTGCATTTAATGTAGCAGCAATACCCTGCAGCAGTAGCTCCTCCTGAATTCCAGATCGACTCTTCCATATAAGGAGCTGGTTGACCCGACAGGGATCCTCAGCTGGATGTCCCTTGAGAGAAGTCCTCGATATTAGAGACATAACATACACAATTTGTCAGTGAATACACTTACGCACTCTGGAAGAGGCATGTTCAACCCTCCACCTTCAAGTCCTGAACATGGGCATTGAGACGCGATACCTGTTGAGACCTCCCCTTTCAAAACTAATGCACCAGTAACTCTCTTGATCTAGTGCGACGTTTTTTTGTTAAGAAATTGCATTTTACTTACCTGCCTTGAAAAAGTCAATATTGACGAAACACGTGTTGGCTGAGTTTTCTCTGGAGGTGTTGTTTCTTCAAAATAAACCAACTTTAAATGGAAACAGGATTGTGTTCTTTGTGACAACAGATCATTGTCTGGACTCATATGCACCAACTGTGTTCTAATAATATAATACTAGTACAAGAATGATGTAAAGAACGTTGTCATATGAACAATTATCCACTATTGTTCTGGATTAAGGGACTTTCTTGGAGAGTGCTCAGTGCAGTTCCTCTATAAGCTTATATTTTACACATTAGCGTGGTGACTAATGTGCAGGGGCAACCTTGGGTAGTAGGGTGCCGGAACTGTTGTAGCACCTTTGTGTCTCTGTATACATTAAAAATTGGCATGTAGTGTTTCCCACTGTTAAATTGCCTTTGGATACAAACGCTAATACGAGGTGCGATATTTTCCCTATTGTGGGCCACTACTACCCCAATCTTCTTACAAATATGCCCCTCAGTTTCAGGTTGGGGATTCGACTTTTCCAGGTGTCAGGGTGGCCAATCTTAGCTTAGGGTGGGCTCCCTACCTTCGGTAGTGAAAGCGAATCCAATATTATTAATAAAGAACTTCTAGACATATTGTTTTTTGGTGCTGTCAAGCGATATGAGACTGGGGCAGGTTGGCAACACAGTTTTGGGCAGTTTCAGGGAGGGGCTCCGCAAACTCAGATGGTGCCTTGCTTGGAATGTAACCTTTGGTCAGCGCCCAATTGACCTTTGAAAGTATCAAGCTAGAGAAGCAACCTTTGTGGATGTGAGCTGTAGGAGCAACCAAAATATACACAATGGCTTTTCTCCACGGGATAGCGAAAAGTCATCTTGAAGCGGGTCAACATGATGACTTTGGTGTACACGACTGCTGAAACACGTGAAACCTTACAGTCTATCGGATAGCCTATGGTGCCACTATAGAATATTGGCACAATGAAGGTGGGTGTAGGTTATAAAATAACGTGGTGAGCAGGGTCAAGTGACAACAATACGACCTTTGCGAGATCTGTTAGGAGGTCATATGATTGCAGAGTGTAGAGAAACATGCGCAGCAGCAAAGTATAGGACTCACCAGCTCTGACGGTGGGCGCGGGCGGCTGCAAGGGAAAGCGCCTTGGCTGCGACACTGGAGGGTGCCTCGTGACGGGAGATATTTTGAAGTACAGCAGAGCGACATGACAGTGGCACAAGCCGGGCAGATCTCAAGAGCGCAGCCATGTTGGAATCTCCACGCCGGGCAGGAAAGGCAAAACTCAGCATGGAGGGGCACGTGACTAGTGAGCGGACGCAACCACCTCGCGTTTATGGGGAACGACTTTTATACTTGCAAACCAAAATATAGATATACTCGCGACCTTAAACCGATAACTAACTTGTAGACATCAATGTAAAATATGTAGTAAAGAACTCTGGCTGCTTGGGGTTTTCGGGCAAGTATCTGATATTTGGTTGCTTTAAATATAACACATGGACCTGCCTGGCCGACCAGGAGCAAACTCAGTGTGTGTATTTTTATTCGGCCGACCGAAGCCAGCCCGAAGTTGTTGGTAAGTGACACTGCTTAACAGAGGTCATGCAACCAGAGTTTTCCTGTGAGATTTAACAGGTGACAGCATCGGTGACCATATTCCTGTTAGCGTTCATTCTGCATCCGCATTACCACGGGTATGAGCGTCGACCTACTTACTTAGGCACTTCCACGAATAATTCAACCCATTTCTTGACCCTTACGCCCATCTGGTACTCACATGAGGTCAACTTTGCAAATATGTATTTTATTCCTGTAACGCTGGCACCTTTTAATCTTTTAAGATGTATATATGCAACTTGTTAGCGTTGTAACTATATATATGTAACTTGTTAGCGTATTTCGTCTATCTGGTGTACCTTTTGTAACTGACGCGGTTCTCCTGCGCTCTGACACCGTATGGTAAAGTTCGCGCTATATAAAACTGCATTAAATTAATAAATAAAAATAAACTGCAGCGTCTCTCTCATCACAGTGAATTACCTGTGTAGTTATGGTTCAGCCCAGCCAGGTATGGCTAAAAACACAAAATATTCTATAAATTCTTTGGTCTTTCACGCCTACGAATAAAATAACCTGTTGCTCAAATGAAAAATAAATACAAGTTAATCAGTGGGAAATGCATTATCGTACATTAAGAAACCGCTATTAGTTAATGCACTGTAGCAGTGTGTGTCTATAGCTATATATAATATATATATATATATATCTGGTTGGTGCAGTGGAGAATAGTGACTTGTGTAAGTTTAGTGTTACGAGGCCCCTGCCTGTCACAGAAAGCACTATGAATATGTAAGTAATTATTTTAAAGTTGCATTACGCACAGTATAAAATAGGCTGTACGCCACTCTACACAACTCCACTCTATGCCACTCCAATACACAACACTCCCTGCCATTCCAGTCTACAACACTGTACTCCACTTGTCGCCATTCCGCTCTACAACAGTCCACGCCACTAACTTTTAGCCATCCTGAACAGCAGCCAAGCTGGTGTACAACATTGCTAAAACACATTGGCAATGCTTGTTTTATATAACTGTCCCTCAAAAGGATGCACTTTACAGCTCAGCTGGTTACTCCCTTACAATAACACTCCAAAAAATAAATCTGTGTCATGAGGAACCTTCAAGTGATTCCATCAGTTAAAGCTCATACCAGCTTCCAAGCTCCCTTTACATTTGCAGATTGACCAGTGGCTCAGATTTACATTTCTTTCAGGCAAGCAGGCACCCTGCAGAGAAGGCTTGTTTCTTGATTAACTGTCTGCCCACCTTTGATTTCACAGGACTGGAGGCTCCCTGCTTGACACTTCAGCTGAAGCATTTAACGTCTCAGAATTAACCGTCCCGGGACAGTTGTCTTTTCACAAAAAGTTGGGGAACTGTTTCTCATAAATTAAAAAAGAATGGGAACACCGTGCCCCTCCGATCCCTCCCACTTTGACCTTTGATTCAGCCACACTTTCCATAGAAAACATATTTTTTTGATTAGCCGATAGCGTCTGATCCTCATGGATGGATCTGCACCACATTTGGCAATGACTTGGCTTAATCAGCTAAAGTCCGGCATGCTAATTGTTTTGCAGTTACATGCATGGTCGGAAAAAAGAGTTAAAGGGTGGGGAGTGAAATAAGATGTTTCCCATTTAAGCTCCCATAGGACATAAGACATTTTGGTCGTGCATGCAGCCAAAACAACTGAATGTGTTTACAGCAAACTTGGTATGAAAATAGAACCTTGCTTAGAAAGTGTGCTTTATATCTGTTTGCTGTAAATCCGTTCAGTCCTTTTTGAGATACAAGCATTTAAATAAATTGCAGAGTAGGCTTTACGGGGTTAACATGTTTGTATATCTGTGCTGTTATTCGTGATTCAGAAAACTGAATCTTCTCAATCACATTTGAATTTTTGTTAAATGTGATTGGCTGATTAATGTTTTTTTTTCTCATCAGCTTGAAATTCCCAATTTTTGGAAACATGAATTTCACACTGTGGAAAAAAAATGCACAGCATTAGGGGGCGCCATGAGAAGTGCTCAACCCCTGGAGGGTGCTAGGTGGCACTGAGGTGTGGAAAATGACGATGAAAAAGCTTGAACACATTAATGTATGTGTTGCTTGAACATGAAATACCTTAAAAAAAACAAGAGTCAAGGCGTTCGGCAAAACAGGATCAGCTCGTTTAATTAAACAGTGCAGACGGGAGAACAGTTAAAGGCATAGGGTCTGAGGACTGTCTCAATTTACAATCTGTCTAACATAGACTTCTATACAGTTGTCATACGCCACCTACTTGGATCCCATGTGATTCCAATGGGGCGGTGATGCTAGTTCCCGAATCCTCTCGGGACTTGCCCTCGGTTTACAGGAGACACTGCTCTGATGGCAAATCCCAGGGGGCTGGGATGGGGAGAGCGTGTGAAGTCAAAAGGATGCTGTGGCTCATATACTCAACCGCAACACTGCAGCAGGCATTCACACCAGTCTGATGAATGGTACCGGCAGATATGTTATCTATAAGCAACCCAATAATAAGGGGGCTACTGATCCAAAAGGTATTGTGAGTGAATTTGCTGAGTACTACAGCTCAGTATACCGATTGAACTCCGCCCTCTCCGAGGAGGACTCCGCAGAGCTCCTCAGGGATATTCAGCTGCCGACTCTGTCAGAGGAAGAAAGGGACGCACTAGATAGCGACCACACAGACGACGAATTGGCAAAGGCGATTAGAGACCTTCGTCCTGGCAAGACCACAGGCCCTAATGGCCTACCGATAGAATTGTACAAGTTGAAACCAGAAGCAATTGCCCCGCACCTACGGGCCATGTTTGTAGAAAGTCGAGACGTGGGGCTGTTACCACAGGATCAACGAGTAGCCACATTGGTAGCCATAAGTAAGGAGGGTAAACCAAAGTCCAAATGCTCCTCATATAGGTCTATCTCCCTGCTCAATGTAGAGCCCAAAATATTAGCTAAAGTACTGGCGAATCGCTTGGCCAAGTAATTTGCAAAATAGTCCACCCTGACCAATCGGGCTTTATGCCCCATCGCAACACTGCTCTGAATCTAAGACGCCTACATGAAGTACTGGGCAGAGTGGACACGATTCAGGAGGCGGCGATAGTGGTCTCTCTGGACGCCACAATGGCATTTGACACAATATAGTGGCCATATCTGTTCGCGGTGTTAGCCAAACTGGGATTTGGGCCTAATTTCATGGGATGGGTCAAGCTCCTCTATACAGAGCCCCTAGCACAAGTAGTGGTAAACAACAGGAAATCAGAGGTCTTCGGGCTGGGACGTGGGACCCGTCGGGGATGTCCGCTGTCGCCCCTTCTTTTTGCCCTTGCCCTAGAGCTCTTGGCGGGGTGGATCCGTTGGAGCCCAGTAATAAGGGGACTCAGGTGGGCAATGGGGTGGGAAGACCGCATCTCCCTTTATGCGGCTGATATCCTCCTGCATCTCACCTCCCCAAAGGCATCCCTTCACGCAGCCCTCAATATCTTCACGATCTTTGGGAGGTATTCCGGGTATAAGATCAATTGGAGTAAATCCTTGATGTATGTTCTCAAGGGAGGCCCCCTCCTCCCCGGGACTGCCCTATACAGACAGTGGAGACAGGATTCCGATATCTGGGAATCTTTATAGCGACTGACCCCAAAATCAGATATGAGCGCAACCTGATTCCTCCACTGAAGAGACTGAGGCGAGATGCGGCAATCTGGAGGACGCTCCCACTCTCGCTTCTCGGGAGGGCAGCGCTTTTTAAAATTATGTCACTGCCACGCTTCCTCTACGCACTACAGAATGCCCCAGACCCTGTCCCAGCGAAGTACTTCCGGGAGGTAGAGAGCCTGCAGAGAAACCTACTCTGGGAGGGGAGACCCCGTATTGCCTTACGGAAATTAAGCCTGAGTTGGTACGATGGGGGCATTGTGTTGCCTGACATTAGAAGGTACTACTGGGTCTCACATCTGGCGGCGATCAACTACTGCACCTACCGCCAACACAATGACCCTGCCTATAGAATGGATAAATGGTTGTTGCCGGGGGGCGCTTTCAGCAGGGCCTTGTACTCTAGACCACACAGGTTCCCCTTGACGGGCCCTACCAGGCACTCAGTGCAGATCTGGCACACCGCGAATACAAGTTTGGGATGGGATAGGAAACTCACAATGGCCACCCCACTATGGGATGCAGAACAGCTGGGCACCCTAGTGGGACCTGATTGGGATCTCGAAAAACGGGGACCTCTGGGAGGGGGGAGAGGTGGTCTCATTCTCCACATTACGCCAGAGCCACTAACTCGCTGACAAGGAACACTTTCGATATCTACAAATCAGACACGCGCTCCAGTCGTCCCTGGCCAGGGGTACCTCCCTTCCTGACTCCTCGCCACTAGAGGACAGGCTACTCGATGGCTATCTGCCAGATAAAGCGATTTCCTTGACTTACAAGAAGTTGATTAACAACACCTCAGACCCCCTGACACTCTTGAGGCAGCGCTGGGAGGGGGATGGGCTCGAACTAGATGACGAGGACTGGCAGGAGGCAATTGCGTCTCCGCGGGAGGTGGCGATCTCTTCTAGGCTGCATCTGGTTCAGTTGAAGATCCTCCATAGAGTATATATCACTGGACCTGCTCTTGTCAAAATGGGGAATGTGGAGGAGGGTAATTGTAGACGGGGATGTGGCCTATTGGGATCATTTATGCATAAAATATGGGAATGTGTGCTTGTACAGTCCTACTGGTTGAAGATACACAAGTGTATGAGTAGGGTGCTCGGGGTCACTTTACAGCCAGAAGCTAGGAGATGTCTGTTGAATGTATGGGAGCCTACAGATCTCACCAGTAAAGATAAGATCTGGGTCACACTGGGGTTAATGGTGGCAAAAAGAAACATCGCGCAATTGTAGGGAGCGGGAGAGCCACCCAAAATCGGGTCATGGAAGACAGACATGGACTGGTGCATGTTCAGGGAGAAGACAGTGTATGTCTCGCGGGGATGTCCCCGTAAGTGGTCCTCCATATGGAATAAATGGAATGCATACCGAGGCAATATCTGTATCCCGCCAGCTGTTCCCACGCCAGACGACCTGCCCACACTGTAACCGTTGTGAACAATTATGTGATAACTGTGTAACTTGTGTACAGAACAGCAATTGAATTGAAATGTATAGTTCCTTTTGAGCACACTGAATGTCGACTTGTTTTATGTTAAAATAAAAAGATTTAAAAAATAATAATAATAAGGGGGCTTGTCAAAGCAAGATGGCGGGCTAGACGTGCCTTCCAGAGCTCCCGACTCGGCTACAATATCCTGCACATTATCCTGTATCCTCGGTTTACAGGAGACACTGCTCTGGTGGCAAATCCCAGGGGGTTGGGATGGGGAGAGCGTGTGAAGTCAAAAGGATGCTGTGGCTCATATACTCAACCGCACACTGCAGCAGGCATTCACACCAGTCTGATGAATGGTACCGGCAGATATGTTATCTATAAGCAAACAAATAATAAGGGGGCTTGGCCGAGCAAGATGGCGGGCTAGACGTGCCTTCCAGAGCTCCCGACTCGGCTACAATATCCTGCACGTTATCCTGTGTCCAACCCGGATTGAACAGTCCCGATCATGTTTGAAAGGTGTTTGGATGGGAATCCTGACCAGAGAGACCTGTAATAACAACGGGACCCAGGGCTTTGACAGGCCGAAGATCCCGAGGCCTGCCGTCTATGCAGAGGCCTGGGCTGGAAAAAAGGAAGCCAGGCACTCGAGTTGAGCCCTAGCCGCCGACTGTTCCTTCGGATCGGCGGACTGGAGCCACCCGGGCGGGGCGTGGCGACAGCTGTCGAACGGGAAGTGCCTGACCCCCTCCCCCCCCTCTGCCCTGAGAAACAGTGCCCAGGAAATAAGAAAAGCAGTGAGATCCCCTGGCCCGACGGAGAAGCCGAGTGAATGAATGGGCTAGAGGAGGCGACCTGAGTGGGGGACTGCCTCTACTGCAGCGGGGCTGTAGCTGTATTGTGGGGCCATCTGCTCCCATACGCCTGAGCCTGACGCGGAGGGCGCGGTGGCCCTGGGGGGTCCCCGGGTTGACGGCCTCCCCCGGGACAGAAAACCACGTAATCCGAAGACGGATGTAGGTGCGAGGCCACGGCTGCGTCACACTGCAGTGAGGACAATTGTTGGACAAGGGGCACCTGATTCCTCACCTTGTGAAAAGATGCCCTGGAATTTTTTTCAAAAAAGGCGGTGAGATCCCACTGCCCGACGGAGAAGACATGTGTATGAATGGGCTGGAGAAGGCAGCCTGAGTAGGGGACTGCCGCTACCGCAACGGAGCTGGAGCTTCATTGGGGGGCCATCTGCTCCTGTATGCCTAAGCCCGACGTGGGGGGCAGGGTGGCCCTGCGGGGGCCCCCAGGTTGATGGCACCGCCCCCCTGAACAGAAAACCATGCAATCCGAGGACAGGTACCCTGCAGTGAAGGGATGGAGGTCCCGACTCACGGAAAGGCCTAAGCATCAGAGTTGTGGACTGGATACTGAGTCCGCTGGACCCCCAACGAGTGGCGGGTCGGCGGAGGACTTACCCAGTAAAAGTGGGTGGGGGACCTGCTGAGACCGGGCACCGATCTCCTACGCTGAAGACGAAGGGCCTCCTCCTCCCTCGCACACAGTATTGGGGAGCTCCCCTGAAAACAACATTAGTGGTGCCCACGGCTTGGCAGTGAGAAGCCCAGGATTCCTTTTCAACAGACTGGCTCATCGTTGGGCGATGGCTGAGTTCTCCCCGCCCACAGTGAACTATGCCTTGGGACGGGTTGCATAGCGGGCAATTATGGGGAAAGATAAAGTGGCGAGAGGAGCACAGTCCAATAAAATGGTGTAATACACGATTCACGGGGGAGTGCCTGGGAGGGCAGCAAGGACCCCCCCCCTGCCCCAGGAACGAGCGGATCAGTTACAAGGCACGGCTGAAATCCTAGAAGCTATCAAAGGAACTCTAATGGTGCTGGAAACAAAAAGGTATTCGCTGGCGCTGAACATTAACCACCTGCGATTGGACCTCATGAAATTAGTAGACAGGGTCACAACTACGGAAGGAGAAGTTGCAACGCTTCACACAGCAGTGAAAGATCTTCAAGCGACAGTGATGGATCTGCAACGAGTGCGGCACAAATGGAAGACCGCCAAGAAGATGCGGAGGGCCGCTCCAGGTAGAATAACCTATGATTTCTGGGCTTCCCAGAGCGCGCAGAAAACCCATCTATGGAATTGTTCCTGGAGGAATGGATTACAGCAGCCATGCCTGAAATAAGACTCTCTAAATTCTTCACGATAGAAAGAGTGCACAAAACCCTCGGACCAGAGCCGCGTCCAGGAGCACCCCCGAGAGCAATCATAGCCCGGCTGTCCAACCACCAGGATAGAGACATTATCCTCCAATATGTTAGTTCACATGGCCCCCCGCTGTTCGAGGGTGCTGCAATCCAAATATACCCGAATTACACGAAGAAGGTGCAAGACCTCTGAAAAAGTTATTTACCGGTTAAGCGGAGGATGAGAGAACACACCATTAAATATAGCCTGATTTTTCCCGCATGCCTTCGTGTCCAACATGCAGGCAGGGTACACTTCTTCAAAACGCCGCAAGAAGCAGCAGACTGGATGGATTCCCTGGACTTGAGCGACGGAGAATTGTTCAAGGAGTGGCGTGGACAACGGCACAGGAATAGCGGACGACCAGATAGCCAAAAGACAATGACTGCTCAGTGGCGGAGGGTTGTCCCGCCCCAGACCTCAGAACGGATCCTTGTGGCAGAGGACGGAACACTGAGGATGGAGACTCAGCTACTAGACACTCATAACTCTTTTACTCCCTTAAGCCAATTACCAGTCTCAGCTGACCAGGAGATGCCGCGGGGTTGAGACCCTTCAGGAGAGATACCCAGGTGGGAAGTCCCGTAACGAAGGGGCAGGCAGGTCACAACTCAAATGGGTCACAAACATGATACTATACCTTTAATGAGCAAGGGCCATGTTGGGTCCAAATGTGAGTGTTGTTTACAGTGGGTCTGACACTCGACAATGTAACGCTGGATGGGGTGAGAATTAAGCCGAGTACAAAGACTCAGGGGCTCTGACCTCCGTGACTCGCTGAGCACCTAGTTGAGCTTGCGACGAACGGGGCTCGAGGGTCCTGGCTGGATTAACGAACTTCACAACAAGTATTGATTTAAGTTTGGTTTTAGTTACACAAGGGGGCGTTGAGGCAAGGTTTTCTGTTGACTGTTGGGTAAATCAGGAGGGTTTAGGGGGCCACTGTCTGTGGGTGGGGGGAAGTTGGGGACATGTTTTTCTATGCTTTGGAGACCTCAGTTTCTAAACAGTTGCAGAGATTCTTATTTATTGGGTACAGGTCTCTGATATGGGGTTTTATTTCAGGGTTCAAAGGGGAGCTTCCGGATAGAGTTACACCGAATGCACTGACATTCTCCAGAGTCTATACACATATTACAAGAAGTCCACACGAATAAGATGCCAGGGGAGGATAAAGTAACGTCCTATAAGTTCATAACATGGAACGTGAGGGGCCTAAACAGCCCAATGAAACACCAACGCATAATCACTTATCTGAAACGTTATCGAGTAGCGATTGCCTTCTTACAAGAAACACATCTGTGGGGAGATAGTATTAAGTCCCTACAGCAGAGGTGGCGAGGTAAACTTTTTTTTACATCCTACTCAGGATGTGCAGGTGGGGCATTATTTTTGGATAGCACCAGTGACCCCATTCCAGACCCTTAAAGTAAAGAGAGATCTAGAGGGCATATACATAATCCTAGAAGGAACTCTAGATGCATAACCTATATGGCTTATTAACATATACGTCTTGAACACAGATGATGGGAACTTCCTGGGATCAGTGCTTCACGCCACTCAGATAGCCCCCACCACAGAGATTGTTATGGGGGGGGATTTCAATTGTCCATTAAAGGGTGAGATAGAAAGGTCACCTCCCAAGCTAGGAATAAAACCCCGGGTAACGGCAGCACTACAACAAACACAACAAAACCTTGGCCTGATTGATATATGGCGTCTCCGCCACCCGCACACACGTACATACTCCTGTTTTACTCTGCCCACTGACATCTGTAGCCGGTTAGATTACTTCATTATACAACTAACGGCCATACACCGGATAGGTGATGTGGAATACCTTCCCCGATATATATCTGACCACTCCCCTCTTCTGTTGTCCTATTTCCTTGATAGGCGGCTTCCCAGGGTGCCCTTGTGGCGATTGAAAGTGGATACCCTATTAGACCCGGTATTCAAAAACACATTGCATTCATCTTTGTCTCATTATTTTATGGAAAACTGGGGAACGACGGGGACCAGGGCTGTAGAGTGGGATGCGATGAAAGTAGTCCTTAGGGGAGTCTGCCTATCAATTACTGTGGTGATTTGTCGCACCCTTGAAACATACTTAGTTAAACAGGAAAAAATCCTGGGGGATATAGAACAGGGGCTACCCAGGGACGCCCCCAATAGAGTGGCATGGGAGCGTCAGAAACAGAAACTAGAAGAGCTATGGGATCAGCTAGAAAAATTCGCCAAGAAAAAGGGGAGACAACGTTGGTACGCAGAAGGCGATAAAGCAGGTAGGCTGTTAGCTTGATCAGAGAAGAGTCGGCTCCACAGCCAATCCTGGCTATTAAAGATCACAAAGGTCGAGTGGTAAGGACTCAGCATGAGATCAACTTGGCCTTTGAGGCCCATTTACACCAGGTATACGCGAGGGCGCAGCAGACTGATGGGGGAGGAGCAGGTTAGGACTACTTAGAACTCCTCACCTTACTGACAATCTCAAAGGAAGACCAAGTAGCAATGGGGGGCCCCATAGATGAGCAAGAGATGCATGAAGCACTACAATTAATGGTCACAGTGAAAACACCGGGGGGGGCTCCCATCTGAGTTCTATAAAACCTTCCCAAATATTTTAATTGACAGATTGGTCCAGGTGTTCGCTGAAGCATACCAGCGACGAGAGCTCCCACAATCGAGATGCCTGAAGCCCTGATCACCCTGATACCTAAATCAGGAAAAGGCCTTCTCGAACCAGGTTCATATCATCCCATATCAATACTCAATGTGGATTTTAAACTCCTTAGTCAGGTGCTTGAGGTACACCTCCTCCCCCACCTTCCACGACTGATCCATGTGGCTCAGTCTGGATTGATTCCAAATAGAAATACACAACGTAATCTGTGAAGAGTGGTTCATGTAATGACAGCTCCTGTTATCCTGGGGGGAACTTCGCGCTCGCTTTCCGGGATATTGAGCAGGCTTTTGACTCCCTTGACTGGGAATATTTGTGGATGGTATTGGCCAAGGCAGGATTGGGAGCCACATAATTAATTTGGGTTAGACTCTTATATTCGACCCCGAGCTCGAGGACCCGTTCTGGTCGCTATGTCTCTGAGGCAATAGCCTTGCAACGGGGAACAAGGCAGGGATGTCCCCTGTCTCCTTTACTTTTTGCCATGGCAATTGAACCCCTGGCCTGTAAACTTCGGCAGACCCTCCAGGGTTGGGGTATTCCTGTGGGCAATACTGAACACATAATTTCGTTGTATGCAGACGATGCCTTGACCTACCTCAGACAACCGGAAACATTGGTCCCAACCCTGCTCGGGGTCTTGAAAGAATTCGGGGAGATCTCAGGACTTCGGGTAAATGCTCAAAAATGTATGTTATTCCCTCTCGGACTTCTAACCAACCATCAGGTGGAAGCATTGCCAGACCTTGGCCTCTGATGGGAGACAAACAGTGTTAAATACTTTGGTATTCATATTATCCGTCTTGAAAAGCAATTCTTCAATCTCAATATGGGGAGGGTTAAATCGTCTATACAATTCTGGAATTCCCTCCAACTATCTCTTATGGCGAAAATTGCACTCCTTAAGATGGTGGTGCTCCTGCGCTGTCTGTACGTGATGCAGGATATCTTCTGTGAGCTCCGTGAACAGTCTTTGTAGAGCTTGACAAACTGACCACAGCATTTCTTTGGCAAGGGAGAAGATGTAGGGTAAGTCTAGAATTTTTGAGGCAATTTCGGAAAAAGGAGGAATGGAAGTTCCGGACTTTGAACTGTACTACTATGCAGCACAACTGCAGCATGCGGCTGGACGGCGAGCCAAACGGGGAACGAAACTTGTTGGAAGGTACTCACCCTGGATAACAATTGGGGGAGCTCCTGATGAAAGGTGCTAGGATTCCACAGACTCTCCACCACGTACTCTGACTCATGGGGAGAATATGGGAAAGAGTAGTCAGGCGCATACTCCGACGAGCGACATATGCCCCAGACTTGGATATTTGGCTGCTGGTACCCTTCGCACAAATTGCACAGTCCATGGCTATTGACAAATGGGAAGAGGGGGGTGGTTTGATGTTGTCTGACTTATATCCTGAGGATAGATTTATCTCCATGCAAGAGGCTATAGAATCTTTTAACCTGGGTACAGGCCAATTCCTCCAGTATGCAAAGATCGTGGCAACGGTGAGGCAAATTTGGCCAACCTTCCCAGAGGCACCAGAGCGCACACACATGATGGCCACACTACTAGAGAAGGCAGGGGGTCGTAAATTAATAACCCATCTTCATCAGGCATTGCGGGCAGATAGACAGCTGCAGCCACTCCCAGTAGAAGAGGCCTGGCAACGCCATGTTGATGACCCAATTTCTCAAAGAGATTGACTAAAAATACATACAGGGGTTAAAAGAGTGTTGGTGAGTGCCCGCTTTAAATTGATCCAATATAATTACATCCACATGACCTTCCTATCCCCTAAACGTCTACATGATATAGGTGTCATTTGGAACCAGCTGACTTCTTGCACATGACCTAGTACTGCTCCGTAGTACATCCATTGTGGGCTGAAATTTTGGACCAGCTGCGAGAAACCACGGGGTGGAGGATCCTGCAGACAGTGAAGGTATGTCTGTTGGGCCTTGTTCTTGAGAATCCTAATAAAAAGCTCAGTAGGCAATATGCTAGTTTAGGCCTCCTCATTGCAAAAAGGAGAATTGCAATTCACTGGATAAGTCCCCGTGCGCCGGCTAGGGAAGCTTGGGAGAGGAATCTCATAGAATGGGCAGGAGGTAGACAAGAAGAGACCCGAAGGCACAAGAGACTCTAACAGCTTGGGCGGAGATGACTTGGTGCCTACTCACCTATGCACATTCCCAGAAGGGAGCTCCACCTGAGGGATCGGGGACGAATACTTAAGAACCTGGACACCAGCGGGGAACACCCCTATTGTGGGTGGGTTTCGAATCCCATGGGAGTTATGACAAATACAGTGACTCTATGAAGGACATGAGCCAACATCTAAGCCTTCCAAAGGTTACCTATCACGGAAGCGCTGGGGTGGAGGGAGGATATTTTCTTGTTGGGTGTTATTAAAATGTTTGGTTCCATGGACCCTGTTGGAACGTGGGGGGGACTTGCTTAACAGGACTCGGACTGTATGTATTTGTAAAACAGAAACTCCTAATGTATGATCTAGATTGACCTGTAAGCCGAATGTCTTTCTAATGCTATTAAACTAAAAATAAAGATTTAAAAACAAAAACAAATAATAAGGCTTTGGTCTAGTATTAGCTATATCTTTTAAGGTATCACCTCACAAAAGCTTTTTATACCTCAACCAACCTTTAGTTTTGTTGTCAGTTATTTTTATATAGTCCATAGAGGTTCCTTCATCAAAGTTTCGAAACTGTAGTGAGTATGATTCTAGCATCAAACCTACAAGCCAATTTGGACGGGGTTAGCTTCACCCAAGTCCTTTCTGGCAGAGCCCTGCCAACAGAATATATAAGGTTGAACAAAAACTTGTTACCTTGTCTGCAAGCATGATGTTGCGACTGAACTCAGCACGTAGCGAAATCAAGTCTGGTAATGCGTTTCTCCTTTTCTTCTTGTTTTTTCATCCATGTGTGAGACTGATGCAGGACGTCCTATGCGGTGAGGTTGAAGTGGAAGGAACAAGGGAGCTGGCAAGACAGTTTCCTGGAAGCTGGCAAACAGGTAAGTTGTAGACAAAGAGGCTAAGCAAAGGGGAGGAGTGTGGATGGTCTTTAAATAAGACTGCTTTAGAACGTTCAATAAGGTCACATTCTGATTGTAACAAGGAACAGGTGCAGATAATTAACTTGATGAGGCTGCCTTCTAAAAGGTGCTTTAAAATGTTCACAAAGGTTATGTTCTAATTGGTTATAAAAAGGAACAGGTGCAGATGATTAATTTGATGAGGCTGTCTTCTAGAAGGTGTTTTAGAATGTTCACAAAGGTTGCTTTCTAATTGCTTATAACAAGGAAGAGGTGCAGGGGATTAATTTGATGAGATCTGTCTTCCAGAAAGTTCACGTTGAGGTCATCTATGCCTGTTGCTTGATGCTTATTCTTGTGGATTTTCTGGATGTTTCCGTGGCGCCTGAAACCTGACCTTGCATATGCATGGTTAAACATTTGTAAAACCTATTAAGCCTTTTCAAACAAACCGGGGTACACCAGCTGCATCTAGCTATTACCAACAATATGTAATATTGTTTAAAGTCGGGGTACAAGACGTTTGTTTATTCATAAGTGTTGAGAGGAATATTATCAGTTATGCCGTTATATTGTGATAGTCAAGAGAGGTGAGCTGTGGCAGGAATCCTGGCAACAGTTCATTGGGTATAATAAAATGGTTCCGCCGGCCCTTTTTTAGGTCGAGCCTAGCGCAGCGCGCATGCGCTGCTCTAGGAGAGGGCCTCTTGGAATCACTCCAGACTTTGATAAAACTCGTGCGTATGGCTTTAGATTTATCACACATTGTATTGGCCTTTGCGTGTAGCTTTCAAAAATGAAAGCACGCAATTGGCCAAAGGCGCGTGCATGCCCCACCTTTTTCAGTAAATGTTTACTCCCACGGCCTACAGCTTGCGGGAGCGAGCAGGGGCGCGCAGGGTGCCATCTGTTCTGGATCATGTTTTCAATTAGCGCTGTCGCTTTCACAGTCGTTGCATCCTCCGAACACCAACCTGAGTCTGGTCTGGTGTCACTTTTCTCACTTTATTCATTAGGTCCCGAAGAAAGCCACAGCACCTCTACCGAGGGCACTATGGCTGAAACATGTCGACCCTATGATCACAAGCAACCATGCTAGGTTGAATTCTCTGGGCATGGTGTTGTAATTAGTTTTAACCCTGACCCCTGGGTGTACCATTAAAAATGTTTATCAACACACCAGGGAGTTAGTTTTATCCTCACCAACATTTTCTTTCTTACACTTTCCCTCCACACCCGGCTCATCACAGGTCTTAGTATACCTCTTGTCACATACAATCAAAACATCCCTGAGCTCCTCCCTCTCAATGAGGGGGTTGTAGCCCGCACTGCAACCAGGCTCGCAGTGCGAGGAGGTTCCTTATGATGAAGCATGTCACCCGCGGGTGAGTGAGGGAATTCGTCCTATAAAAAGGAATCCCCTTACACTCCTTCCACTTTTTCTTTCTTTGTCTTGACCCAGGGTGGCCTTTGTGTGTTATTAGTTCATTGTTGGGGAGCCGCCCCCTGATGGTCAGTTAAATCTCCTCTGGCCTCTTTTTTGGTTACACAAGGGCACCAACTTGCCAGGCCCAAACCATTTCTTTTATTACATATAAGTAAAGTAGGCCAAAGGCAGGATGCAGTGTATATAATAGGTAGGACATGTACTGGTGTGTTTTACATGTCCTAATAGTGAAATACTTCTAAATTTGTATTTCACTATTGCAAGGCCTATCTCTCCCATAGGGTACCACGGGGATTGCCTTAAAATATATTTTAAGTATAATTTCCCATCAGTAGCAGATAGAGATATGGAGGTTGGGGTCTCTGAACTCAAAATTTAAAAATGCGTCTTTTTGTGGAGTTGGTTTTTAAATTGCGTGTTTGAAAATGCTACTTTTAGAAAGTGAGCATTTTGTTGCTCAACCATTCTGGACCTCTGCTTGTCTGTGGAATCCATGTCTGGGTTGACAGTTTGGCTCTTGTGCATTCACTACAGACAGTCACACAAAGGGAGCTGAGGTGTGCCTTGCATAATCTGATAGATTACAACAAACAGGGGATAACCCTATTTCCCAAACCTGGGGTAAGTAAACAATATTAGAGCTACAATGGTTCGAGAAAAATATATATCGAAAAAAATATAATAAAATTGCAATCAACAATACATACAAATAATCACATGAAAACATCAGAACAAGAAAATCAGGACAAAGAGAAGAAGAACAAGCATTGGCATAGCCAATAGGTCTCGCCTTTGGAACCTTATAAGTGTTTAGGCAGAGCTATTGGCTTTGCCAATGTATTTAACCTATGCTGTAAAGCAGCATGGCTGCTGTGCAGCATGTTGAAAAGTTGTAATAAAAAAAGTGTTATAAGTATTTCTGTTACCTTATATGTAACCAATAAGACATTATATAGAACTGAACGACTCTATTAAAAAGAATTAACATAAAAAATGTCTTCTAGTTTTCTTGTTCTTGCAATGCTTATTGAGAAGAAGTGGAATTAAAAGTATTATTTTTCTAATATTACAAGTACTTCTCTTTACCTGTTGTTTGTAACTTCCGGTGTTACGCTTTAGACATCAGTAAGACCAGTAACCTCTCATATGGTGGAAAAACGTATTTTTAGTCTTCTATGGTACTCCCGGGGGAGGGGGTGTCTCATTGTTAAATCTCCTTGCATGTATGTATAAGTGAAACTCACAAGCGCAAATAGGTATGTTCACAATTGCAAAAGCTTTTCAAAATTGGGAGAAAATGGTTTTACACTTGTAAATTGCCTCTCTTTTTTTTGCATTTTTATATAGCACAAACTCTGACCCAAAGGTATTGGAGTGTTTTACGTGAGCACCAGTTACATTGCACAAGTGCACATTTTTTTTGGTAGGCAAGGGGAGATTAAGTGATTTGCCCAGAATAGATAGATAGACACTACAATAGACACATTGAAGTATACTTCCATATTCACACAATAACGTACAAAGGCCAAGGCCACTGGAATTATACGGCACGGCTAAGTAAATTATGTGGCAGGAGAAGGCAAAATTACATCAACTCACCACAACTCAAACAGACTTGGTATGGAGATCGTTTGATAAACACAAGACCTTAAACACACTTACAGTCACATTTGACAGCCTAAACAAAAACACGAACACACACACCTACGGAGATCAAACACAGATACCTGAAATCAAAACACTCTCGAAGAGAGACAATTATACATAAACGCACACACAAAAAGTTAGACAGGGAGACATACTTATGGGCACAAGCTCGACCTAAAAAACCTGTAAATATGTTGTGTCTCGGCAGCATGGATGACGCTGTAAGTTCACAGTGCCTCACTAGTATTCTTTAAAATTGACTAGCTTTAAGAAAAATGTCCCAGCGCAAAACAAACCACAAGCCAGTCAAAACTCCGGTATAATCAAGAGTATTTTGTGTCCCTAATTGTATGGCATTATTGACATTAGCAAAATAGGATTTAAAAAAAAAAAAGTTGTCCTGAAGTGAGTATTTGAACATGCATAAGATTATCTGAAATATAAAAGTGTTCCTCTCGCTTCTTGAGAGATGCCACATGCGGGGGCTGAAATGGCACTGCTTGCTGCTGGTCTGGTGAGTGAGTAACCACAGCAACTTTGACACTGCGGTGGTACGGCGTCAGCTGCCTGTGCACGACGGTGAAACTCTCACGTGCCCACTTTTCACCAGCTCAGTTACACACGCTTTTGGTGCACTGCCTTGCACCCCGCGCGCCCAGAGCCGGCATGTGTACCTACAAGCGTGTGCACTAACATACAGCACCGATTCAAATGCGCCTCGAAGTATACGAATGATCTATGAGCGAGGAGGCTTTCCCATTGATCTAAAATAGTCTTACGTCCAACTACCCAGCCATCAGTAGAAACTACATGAACATGTTCCAAGTATCATTTAAAGTGTACCGGAGACCTATCCTTAAACCGAAAGTAACAAAAACCGCCCAAAAGTGTAATAAATATTAAGTTCAGTTAAAAAAAAAAAAATGTAGCATTGCTCCTCAGCAAAGCGCACTGCTCCCGAAACATCCGGGGAGAGCTACTACATACACCACCAATAGTGCTATCTTAACTGGCGCCAGGTGTTTCGTAACATAAGGATCAAACATATTTTTATAGTAAGAGAACTGCACCAGAAAAAAAAGGAATGTGTCCATCTGCGAGCACTAAATATAACAAACGCCAGGGCTGTGGAGCACAAGGTTGAATAAAACTGCACCAGAAAAAAAAGGAATGTGTCCATCTGCGAGCATTTATGCATGTCTCTTTGAAACAACCTCAAGGAGGCAATTGAAGGCAAGGGTGTGGCGTAAAGAAATGGAAGAGGTGGAGTGGCGTTGTCAACATCAGAGCTCCGACTGGATTTAAAGTGGTACATTTAATTAATGGCAAAGCTGAGTTCCGAGCGGAGCACTGGAAAGACCATCTGTGCTGTGAG
Organism: Calotriton arnoldi; assembly: GCA_963921515.1. Taxonomy (NCBI): domain Eukaryota; kingdom Metazoa; phylum Chordata; class Amphibia; order Caudata; family Salamandridae; genus Calotriton; species Calotriton arnoldi. The sequence continues at coordinate 197,296 of CAWUFW010008952.1, read as the reverse complement.
GAGCTCGTGACTCGGCTCTGCCATTAGATGAGGAGCAGTTGCAGGAAAAAAACAACAACAGTTAAAGCCACAAAACAAAGTCAATTGTGGTCGGGGGCTTTGAAGTAGTGACTCCGGCTCTCCTCGTTAATCAGCTTGTGGTGCAGGCTCTCCTAGTAGAGCAAGGGGACTTCTACAGTGCAGTGCTGCTGCATGCAGCCCAACAAAGCTAATCTCTGGGCTCCGAGGTGTTCTGCCTCCTCCATGTTGCTGACGTCAGCAGGGTCTCCCGGACACGGTGAATACCGAATCTGCACTACATTTCCTGGCAAGCCACACTAATACCAAGGAGGCATCTGGAGGCGCAGGGGGCGTTTAAGGGTGGGACGCTGTCAACACAGATAAGGGAGGGTGAAGTAAACAGGCGCAGCTCAAACTGGATTTAAAGTGGTAAATTGAAATACTGGCACAGCTGAGTTCCAAGCGGAGCACTGGAAAGGCAGACCATCTGTGCTGTGAAGAGCTCGTCACTCGGCTCTGCCATTACGTGAGGAGCAGTTACACACAAAAAAAACCAGTTAAAGATACAAAATAAAGTCAATTGTGGTCGGGGGCTTTAAAGTAGTGACTCCGGCTCACCTCGTTAATCAGCTTGTGGTGCAGGCTCTCCTAGTAGAGCAAGGGGGCTTCTACAGCGCAGTGCCGCTGCATGCAGCCCAACAAATCAATTTACACCCATATCGCAAAAAGAAGCAGCAGCAGCTTGAGGGTTAGCAGAGTAACAACAATGGCCACAGATACTGCATCAAGTCACACGTTCAGACCACACACACTTAACATGCTAAATATAAAAATCTCAGATTATTTCCCCAACCTTTCGACAATCGTGATGAAACTATTGAAGCAATAAATTAAACCCTGTATATGCGACATCTTGGCGTCTGAATTGCCAGGCATAACAAGCAATGGCCGCGCGGCCGTGAAACTGCCACGGCCGCGAAAGTGAAAGTAATCGCGAGGGAAGCCATATGGCGCCAGATCTCGCGTGCACGCTCGCGTGAACGCAAGCTGGTCGCCAGCAAACTGCTGTTTGCACTTCCAAAACCCGCTTACTAAAACTCTCGCCAGTGCAGTGCATGCGCTGGCTCAGGCGAGACCTAAAAATCAGAATAAGGCACAGATCACAAATTATGTGCCAATCTAGTAGTGCTACTAGAGACGCCGTGAATTTTTTGCGCTCAGTCCGTATTGTCGGGGAGTGTGATGTAGTCTCCTTGTGATTCATCCTATCGCATTCAGATATTTCGTGCTCTGAACCCCTATTGAGCCGGATTGCAAAATTGTACCGATCATTAGATTGGCACATAATTTGTGATCTGTGCCTTTTTCTGATTTTTCTTCTTCTCTGTTTCGAATTTTGGACGCAGTCTGGATGAGGTTGCCATGATATGTTCCAATTCTGAATGTTTCTCCAGAAATATACAAATTCCTTTCTTTGGATGCTCCCTTAAATATGTATTTGTCCAGATGATGACATTAAAATAATATAGGTCGGGGGCGTGGCCGAGCCAGCGACCAAAATGGCCGCCTGACTCAGGAGCTCCGGAGACTTCGGAAAGTGGTGTCCGCCTGCTGGTGTCCCACGGCTACGAATCCAGTCAGAATGCGACTTTAAGGACCCCCTGGCACTCCGGTGAATGGATCGACCTAATTGTGGCGCCCTGAACCGCCAGGTATGCTGCGATCTGACACGCGACGCGCCCGGGCCTTAGGCGGCCCTCGGAGGCCCCGAGTCGACAGGGGACTCGAGTGAGCCTGAGGGCGGGGCCCGGAGCACGGGCTCTGGCATTGGGTGCGGTGGCAGGGGGAAATACAACGAGTTTCTGTGGTTGCCGGAGCGGGAGGTGGAGGATCCCGTCCGGTACGAGCTACATCGCGCCTCCCGGCCCTGACCTGCTGCACCTACAGTCCTGTCTGCACTGGGACGCCTGGCATCCTGGATTGCCCTGAGCCCCACTGGATCGCGCTCCTCCACACCACTGTTAACTGCCCCCCTGGCAGCATTGTGCCAAATCAGGGAGAACACTCAAGGCAATGGGTGTCCACAGACGCTGACTACACCCGTTTTCTCTACCTGTGCCCTTCCTGAATCCATGCATGCCGCGGCCCCAGCAATGATATAGTTCCACTTGCTTGCCCTTGCTGCAACCGTAGATCTTCAACACAGCAGCTTGCCTCTCAGGGGGATCCCCTCCCTGTCTCGACAACTGGAAATGGGTCGCAGTGACCCAAAACAACGCCAACTCAACTTCGATGGGGGAAAGACCCCTAGGTGTGAAGAGGCCGAGAAAACCGCGGAAGAGGAGTTGACCCCACTTGAGGGCGCCGCCGCAATAATGGCTGAACTCCGGTCTGGTTTTCAAGCTATTGATACTCGTTTCGACATTCTAACTAGCCAGCTGGGCACTATACATAATCGCTTGGAGGCGCAAGACACACGAATTGGTGGTGCGGAGCAACGTCTTTCGGACCTGGAGGATGCGCAGCCTTCGCTCCAGAGACGACTGGAAAGGACGGAGAGCCTACTCAAACAACTTGCCACCAAGACCGGAGATTTGGAAGCACGTTCGCGCAGAAGCAATATTCGCGTTGCCGGAATTGCAGAATCCACAAATACCGGCCTCATGGCCAAATTTGTAGAATCCGTCCTTGTGGGGTTGTTCGGAAGAGAGATCTTCTCTGCGTCCTTTGCGGTCGAGCGAGCCCACCGAACACTAGGGCCCCCCCAGGTTCCGGGAGCTCCCCCGAGGATAATAACTGCTAAAATCCTCAACTACAATGACCGTGATGTAGCCCTCCATCTATCCAGGGAGCGAGGCACCCTTACCTATCGGGGCTCGACTATCTCCCTATTTCCGGATTTTACGCCATTAGTTCAAGACGCACGTCGGAAGTATATTAATGTGAAGCGCACTCTCCAAAAGGCGAATGTCAAATAAGCCATGCTCTACCCGGCCAGACTCCGTATCCAACTTGGCGGTAAAACTGACATTTTCGACACTCCCGAAGAAGTCGAGAAATACTGGAAGAAGCAGAAACCAACTGGAATGCTGCAACACACGGGCGACGGCGCTAGACCTGATCCATGAAGATTTACCGCGGCACATCCTGATGTTCTATATCTGACTCAGGTTTTTGAAATTTCGAACTGATTATACAATTGCTATATCCTGGGTGCGAATGTTACTAGCCACTACGCCCGTATATGAACATTGATAGTTTTATGCGGTGTTTCTCCTAATGAACGGATCCATGACCATGAAACTGACACTAGACTAGCGGACAATCCCTGGTACCTATAATCCTACATTTCGAAGTCTCCAATGGAGTGTTGCCATCCCGCTTAGGATGTTTTCCTACTCTCCCTTTTTCTCCTTCCCCCCCTTCCCTCACGCCTGTCCAAGGGTGTTGCTCCTTTGTTGGGATTCACCGGGTGCCTTGTATTTGTGTATCCGATGGGGGCGGGGGTGGGATGTGGTGGGGGGGTTTGTTGTTTACGATTGTTATGTTGATGCTTTTGGTTGGTCTGGAGCGCTCTTCCTACTTACAGTGCAGATCACTGGTATCGTGGATCTATGGTTGTTAATGTTAAGAACTCGGATGGTTAAATGACTAATGATGAAGACAGTAGTTCTGGACTCTGTCTCAGATGTCTCTCTTGGAACGTGAGAGGACTGGCCAATCCCAAAAAAAGTAGGCAGGTACTAGCTTACTTGGCTAGACACTCTATACAAATCGCTTTCCTACAGGAAACCCACTACGCACCACTCCCTACACATAGATTTGCATCCACCTGGGGCAAGAATCGCTTCTTCTCCTGCTACAGTTCATATTCAAGAGGTGTGTGTGTTTTGGTACACCGCTCCCTCTCCTTCCATGTAGACGAGGCGGTGACGGATCCAGGGGGGAGGTATGTTATGGTGAAGGGATCGCTGGGGGGTGAGTCTATACTTCTAGTTAATATATTTGCCCCAAACATTGATACCACTGACTTCTTTCCCACGATAGCTACAAAAATCGATCAACTGCATACGGATATTATATTAATGGGGGGGGGGGCGACTTCAATCTCACGCTTGACCCTGCGACCGACACTACTGGCCCAGGACGTATCACAAAACCACACGCCACGCAGGGCCTTCTCAGCCTTTTACAGATGACATTGTTGGAGGACCCCTGGCACACACATCGCCCAGGGGGTCGTAGCTATTCTTTTTATTCCGCCCCGCACGGCTCCTGGTCCTGTATTGACTACTGGTATCTCACGCCACAATTATTGCTAGAAGTACGTAAGATAGACTATCTACCCCGTACAATGTCTGACCACTCTCCAGCCCTCCTTGTATTAGATTTACCAATGATCCCCAAGCAAAGGCCACTTTGAAGATTCCCATCAGCTGCCCTGTTAGACCCGGTCTTTCGCAGTGAAGTGGGAGATGCCATTAATGAGTATTTTGAATTAAATGAAGGCACGGTAGATTCGCAGCTGATGCTCTGGGACGCCTTTAAGGCGGTTGTACGTGCAGTCTGCATCTCAAAGCATTCTGGTGTACTCCGCTCTATTCGTGGTGAACTGGAATAAATGGAGTGGAAACTAAAGGAGATCGACTCTGCCGCACTTTCGGCTCCCTCACTGGATTCTTTTCGAAACCGCTCAGCGTTGATGGCGAAATTCACTGATGCAGCTGCCCGAGAGGTCAAGTATCTCGGTAAATATGCCACGGCCTGAGTGTATGGAGAAGGTGAGAGACCCGGGAGAACGCTTGCCCGAATTCTCCAGCCACAATACCAATCAGCTTATATAACACACCTAGACATTGAAACGGGTGAATCACTGACTAGTAGCGCAGCCATTTCCGCGGCTCTGCTTGACTATTACGCTCGATTGTACAAAACACGTGATCCCTCCGGTGGGCAAGCACTGATGGACTATTTACAAGAAATAGCCATGGTCTGGCTGGAGGTTGGGCAGCGTGAGTTCTTGGCGTCCCCAATCGATACTGACGAGATTAGACAGGCAATAAAAGATCTGGCCGGCCGCCGTGCCCCTGGCTCCGATGGCCTCACTGGGGATTTTTATAAAGCTTATCAGGATATACTCGCTCCACGCCTGGTGGAAGTTTACGCTGAAGCCCTAGAGAGCAGTTTCCTTTCTCCTACCATGCGGGAGGCCGTAGTTACACTTTTGCTTAAGCCAGGAAAGCCCCCTAATCAATGTCAGTTGTATAGACCGCTATCGTTACTTAATCACGACTACAGAATTCTTGCCAAGGTCTCAGCCACCCGCCTCTCGCTGTTAATGGACACTACATTATGCCCATTTCAAGCTGGATTTGTCCCCGGCAGATCCACGACGCTCAATATGCGAACGGTCTTTTCAGTAATGAATCAAATGGAACCTACTCTACCTGTGGCAGTGGTGCTGCTAGATGCTGAGAAGGCATTTGATTCACTGGAATGGCCCTTTCTCTATGCAGTGATGCAAAAACTAGGCATACCCATTGGCTTTTTAAACCTGGTCCGTCTTCTGTATTCTAATCCAGTAGCCCGGCTAAAGGTAAATGGGACGAAAACAACTCAATTTCCATTGTCACGTGGCACCAGAAAGGGGTGCCCACTGTCCCCCCTACTGTTCATCGTAGCCATGGACCCCCTTGCCCATCATATACAAGAGCGCCATCTTCACCGTGGTCTACAATTACACACGGGCCCGCTCGCCGCTTCCTTCTATGCAGATGACGTAATGATGTTCGTGCGGAAGCCGGCCGAGAACCTGCCCCCGCTTCTGAGGGAAGTGGTCCGCTTTGGGGCATACTCGGGATTGGTCATCAATTGGACCAAGTCAGAAATCTTCCCCTTGACCCCTGCCACGATCCAAGTAGATATCGAATTCCCCGAAAAATGGTGTGTTGACCACCCTAAATATCTCGGTATTTATCTGCATTGCACCGCTGCAGAAGTTATTCGTCTTAACTACGGTCCCGCAATTGACAATCTTACGACACAGATTGACAGATGGACGAAGCTCTCCCTTTCGATAGCTGGGAGAATCGCCATAATCGAAATGGTGGTTTTGCCACGATTGCTATATCTATTTTTAAACATTCCCATTGCTTTGACTGCGACATTCTTCGATACATTGCGATCATTGCTGACGTGCCTAATATGGGCAGGCAAACAACCGCGCATAAGCTGGAACACTTTGATAATGCCATATGAACGAGGGGGCTTCGGAGTTCCTGATTTTAATTTATATTACCTGGTAGCACAGGTCCACTTTACATATTATTGGTACCACCCTGATGCACGGATACAATATCTTAAGCCTGAACGATCTCAAATACACCCGAACTCACTCTTGTCGGTTCTGCCACAGGGTCTACCTCGCTGCCCTACTGAAATTCAGACACTATCCACAACTTGCTGGGTGTGGACTAAATTACGACGCTACTTGCAGTGCGCCTCCTTATATACTTCACAAATACCATTGGCCGATAACCCATGAATACCCCCTGCAACCGAAACCCTTACTAAAAAGACGTTAGATAAATTTAGACTTAAGACGGTGGGAGATTTATTTAAAAACTCTCGTCCATGCACAGTCACTGACCTCGCATCCCGGGGGGCTGCCACGTACATGGACAGATTCCTTTTGCATAGAATTCGAGGTGCCTTATTGAGTGTAATGCCAGACGCATCAGCAGAACCGGAAGAGTTCCCCCCACTTACTCTTGTGATCAGCTCCCTGGATAGTACTCACCTTGTCTCACGACTCTATCACCTGTCACAATCCATACGCCCTGCGGTGGGCGCCAAGGCTAGGGCGTCCTGGGAGCGGGATCTAGGTGAAGCGCTGCCTGACGATGTATGGCTATACTGCTGTGCACAGACGCTGCATATCTCCAATAACCATAGGCACAAACTATTACATTTTAAGTACCTCCCTAGGGCCTACATTACACCGAAACTTTTAGCTAAGATGCACCCTGCTATGCCGAACACATGTGCCAGATGCGCTGATCCGGAGGCGGACTTTGCGCATCTTGCTTGGAACTGTCCCCCCATCAGGCAGTACTGGGAGAAGATATTCCATCACTTGTCTCTTATGGTGGAGCACACTCTGAGACCTACACCACTACTGGCACTATTGGGTTACATGAAACAAATTAAAAGCAGCATTAGGAGAATTTCTGCGATTGCCCTGCTTATAGCAAAACGCCAAGTCTCTCTACACTGGGGAAGAGCACAGACACCCAAAATAAAGGACTGGCTTCGCGATCTTATTTATTGTAACACTACAAGTGATGTCTATGCCACGCTGTTACCCATGGCATCGCACCCACTTGACATTTGGCAGCCACTCAAAGACTATTTTCAGACCCATCCAATGAGCGAAATGTCTGAGGCCAGTGTATAAAACATAATGGAGTGTGCTGATTTGGTGAGGTTGCTACAGATACTAGCCGGAGTCCTACTACATGAGTACTACAAATTCTTTTGTATTTTGAGCTGTAATTCATCGAACCATGACTAATGTCTCAACCGCTGCGGTTTCCAGTCCGCACTGTGATCATTACTGTATAATGGACCGAACATGCTCCTTTGTTTTGAATTGTTATGTTTCCGAAATTAGAGCAATACATAATCTGATATAATGATCCATGGCCATAGTGATTAGCCCCTCTTTACTACGCTCACTGTATGTTTCTTATATGTAAAATGCAATAAAAATAAATAAATAATAATATAGGTCGAAACGCCGTCAACGCCTACCCTTGGCTTACAGTTATAAGGAAGCATTGACTGCCATTTTCTGTTCTTGTTATTTGTTGGACTGATTCTTGTTTCAAAATTTTGTTTCCTTTTTGCCATTAATTTTTGTCTTACACTGTATATTATGTTATGAATGATGTTGTTTGTGTTATTATGTGAGCACCATGTTTTTGTAACTGTCTTTTCAAATCTTGTTATTGTAGTAAAGAATATATTTTTGTAATCATTTTTTGTGTTAGGTACCCTTTTAAGGTCTTTTTGTCTTAATTTTTGTCCTGATTTTCTTGCTCTGATGTTTTTATGTGATTAATATGTATGTATTGTTGATTGCAAATGTATTATATTTTTTTCGATATATATTTTTCTCGAACCATTGTAGCTCCAATATTGCATAACCTGATGGTCCATCATCAGGCTGATGGGCCTTCCTGAGCTGGAGTGGTGGGATAATTTGTCACTGGCACCTAAATAGGGCTGTGTCTGTCCTCTTACAAAGCTGTCTTCTTCATCCCCTGTAGTGTGTCTGGAGCCAGGGCAGGGAAAGGCAGGGTCTTGTGCACTACAAAGACTTTCCTTTGAAGTTTGCCTACTTCAAAGGCAGAAACTGATATAAGTACTGGATCTGTGACACCATAACTTCAGAACGCTTCTGGACTAAGGACATTCTGTCAGGAAGAAAAGCTGGAGAAGCTGTCAGGAAGGACTGCCACTTTGCTATTTGCTTTGCTGTGTTGGCCTGCTGCTTGTTGCTTCTGTCCTGGGAGTGAAAGGACTGGATTTTTCATTCTGTATCCTGCTTTCCAAGGTTCTCCAAGGGCTTAAGTTGAGCTTGCCTCCTATTAAGAAGTCTCACGGCCATCAAAGACTTCACCTGCCTGTGCCTGGGCTCTTCTGATGAAAGTCCTGACTTGCCAGGTGGTGCCAAATTCAGATCCTGGGCCCTTGGAAGTAGAATCTGATGATCTAAGAAGAAAATTCATGCATCAGCTCCCATGTTTTATCGATGTATCACTGCCCAAGATCACTGCATCGCCGCTGCCTTCCCCGAAGTGTGGTTCCCGATTGGTGCATCGCCCATGGCTTCACTGCAGGCCCCAGCTTGCCATTGCTGTGTGTCATAAAAATCGCTGCAGCGTGAGTCCTGAGCCCTGTGTCACCAACATCTGTGGCACCCACTCCGACTCCGACGCATATCCTGTTTGTGGCTGTGGAAATGATGCAGCGCATCCGGATTTTTGACACATCGTCCCTGGGTGCCGATTCTTTATCGACACCACACCTCAGTAAGGAACCGAGGCTGCATGTCCGGACACCGCTGCATCACCTCCCCTACCAGCAAGGAATCGGCGCATCAGCTCCCCTGTCAAAAAGGAATCGACGCATCACCTCCCCTGTCAGCAAGGAATCAAAGCATCACCTCCCCTGCCTAGCAGTAAGGAACCAACTCATCACCTCCTCTGCCAGTAAGGAATTGATGCATTAGTAACAAACCGATGCATCACTGTGTTTTTCTGTGCCTCGCCTCCTCGGTGGCCTGCATCGTTTTTGTTTTTGATGCATCTCAGGTACTTTGTGCTAAAACACCTGCATCCATTGATTTTTATGGATTAAGATTTATTGAACCTTTTAAAAGTGATATCTTGGCTTGTGTATGTTGGATGGTTATCATTTTGTTTTTGTTTTTCGCAGATAAATATTGGCTATTTTGCTAAACTGTTGTGGAGTCCGTGTGTGTGTGTGTGTGTGTGTATACACACTTTGCCTCTGGGGTAAGCCTGACTGCTCTGTGCCTAGCTACCAAGGAGGGCGAGCAGGGCTTATCTTACCTGTGTAACTTACTTACCCTGACTACAGTGAGGGTCCCTACTTGGACAGGGTGCATACCGACCGTCAACTAGAGACCCCATTTCTAACACTCCGCTATGGTGCCCCTTCTGCATATCCTGTCAAGCTCAGTTTGAATATCGCTAGGCTCGGTGAAAAGATTTAGAACTGTTGGGTTGGTCTCGTAACGGGTCAGATTCACTACTAAACTGTGGGGTTCTACCTTGTTGGGCTGGATTTTGGCCCTAAATCTGCATACGTATAAATGGAGAAGGCATTTTGCTCTTTCAGGGGCTATCTCTTGGGACAAGTAAAGTCGATCTGCACCTACTCCTATGTGGTATCAGCGAACAGAGGTAACATGACCTGGCTGATGTCTTGGAGCCCACATGTTGTGTAAAAGGGTGCTGTGCAACATGTGGAATACTAGTGTTTCGGTTTGCATAATTATAAGTAACATGGGGGAGATCCCTACGCAAGCTCTTTGATAGTTTCTGAACAGACTTCATTTGGCCAAGCGGTTCTCTAGCAACCAATAGGTGTGGCAGCACCCAAACTAGATAGAGGGTACATAGAAGTGCAAAAATACATAACTTGTAATTGAACATTGCAGGTCTTGATATGGCTCCAGGGGAGATGTCTGTGATCCTCTGGTTATCGGGTGTTTTTGTTAAAAATAAAGTACCCCTGATTGTGCCGTCTTGTGGTGTCCGAGGTCGGGGCTTACTGCTTACGGTGTATGTGAGGCCCTGTGCACTGTAGTTTATAGGAGCGCTGTTGGGGCAACACAGCATGATGGAACTTTGGTCCCGGGCCAGATGCTCGAAAATGGGAACCTTTTGACTTGGTTATTGGAACCCGTCCCAGTGACTTTGGATGGAGGAACCTGGGTGCCTGTTTTTAAAGTAATTTGTCTGGGAGCCGCCCTGCCCCCTTGTCAGACTGCCCTCCCCTTGGGTTGTGGCCAGCCAACCCCACCCCGTGGGATCAACAGCAGAGGGGGCCTTGGATCCCGCAGGCGCACTTAATGGCGACCTCTGGTGAGGATACCCAATAGGCAGAACACCTGTAGCAGCCCTGAATCCCCGGATGCGTGTAAAAGTGTGTATTCCCAAGGCTGTCTCATTGGTCCTTCTTTGATTTTGGTACAGTTAATTCTTGGGATGTGTGTGAATGGGTGGTATTTACTCTGAGGGTCATGTTACTGCATATTAGGATTCTATGTTTGTGTGAAGGCATTACCTCCCCAGACAGTTACCCCACCCTGCCGAGGCTGTGGCCCCGGCCCCTGTTGGGCTGAGTTCCCTGACTGCGGTAGCTGTTGCTACATGTTTGTCTAATTATCTAATCCCTGTTGCGGGGATGCGGCAGCTGACAGGCCTCCCTGTGGCTGAATGTAAGGTGCATTCGGTTTCCCTGGACTTGGTTCTGTGGATTAGAATGTTGTGGTGGCTGAACCTGGCCCATCAATCGCTGTGCGTGGTATGCTTTTAACCTGCATCTGTCTGCCAGGTGGCCCATCCTGTGGCAATAGTAGCATTTCCTAGGGTCTGGTTGCTGCCAACCTCCCTGGCCTCTGCTGCTGTAGCTAGGTTGATACCCTCTTATGTTTTGTGGTGGAGCTCCCTTTAAGACTGGTGCCATTTGTACGCTTGTGACCAACGTGGCCCCCTCGAGGGCGGTCTTTTTAAATTTTTGTAGGACCAATTTAGCAGTGTCTCTTTGAGCTTGTTCCTGTTTGGGGATTGTCCTTGTGGATTGGAGAATGGTGGGGGGGGTCTGCCCACTCGTCTCATACTCAGCCATTCTTTCCCCGCGATCAGCAGGGACATTTCCTAGCAGTGGGTTTCTGTCTCCCTTATGTGCCGCATTCTGTACGATAGCTACGCGTTCAGGTATCGTTTTTGACAGCAGAAAGGGGTCCTTAGGTAGGATGGACCCACCCAATCGCGCCAGCAGCCTCGTGTTCGCTGGACCCAGGCTCGTGGAGGTGCCATTGGAGTGACATGGCCTGAGCTCGGTTTTACAAAAGGTGCATGGAATCTAGCCCGCTATGCCATTGCCCCCACATGCCTTGACCCCATTTCTCGCTGTGAACCAGGGAACTGTGTGGACGGGTGTGTAGCGTAATCACAACTCTCTTCTCCTTAACTATCCCACTAGTTGCAAAAGTTTTTACCCTTTTAGCTGCCTCAACTAAGAGGCGACATGTCAATTGCCAAACGAGTTCACCAACACTCAAGAATGTATGCCAAGACTGCCTCAGTGAAGGTGGTCTGGTTGGTAGATGGTGTCTTTGCTTGGATACTTGTGATGGGGAGTGTTTTTTTGTGTTCAAATCTGTTTTATTGTTTTCAAATGACTGTAAACACAGTTATTACACATATAACATTATTATCAATTGTACAGTATATTAATAATTTGGCGGATCATGTCAATCCACTTCCAGTTGCTCACAGTGTCCTGAATGGTTTTATCACAGTGCAGTGGTTATAGACGTATAGCAGTGTCCATTGAGTCCAGGCAGGTGCCCCATATTTTAAAGAGTAGTGTATATAGATCAAGTCAACATTGGCAAGTAAAAAAGAAAGGGGACTATCGTGCAATTGCGTAGGGCAACATTTCGCTCTCGATATTGTTATTTTAGCTTGCTATATATCCCCATCCAATTTGTAATAATTTTGCTAGCCCCCGCAGTAATATGCTATCAGGGATCTGTTGCTTCTGAGCAGATAACGTGAGGCATAAAAACCATTACACAGCATATGGTATGTAATGTGGCTACACCACCCAGATTAGGAAATGGGCTGCAATCTAGAGGTAGGATTCCGTTTATGTCACATAAAACAGCATAACTAAGTAAAAGCAGAGAAGGGGGGAGGGGGGCCCTGAAGGTCGTCGCTCAGCATCTAGCCATATTTGAAGGGGGGCATGAGTGTGTGAAAAGGGGCGCCGAAGGGTTATAGCAGTGGTGCTAGGAGGGAAGGGGTAGAGTAGAGGGCCCCTAGCCATGCTGGTTTGTTATGGGGGCTCAGCCCTGTGCAGTAGAAGAATATTGTCAAAGAGCTGAAGAGCGCGAAGGCGGGGTGGAGTGAAACAGCAGTGTTCTAGTTTGGAGATGTGATCTAGTAGTGGTTACCATACATGCATAAATTTGGTTTCAGAGTGCATGATACGACAAGTTAGAAGCTCCATTGCCATAGTGTGCCATAAACGGGGGAACCACAGCCAGATAGGCGGGGTCGTGGGCTTTTTCCACTGTAAGGCCATAGTTTGTTTTGCTGCCCACAGCATGTGCATGATCAAGCACCAGTCAGTGTGTTTCATAGCTTTGAGCAATTGGAGCCAGGTCCCTAAGATAGTTACTTGCGGGCTGGGAGATGCTTCCATATATTCTAGGGATGTCACGCCAGAGCTGTTCCCACTATTCCGGGGGAATGTCATCCGAAGTGTCTGAGTGCCACTGCGCTTGGTAAGGGTAGAGGGGCATAGAGTTGGAGTGTTGCAGAACCTGGTATGTACGTGAGATATGCCCCCGCGAGCCATCGAAGGAGCGCACAAGTGTCTCAAAGGAGGTGGTCCCCTGTGTATTGGTGGGTGTGAGCAGCCAATGTCTGAGCTGAAAATATTGTAATTGTGTCGTGGCAGGGAGGTGGTAGTATTGTGTGCACTGATCAAAGGCCTTAAAGATTTCCCCTTCAAAGATATCACTAATTGTGCAACATTCCCCTTCCCCCCAGTCTCGGAAGGAGTGGGGTTGCAAGGCCGGAGGGAACTCGGGGTGCCGAGACAACGGAGTATTGGGGAAAGGGAAGGAAGTGAGACCCCTAGCGACTGCAAGTTTGTCCCATATAACCGTTTTTGTAGGGGTAGCAATGTAGGCACCATTTCGGCAACCAGGCCAGGTTCCAAAGAGGTCTGCATGCCACTGCCCTGTATATATGGAACCACCGCTTATCGCTTTCGCGAACCACCCATTCCGAGATATAGCGGAGGTGCGCCGCCCAGTAGTAAACGATCAGGTTGGGGCAGGAAAGTACCCCCCTCTCCCCCGATTTCGGGTAGCATGAGTATTTTATTGGAGGACCATGGACGACCTTTTCCCCAGATAAAGGAGTTTATGCCCCCTAGAAGTCCTGTGATAGCAGTTTGGGGAATGGGCGTGGGAAGGGTTTGAAAAAGATAGAGTACTTTCGGCAGTATCGTCATCTTTACCGCGTGAAGTCGACCAAGCCACAACATAGGAAGTGACCTCCATCGCCTCAGATCTTCCAAAACAGAGTGCCGGCATTCTAGCCAGTTAGCCTGAGACCACATAGCCAGTGTAGGTGTCACATTGAGACCCAAGTACCGAATCGAGTGGGTCGCCCATTGAAATGGGGCAAGTGACTGCAGCTGCAGGACCTCCTTTGGCGAAAGTGTTAAATTCAATGCCTGCGATTTGGCAGTGTTAATCTTGAGGCCCGAGATTTGTTCGAACGTCTGAATAAGCAAAATCAAGGCAGCGAAGGAAACGCTGGGATAGGTCAAGGTAAGCAGAAGCGAATAGCGCAACTTTGTGATCATCACCGCCAAAGGGGATACCCTTGATGTTAGATGCCTGACGGATAGCTATCGCCAGGGGTTCCACTGCTAGGGCGAAAAGTAGGGAGGAGAGCGAACATCCTTGTCGGGTGCCCCTGCGGATGTGCACTGGGGTGGAAAGAAGACCATTGACCCGGATTTGCGCAGTGGGGGGCAACATAGGATGCCATTGTCCGGGATATCATGTTAAGTCCGAGCCCGATCTTCAGCAAGACCGCTCTGAGAAAGGACCAGTCCAGCCTGTCAAAAGATTTCTCAGCGTCCAGGGAGAAGAGGCACGCTGGGATATCCCGTTGTTGGACCTTTTCCACCATGTGGGCCAGGCGCCGGATATTGTACACTCCCTGACGCTGACAAATTAACCTAACCTGGTCTAGGTTGACCAGGCCGGGTTAGGTAAGGTTCCAATCGTTTTGCCAGGAGCTTGGTGTATATCTTGGCATCCATGTTGAGGAGAGAGATGGGGCGGTATGATTCACAGAGCATCTGGTCCTTCCCCGGCTTGGGTATTAAAACTATCTCGGCCATAGTCATCTTGGGCGTCAGGCTAGTCTTGTCGGTGAAGGAGTTAAAAAGGTTAAGAAGGTGATCTTGCATTTGGGACATAAATAGGCGGTAGAAGGCCACCGTGAGCCCATCTGGGCCTGAGGTCTGTCCCATCGGCAGGTCTTTCAGGGCCCGGCGCACCTCATCTAGTGTAAACGGGGACTCCAGACTGTGTGTATGGACCAGGTCCAGGGGTGGCCATGGGCATGAGGCAAGGAAGGGACCCACCTCTCCTGGGGACGTATCTCCTTGACTATAGAGGGCAGAACAGAATCTGTGTAATACCCGCTGTTTGACGGTTTTGGAGGTGGCCCACATACCATCCTCTTTTTTGACCTTGGAGATATGGGCTCGAGAGATTCGGGTGCGGATTCGGCGAGCCAAAAGGGAGCCGACCTTGTTCCCTCCTTCGTAATATTTTTGTTTCAGTGTGAGAAGTGAGCGCTCCGCTTTGTTTACCCTCATCGCCCGTAATTGGCCGCGCAGTAAAGCTAACTGTTTCTTGTGCTGTCTCGAGGGGGCAACGTGATCCAAGCGCTCCAGGGCCTTAATGTCCCTGGTTAGTCCAGTTTCCAACAGCTGGACCTCCCGGGTACGGGCGATTATGATTGAAGTGATAGTGCCGCGAATGGTCGCCTTAAAGGCGTCCCACAAGGTATGCCTATCAGTGTCAGGGAGGGCATTCGCCTCAAAGTAGGCTTGGATCTCTTGCCAGATCTCTGATATATTGACCAGATCTCTGTGATATTGATCAGATTGCATAAGATATGAGGGGGAGCCACCATCGCGGCGCAGAGTGTGACGCCCTCCTAACACCCGTCAGGGTCATTTCAAGGTGCACATGGTCCGAGATAGATATGTCAGAAATGCTTGCCAACTCAAGGGACCGGATAAGGAAGTGTGATAAAAAAAAAATAGTCTATACGTGAATACGAACGATGGACATGGGAGAAAAAGGTGTAGTCTTGTGCGTCAGGGGACTTGTAACGCCATGCATCTACCAAGCCCAAAGCAGTAATGTACCTTTTCAATGCCGGTGACATTGCTTCCGCGCCCTGAAAGGAAGTCGCTCTTCGATCCATCTCAGGATCCCATACCAAATTGAAGTCCCCCCCAATAAGAAACTGCTCGTCGTCTTGTGGGGCTAGGTCCTTAAGGAGGTTTCTAAGGTATAAATCCTGCGATTAGTTAGGGGCGTAGATATTAATTAAGGTGAGGGGTCTGTTGTTAATCTGGAATTTAATTTTAAGGTAGCGTCCCTCCCAGTCCAGTGCCACTTGTGCCCTTTGTAAGTTAAGACCCGCCTTGAGAAGAATGGCCACCCCTGTCGTCCTTGATGTAGAGGACGCCCAGTATTGAGTGGGGTATTTGGGATGTGCCATATGATGCGTGTCTGAGCGTAAGAGATGTGTTTCTTGCAGGAAGATAATATCCGGGTCCTGCAGCAAGAGAAATCACCAGAACTGTCTGCACTTGTTGGGGGCGTTGAGACCTTTCACATTGAGTGAGAGAAATTTAGCCTGTGTCATGAGTATTCGTGTGCAGTGCACCAATCTCCGTCCAACCATGGAGAGCCCCGCTGCCCGCAAGTGTAGGAATGGGGAAAGGGACGCAGTGCGCTTGACCCCAGTCGCTCAGCAGCAGCAGGCAGTAGAACACACCCCCCCCCCCATAGCGAGTAAGGGTAGCAAAAAGAGAGTTTTATCAACCATCAAACCCAGGGGTCCCAGAGTCAGAGTAGAGGGAGAAGAAAAGAGTAAAACAACAATAACAAGTGCAATAAGGCCAACGGGCCATTGAGAGACATTCAAGTCCCAGAATGGTCCATTGGGGGAACCTAGGTCCATTCTGAGGAAGTCAATCCTCATTAGGACACGTTGAATGGGGGGCGGGGTGCTGAGGAAATCTTCGTTGCACGTCCCGGCCTCCAGTCCCCGCAGCCAGCCGTCAACATAAGAGGGGAAGCGACCTCTCCAGGACCCTGGAGAGTGTTGAGTCAATTCCGTGCATGGATCGCTTCAAGAATGGGAGGTGAGGGCTAACGAGTAGCACTCGGGGTAGGCCTGGCCGCAATCAAGGGTCCGCACTGCTCTGATGCCTGATCTGTCAGACAAACGTATCGTGCCATGTACTTCTTTCGTCTGCGTGTGGTAGCGAGGAGGCCTCCAGGGCAGGTGCCCAGGATCAGCCAGTACACGCCAACGAGTTGCTGCCATAATCAAGGTGTGTGTGGGAGGGATGCCACCGAAGCCAAAGGAGAATGGGTGGGAGATTGAGCGTCGTCCATGGAGCGTAAGGGCTGTATGATGTGCTGCTTAGCCTGCAGAGTCGACTTTCCCTTGGCCTGGGACTTGTATCTTGAGCGCAGGGCAGTTGTCCACTCTGGACGTATGGGGTCTCTGGGCCATGTATGGCACAGGTCCAGGCTGGTAGGGCAAGAGTCTGTCGTGATGTGAAGCAGCTGCTAGGCCTCCTGCAATGATCGAAGTGATCTGCATTTGCCTTCCCATGTAAAGATCAGGGCAAAGGGATGGCCCCATTGGTATTTAATGTTAACTTCTCGTAGTTTGTCAGTGACTAGTTTAAAGTCCCTGCAGCGTTGAAGTCTCACCGCGGAGAGATCCTGGAAGATCTGAATGTGGTGGCCATTGTAGGTCAGTTCTGCCTTGTCCCTGGCTGCACATAGGAGTGCTTCTTTCTCCGTAAAGAAGTGCACCCGAGTGAGAATGTCTGGCCCGAGATCTGGGCCGCCCCGCAGGGCCGCCACCCAGTGGGCTCTGTCTAAGGCAGGTGGTGAGGCATCATCATCACCTCTAACAGCCTGGAGGAGGCCCGCCGTGTATGTCATAATGTCCGACCCCTCCGCGCCCCTGGGGATCCCCCTAATGCGAAGGTTGTTCCTCCTGCTCCGGTTTTCTAGGTCTTCCTGTTTTATTTGGAGCTCTATATGTTGCTCCTTCAGCCTGTTCATCCTGCGCCATAAGTCCTCTTGGTCCTCCGTTCGTGAGTCCAGGGTACATCCAAGGTCATCGACCCTGCCACCGATTTCCACAAACAACAATGCATATGGAAGGTTACAACCTAGAAGAAATGCAGTTGTTAATAAAAAACAGTAGCTGAACGATATTGCTCTGAGGTCATGGAGACAAGCTTTAAAGTCTGATTTGAGTCAGCCAATTTTTGCCTTTATTTCTTGTAGGAAGTTAGTCATGAAGGCCTGCGTGAGAGGGTTCAAAGCTGATTCCTCTGGGGAAGGGGTCTAGGGGGGATCCTGCGGGGCCGAGGCAGAGGAGCCCGATTTCAGCCACATGGCTGGGACTGTAGCGTCCCTAGAGGAAGCGGCAGGTGTCTCCTTTCCAGCTTTGGCTCGGGGCATGTTCTCCCAGGATCCACACCCCACGGGGACCTCTGCGGGGGGCGGCAGTGGTTGGGGAGGGCACCGCCGCTCAACGATCAGGATTTGATGAGGCTATAGGTCCAGTATCCCAGAGGGCCAAGGAGTCGGGGGGAGGGCGCACCACTCCCCCGAGGTCGCCCCCTTTAGGAGCAAAGTCTCTTGGGGCACAGAGCAGCAGGCAGTCCAGGGGTAAGTCCCAGCGTCGCCTCAGAGACCAGAGCGGGGGAGGAAGCAGGTGAGAGATCCCACAGAGAAGTCCGGGTCTGGGCCAAGAGATAGGCTATTTCGCCAAAGCACCTCAAGAGAAAAGCCAGGCATCCAAGTCCCCTGGCCCCACAGGAGTAGGTAGCAGGAAATGAGCCCCAGTCCGGTCCCTCAGGCGTGTGTGCGCGGGCTCCAAAGTGGCAGGTCTCCCCACCGCTGCCCAGGGGCTGAAGAACGATCTACCACCAATTACCAAGGAGGCAGGGGGGAAGGCGCCCGCCGCCCGACAATGCAGCCGATCACCCCCGCCCCTCTCCAGGCGACCCTTGCCGTTAGCCGCAGTGCAGTGGATCCCCCACAATTTGCAGGTCTACGCTCGCCTCCAAACCAATGCAGGGGGGGCCCAACACCGAGACGAGGCAGGGAGCCACCAACTGTGCAGCAAGAGTAAAGGTGGGAAAAGGGCCAGAGCAGTCTCCCTGGGAGGTGTAGAGCCCCAAACCGGCCAGATCACCAGCGACGGACCCAGGCGGCAAACTTTTTCAGCCTTAGTCACTCAGAGGGGCGGGGGAAGCACCTGCTGCCCGATAGTGCAGACGATCACCCCCCAGCTCCATAAGTACGTGTAAAAATATAGGCCAGGGAGTTGTCTCACCTCAATGATGCCCCACCTGGTTTCAATGGCAGCCTCGAATGTAGGGCAGGCGGGTTGCCGACAGACCCCTCCTGGGCCGCACCACTCCTCGACATTTGTGCGCCCGGGGTACGGGCTGGCCCACTGCTGTTCCCCGGGCATGGTCTGGCCTAGACACCACGAAGAAAGCCGCCATCCAGGTCGCCCTCCAGGGCCTATGCAGGCAGGCAGTGGGGGGTCCAGTCCCCGATATCACCCGGCCAGGAGGGGAGGCGCCAAGCCCCCGTGAGGTCTGGCCGCCGAGTGTGCAGTCAAGATGGTGGCACCAGCCTCAGCCAGGCAGGCCGCTTCTGTACCTCAGGGAGGCGGCAACAGTGGGGGCCCTGCCCGCGCCCAAGCTCCGGCAGGCGTGACAGCCCCTGCAGGGGGCCCGAATCACCCCAGGGATCAGCACCCGGGCCCCGGGAGTCCACCACCTCTGCTCCTGCCTGACTCCAAGATGGCAGATCCGGTCGTTCCCGGGTCTCGAGGCTCGATGTTGAGGCTTGGCAATCCGCACCCGCAAAAGGCAGCTGGTGACGAGCCGCAGGTCAGCACTTGGTCCACCACCGAGTCCCGGGTCCCGAAGCCATAAGGTAATTCCAGGCTGGTTGCGGGGAGAGCGGCGCCACCGCGAGGTGCGTCCTACTCCATCTGCAGCCCGGCCACGCCCCCATGAGGAGTGTTTTAATGCTACTGATCCTAGGATGAGAGCCCCTGGGGAAGAGCAGTCCATATTCCCATTGTAAACTGGATGGTCACTCTCAGTTTGGCTAGCAGATCTCGTCCTAATAGATTAGTTGGGGTTGAAGGAGAATATAATAATGGTCCTCTCACGCGAATCCCTCCTATCTGTAGTTCGAGGGGTTTCATGAAGGGGATCCTTGACACTGTACCCGAGAACCCGTGAATTGCTGCAGTGTCTTTTGATAAGGGGACCATCCCTTCCCTTAGGCATGACCTTGACTCCCCTGTGTCTATTAAAATGTTATATGGTGTGTTATTCACGAGTATATCAAAGCAAAGAGAAGGGGACTGGGGGTGCTTGTAGGTCCAGCATACAAGCCCCTAGAACATATCAATTCAAAAATGTATGCAGTTCCTTTAGGAAGAGAAATTGGTAGAGGTAGAGGATTAGTTGGTATAACTATGTGTCCAGAGGTAGGAGTGGGAGTCTCCCACTTTTGGAACAAGGGCCCTCACACACCCGACAGGGTGTCATGCTTCATCATAGGGCTTGCTCCTTGCCAGGCTGGCGCTGCAATGCCTGACGGGCATCCTATGAGGGGCTCTTTGTCGGAGATCTTTTGTCCCAAGCCGTAAGGTGAGGTGCGAGTGTCGGGCCGTGTAGTGTAGATGAGTGTGAAGTGAGTGAATAGTGTTGGAAATTAAAAAGGAGACTAAGTAGTACTCAGAATTAATTTTAATCGGTGAGTCTACTTGTCCTGGCTAAAAACTGAGTTAGCACACCACCAGTATAATGTTCAGTGGTTGCTAAAAAATGCGGGTCAACATGTTTCTTGCTTAGTTTGTCACACCAGTGATCAATTAGCAATTCATCAGGACTGTGAAACGAATTACTATCTACACAGTGGTTGGCAAACCTAATTAGTATAAGGGGGAACCAAACACTCTAACAATCTAACAGTAAGGTAGCTTGTGGTAATATCGACCCATTTGGGGTGTCTCACCAGCTACATAAAATTCTGGTAGAGGTAACGCTGAATTTAAGCGTCTGTTTTGCAGCGGCTCAGTGGCCGGACAATCTACCCTTGCTCTACCAGTTTGGCACAAGTTATTCACAAGTGCCATGACCACTGGCTCTTCCTCTGGTTGGTTAGTGATTGACAGTGTGAGGCGGGTGTCATGGCGTGCCTCTTCTGCCTCGAGCATCGGCTCTCATCCTTCTCCCTTGGTTGACTGGGCGAGTCCTGTAGTCTCACCCTCGTCATCAGTCCCCAGGGGACTGGGGCCTCCTTCCTCACTCCCGCTAGCTGTACTACTGTCTAGAACCTCCACAAATCTCCCTGACACTCATGTGTGTTCGCCTAGATCAGTGAGGTTGCACGTTCTCCCTGCTTCTGGGGTTCTATGTGTCGGGCGCGACGAACGGGGAATGTGGGCGTCGAACTTCTGGGAGCGGACTGGGGTTGCTCATTGACTGCCTGGGCCTTCTGGCCTGTTAGTCCTTCATGCCTGGGCCTAACTGCTCATTGAACGGTGGGAGGCCCGCCGGCTTCTACTCTCAGTGGATTGGAATACCCTAATGCAGGAAGAGCGGGCGAGAGCACCTCCATATCTGCATATGGTGGGGGAGTTGCTGACACCTTTTTTGCTATCTGTAGTTCAAGATTGTCTATCTGGGCTTCCTCGAAGATGGCCAATAGCTTTAATAATGCCTCCCTTTTATATTTCTTTTGACCTGTGTATTCGGTCTGTATGTATGTTCTCATGTGTTCAAGTATGCTGGTGTTGAAAGTTCCCTCCTTTGGCCAGGGAAATGTATGGGCCTTCGTGTGTGCGTGCCATTCTTGGCAAACCTTATTAAGTTTTTTAGCCCGTGTGGGGGACTTAGTTTGCATGTGTTTTAATGGTGTCTCCATGATCACTTTGATAATTTAGAGGATAAGTTACCTTAGCTTCGTTGTTTTAGGGACTCTCTGGTTTCGATCTGAATCGTGGGGAAAATATACACAAGCGGTTACTGCTTCTAATTACGTTACTATGAGCTCAGTGCCATCTACAGATGCATCGACAAATCAACATGAATACTTCATAAACACAAACAACAATGCATATGGAAGGTTACAACCTAGAAGAAATGCAGTTGCTAATAAAAAACAGTATCGGAACAATATTGCTTTGAGGTCAAATACAGGTTGTGAGAAATAGCCGCACCTTCATATGGAACATTAAATTATCGACAAAAACACAACTCTTAAAATAAACCACAGTTTGCAATATTAACAGCAACAAAACATCGCACATGAGCAATCGCACATCAACAATCACACGTCAACAATTTGCACATCAACAATTTGCATATCAACAATTTGCATATCAACAATTGCATCCTGTATCACCCAAGGACCAAGAGTACCTTATGTATCATGCCCAGTGGTCCAAGCGGTTAGCACAATCAATAACTGCACCCTGTATCACACCTAGGGACTAAGCGTACCATCTGTATCACGTCCAGCATCCAAGCGATCAACACCAAAAAAAAAAAAAAACCGATAGAGAAAAAATGATGACGCCAACAAATTTCTCAGCCTGCCTCTAGCGCATGCTATCCTGTGAACTCCGGAAGCTCTCCGCGGCACACAGGACTAAGTGAGCCTGATAGTCTTTCACTATTGGCTCAGAAACAAAGATAATAATAATTTGCGGAAAAAATGAATATCTCGAGAGACACAGGCCCCTCTTGGCCTAACACAAGTTACACTCAATCTCCCAGGTCCAAATCTTTTTTCCTAAATGTCCGAATCGCACCATGTATCACACCCAGGGGCTAAGCATACCATCTGTGCCACGCCCAGTGGTCCAAGCATGCCGTTGGTGTCACGCCCAGTGGAAAAATTGTACCATCTTTGTTACGCCCTTCGGTCCAAGCGACCAACACCTCTCACTTATTTCAGATACCGTCGGTGCTGGTAAAACCGGTGGCACTGAGAAACCCTTTTAAACTAAAAAATAAGATGGAGATGTCGACTCTGTCGATAAATAAAATAAATATTCACCTTTCCTAGCATGCTAACTATCGGAAAAGGGTGACTTCCGCAGGATCACCTCTGAGGTCGCCTTGTGACTACTCAACTAGGACATATAAAATAGATAATATGTCAGATTTCTGTCAGTGGCAGGGCGCTCAGGTTATTTTTTTTGTGCTTCTCCCTAGTTTGCAATACGCCACATGCCGTACTAAGGTAATGATGTAGTCTTCTACTAAGGGACCGATTACGATCTGGTTGGGAAAGCCTTCTGGACGAGTCGGTTCCGCAAAGCTTTCCGTACGAATCGCTCTCCGGAAGTCCCAACGACCGATTACGATGTGTCTGTATGTTTACGGACTCGGTTCAGTCGGACTCCCATTGAATTCAATGGGAGCCTGTGTACCCAACGTGAACACAGGCTCCCATTGCAAAAAGGGGTGGGTGGGGAAAAGCGTGCACCCTGTGTGTCACCACACTGTGCATGCATGGAAAGGGGGGACCCATGGGTACCCCCCGTGACCGATTCGGAGGGCCCCGGGTGAAAGGCGGCCTGCTACGGGCCCCCAAAGTCCGATTCCCGCAACCATTTCGTCTTGTCAAAACCAAGTGGTTACGGCTGTCAGAATCAGTCATCGTACTCACTCGTTCAGAAACCATCCCCATTGCGCTGCAGGAATCGTCTCTGAACGAGTCAGACTGCCTATGAAAAGAAAAGAGAGACTAGGAGTAGAGAGGAGGCTCCGATATTAAGAAAGGACTACCCTTGTCCTCCACAGGGTGAAGGAGACAAGACATGGGTGAACCGAACCAGTCCAGAAGGGGAACAGAGGGAGAAAAGGAGTTCATCGTTGGAAGGAAGAAGAGGCTGGAAGTAGAGGAGTACAGAGCCAGGCGTGAGAGACCGGAAGACGGCAAGAGCGAGGACCACGCCTGCCGGGTCCAGGAGAACGCCAAGAGCGAGGAACATGCTAGCTGGGTGCAGGAGGAAGCAGACCTCAACGAGACTCCAGACGCGAGGAGTGGTGGTCCCCCACGGAGGAAGCGTACGAGCCGCTGCAACTTAGGAGAGTTGCGGCAGACGCAGGTACGTGATTTAGAAGAGGGTGGGAGGCTGCTAAGGGTGGTCGGGATCTAACCAGGTTTAGGAGGGTAAGCGCAGCTGGGTGGGGTGTGAAATTTATCCTTTACCTTTTCTTTTCTTCCTTTGAACATTTTCCCCTTTATTTTACTGAAGGTATATCTGGGGAGATTCCTAGAGGGTAGACATACCCGGCCCCAGGAACTTTGGGCAGGTTTACGAACTGCCTATCTTTATTTATAATTTTTTCATTTTCTGTCCCTTAGTGGAAGTCCTCACCAAAAGAGAACCAGGTGGAGGGAACTCTTGCGGACTGCCAATAAGTTCTCCTCTTAAAGAGAAATACAACCCGAAACCCACATTTATCGTCCTGAGAATTGGGGGATTTCAGGGACAAACAGTGGTTCAAGTACATTCTTTTTTCTTTTTCTTTCTCATGAAGATTACCTTATTTAGACCCCAAATCCACCATCCACTGGGTGTGGTGACGGTTCCTATTCTTTTCAAGTATTGAAAAAAGTAGTTTTACTTACCGCTGCTCATCTTTTTTCTCTTTGAGCCTCCGGGGGACACCCTCCATCGCAACATGGACCTTTGAGAGAACAGAGGAAAGAAGAGGTTAACAAAGACAACTCAAGAGCACATAACTACTAGAAGAAACTTAGTGTCATCCATTTAAGTTGTTACAATAATAAAAGACTTCATCATAAAGAAACAGTATCAGCCTCCTCGCTTCATTTTCCGCCCATCCCGCCCACAGTTGGTGTCAGAAGTGACTCGGAGGAAATGGAGATGGTAGTGTCCAAAATGGCGGAGAGTCAAGAGAAATTAGAGAGAGTAAGGGAGAAATTCTTGGCAGTGGCTGAAGAAGACAGAGAGAAGCTACATAACGCTTTAACGGAGCAGAGTCAGACCCAGCAGACCGTCATTGGAAAGCTAGCTGATCCCTCGGTCAACTGAGAAGCCTCACTACTCTTCCCTCTGTAGTTATGCAGAAATATGTTACTGGGGAGGACCCAGATTTTTTCTTCTCGAATTTTGAAAGGATCGCAATGGCAGCGGCATGGCCAATGACAAGTGGGGATAGTATTTAGGAGGCCCCCTCCCATCAGGCATTCTCCAAGCCGCATATCAAGCTGCCAATCCCCAGGCAACCACCCCATATAATGAATTCAAGAAGATTATTTTTAAAAGAATGGGGGTCAATGAGGAAACCTATGGAATAAGGCTCAGACAAATCAAGGAGGGACCTCAAGAAACCCAGCGAGCCCTGTATTATCGAGTGAGAGATATGACAGATCGATGGCTAAAACCCCTCACAGCTTCCAAAGAAGATATAATGAAAAGGTTTATTTAGAACAGTATCTTGCTTCTCTACATCCTCCCATTCAGAGGTGGGTCCGTCAACATACTCATCTCACCCTAGAAAGAGCTATGGAAATAGCGAGCGCTTTTAGCTGGGCTAAAGAATTACAGAGGGGGTGAGAAGAAGGCAGTTGGAGACACCCCAGGGAAAATCCCCGCAAACCACAGAAAACACCTCCACACAAGAAACCAGCAACTGTGACTTTAATGCCGGACCCCTCCCTTCACCTCCCAGACCTCCTTCTCCAGGACCTCAGTGCTTTCAGTGTGGCATGTTAGGGCACATTGCTCTCTTCTGTCCACAAAAGGAGAAGCCTATGGAGGCAGGACTAACTAAATCCCTATATTGTATCAAATTGGGAGCTAAACCACCTTATCATTGTCAGCTATCCGTAAATGGGGAACCCATGACAGCACTAATAAATACTGGCTGTTTGCAGAGTGTAATGAAACCCCAAGATGTTCCGTGGGGAGTAACTCATACTTCAGGAGTTGTTAACATTCAGTGTGTTCACTTATGTAGCAAACAATACCCAACCACTGAGGTGTGCGTTCAACATCAATCAACCCCTCCCGTTCCCTTAAGTGTTAGATGAATAAATACCAAAACTACCTGAACCGCAAGTTGTGGGCAATGACTATCCATACCTAGAAAACCTGGTGCAGGATACGAGGAAGGAAGGGAGGGAATGAAGAGAGACTGAACCCTTTTCTCAAATTTCGGATAATGAATTGCCTCCAGCAACACCAAGGAAGAGCCAGAGGCAAAGAAGGGAGGAGAAAAAAGAATTTGTCCCAAGTGGCTTTATTCACATATAATGATGAGGTTATATGGGAGACCAATAGGAATTTTCACACACCTCAATGAGAAGACCCCACACTACGTGAGGCACGGAACAGAGCTACTAAAGTAGAAGAACCCAACCAAGTAGGTCCACAATTCAATCTTCGGGAGGGGTTGTTATATAGAAAAGAAGGGAAACACAACATATAGGCAAAACTGAAAAATTACAATTAGATTTTAACTCGAAAGGACTGGATGGAACAGCCCGTACTCACTGTAGATTGAAAACAACTTTAAATTGGAGGGCTGTCAGTAAAAGTACTTTCAGGATTCCAAAGAACAATTTTGGGGGATGCTGGGAGATGCAGTCTTTTGCAGTGGCCACAAATTCTTTTCCAATGAGAATTTTGCTCGATGTTTCCTCCAATGACAGTGAGGCAGCATGCATATGAAAGGTGCAGACAAACCTGGAAGTCATTAGCATTTGAAAAAGGCACACTTGCTGAAACGCGTCATGCCCTTCGAAATAAAAGGAATTTCTGCAGCCCCGCTGTGTGCTCTGGTCTGTTTCCATGAGAGGGAACGATTTGTGGTGTAATATATATATATAAATATATATATATTACCTACTGGTGGTCGCCAGTAGGTAGTTATAGTTAGGAATTTGTTTCTATTCAAAAAGCGTTTTTTCTTTTGCCAATATCTTTGGCGTCGTTTGACGAATCTTCGCGAAATTTTCAAAACTAATGGCCCGCTCAGGTCAGCTCCTGTCTTGAAAGTTTTGAGGTGATTCGTCAAGCGGGGGCCGAGAAAAAAGGGGGGTCCCAAAACGCGTTTTCCCCATGCTAATTTCCATAGGAAAAATTGGAACAGGCTACAGCCCGAACTGCTGAATGGAATTACACCAAATTTGGCAAAAAGGTAGCCCTTAGTTCAGAAAGAGACCTTTTTTTTAAATGGTGTAAATCCGTTCAGTAGTTCCTGAGACATTAGAAAAAGAAAAGTTTCAATATCTGAGCACCGAGGAGGGTTCGCGAACCCTTCCGGGCACGAGCTTCACTCCGATTGGCTGCCAACACTCTAATCCAGAATGTGTTGGCAGCCATCTTGTGACTCGGTAACCGAGTCACAGGAAAAGAGTAAAAAAAAAAAAGGTGAAAAACAAGAAAAGGGGGCATGGTAGAAACACCCTGACCCCCTAGGCCTCCTCAGGGGGTCCCACAGGACCCCAGGGCCAAAAAAAGCATTTTTTTTTTATTTTTTTAAACGGCAGAATTCGTGTTGGGGTTGCGAATCCTGACGTGAAAATAAAAAAAAAACGAAGTGCGGGCTCCCGCGCTTCGTTATTGTTAAGCCCCCGGGTGGGCCAGGTCCCGGGGGCATGCACAAATTATATAGCAGGGCCCCCGCAGCCCCGGGGACCGCCACCTCCCCGGGGCTTCATTGATGGTTTGTGGGGGGCACGCAGCCCCCCCGCAGCCCCGGGGACCACCACCTCCCCGGGGTTTGGATCTATAATAATTAATAAAATATGTGTGTGGGGGCTCGAGCCCCCACATGCCCGGGGACCACCACCTCCCGGGGCTTTGCCAAGTAACGCGGGGGCATGCGGCCCCCGCATCCCCGAGGACCGCCACCTCCCGGGGCTCTGTTTGTATTTTTTTTAAAAGTGTGTGGGGGGGCTCGAGCCCCCCCACACGCCCCGGGGACCACCACCTCCCCGGAGCACCAAATATTCAAATATAGGGGTCCGTTACGGACCCCCAAGCCCCAGGGACCACCACCTCCCTGGGGCTTTGAAATGGAGGGAGGGGGGCCGCGCGGCCCCCCTCCTGGAGCCCTTGATGGCCCTGGGGACCGCCAGGGCCGGCTCCTGCAGTGTCCCGGGGTGCCCACCTCCGGGACACTGCTGTTTGCTATGGCAGGGCGGGAGCCATGCGGCTCCCGCCCTGCCATAGCAAACGCTGCTTTGCTTCATTGAAGCGAGAGCAGGGAAACCTGCTCTCGCTTCAATGAAGCAAAGCAGATTGCTTTTGGGCAAGGGGAGCTGCATGTCAGACATTTACACAGTTTACTCACTAACCCATGCATTCAGTAAGATACGCTTAATCAGTCACTTATACAATCAGTCACGCACCTACTAAATCATCCATTCAGACACTTATACACCCACTCATTCTTCAATACACCTTGGCATATATATATATATAAAACATATTTAAACTTTAAAGAAACACACATTCACTGGATGATGTCATCAGTGATGTCATTTGAGATGTCATGAGTGATGTCATCAGTGATGTCACTGACCATGTCATGAGTGATGTAATATGTGACGTCATCAGCAGTGCATTGCGGGGGCGCGAGTTATAGTTATGTCTACTAACTATAACAGCCGAATTTCTCTGGTTTTGTACGAGTGAAATGTCCAACTAACTATAATGTCCCTGAAACCTGTGGTTTTTTCAGTGAATTTCTAAGGTTTTTAAAAGCTATGGTTTTTCAGTGAATATATATATGAATATATATATATATATATATATATATATATATATATATATATATATATATATATATATATATATATCTACTGGCGTTCGCCAGTAGATAGTTATAGTTAGGACCTATTTTCCATAGGAAATTCACAACATTCTATTTCCAATAACTTTGGTGCCGGTTGACGAATCTTCGCGAAATTTTCAAAACTCGTGGGGCGCTCCGGTCCGCTCGTATCCTGAAAGTTTCGGGGTGATTCGGCAAGCGGGGGCCGAGAAAAAAGGGGGGTCCCAAAACGTGTTTTCTCCATGTTAATTCCCATAGGAAATTTTAGACACGGCTACAGCCCGAACTGCTGAACGGAATTACACCAAATTTGGCAAAAAGGTAGCGCTTGGTTCAGAAAGCGACCTTTTTTAAATGGTGTAAATCCGTTCAGTAGTTGCTGAGAAATTCAAAAAATAAGAGTCAAAAAATCAATTTCCCATAGGGAACTTTGTGCAAGGCTACAGCGGAAACTACTGAACGGATTTACCCCAAATTTGGCATAAAGGTACTGCTTGGCTCAGAAAGCGACCTTTTCAAAAATGGTGTAAATCCGTTCAGTAGTTTTTTAAATATTAAAGGAAAAAGAACTATATATATCTGGGCGGAGCCTAACCACACATGTCATCGTGAGATCTGATTGGCTGTCAGCACTTCATCCAAGAAGTGTTGGCAGCCATCTTGGGACCAATATACATGATAGCACCCCAATGAAATGCATTGTAGTGAATAGAAGATTTTGAGGGTCACCAAAAGGAGAACTATAAAGGGTGATAACAAAATGTAAGTCTGTTTTTATATAGCGCAGCTACTCACCCTTACGGGTCTCAAGGCGCTGGGGGCCGTCGTGGAAATTAAGTGAGCTATTGCCCAGAGTCACATGGTGCTGAGCTGAGCTGCCGCCGAAGCCGGGGATCGAACTGTGAACCCTGTGCTCCGAAGTAAGCTGCCCTGGCCGCTGCACCACACCTCTCCACAGACTTTAGTTACATTAGAATTCATTTGTTGATGGTACCATACTAATTTTAGGAATTGTGGTGTGTTCTAGTGTGATTTTACCCTGTGAAAAACCTTCTGCTGGGATTTCATGAATCATGTTTGAGAGAAAACAATTTTCTCATGCTTGTCCCACAGAGGTTTGGAAGGTGCTCCAGAAGCTAAAATGAGAGCATATTTTCTGTAAATTCACATTATCTTTCTCAGTCATGTGAGAATGAAGTCTGACATTCTCAGTAAAACATGTAAATCCAACAAGGGCAGAGACTGTCAGTTGATTCCTTTGTGTTCTACTGCAGCTTCCCAGAGTGTTCTTAAGAACAACTAGAGCGCTAACAACCTTACCTATGACAAAAGTATGGCACACCTGAAGCCATCTTGATTGGAATAAACTGGTAACACTTAAAACATTTAATTTAAAAAGGAACAAAATGATGGGGTTCATTTTGTCATAGAAATTATGGTTAGTGCTGTAGAAAGAAAAATTAGCACATGTTTTAAGTGAGATCTCAAATATCTTCCTGTTATATTTCAACAGGAGCAGCCTGCCAGTTGATTCCTTTGTGTTCTACTGCAGCTTCCCAGAGTGTTCTAAAGAACAACTAGAGCGCTAACAGCCTTACCTATGACAAAAGTATGGCACACCTGAAGCCATCTTGATTGGAATAAACTGGTAACACTTAAAACATTTAATTTAAAAAGGAACAAAATGATGGGGTTCATTTTGTCATAGAAATTATGGTTAGTGCTGTAGAAAGAAAAATTAGCACATGTTTTAAGTGAGATCTCAAATATCTTCCTGTTATATTTCAACAGGAGCAGCCTGCCAGTTGATTCCTTTGTGTTCTACTGCAGCTTCCCAGAGTGTTCTAAAGAACAACTAGAGCGCTAACAGTCTTACTTATGAAAACATTATGGCACACCTGAAGCCATCTTGATTGGAATAAACCGGTAACACTTAAAACATTTAATTTAAAAAGGAACAAAATGAGGGGGTTCATTTTGTCATAGAAATTATGGTTAGTGCTGTAGAAAGAAAAATTAGGACATGTTTTAAGTGAGATTACAAATATCTTCCTGTTATATTTCAATAGGAGCAGCCTGCCAGTTGATTCCTTTGTGTTCTACTGCAGCTTCCCAGAGTGTTCTAAAGAACAACTAGAGCGCTAACAGTCTTACTTATGACAAAATTATGGCACACCTGAAGCCATCTTGATTGGAATAAACCGGTAACACTTAAAACATTTAATTTAAAAAGGAAAAAAATGAGGGGGTTCATTTTGCCATAGAAATTATGGTTAGTTCTGCAGAAAGAAAAATTAGGGCATGTTTTAAGTGAGATCTCAAATCCTCTTCTATTTCATTAGACTGAAACAATCACTTTCAATACCAGCAGTAGACTTCCAGTTAACTCCCTGGTGAGCAGTAGCTTTACTACAGTGATCTAATGAGCAACTAGAGTGCTAACATTCTGAATTTATGGCAAATGTGTGACACATCTGAATGCCTTCTTGATGGAATCAAAGTAAAAACTGAAAGCATTTCCTACTGAGGAGACTGCAGTAAATGAGGAAATTAGGAAACTTCATAACAAAGAAGTATCCCAAGATGGCCACCAGAGAAAAAAGAGCCCAAATGTAGCACAAATATCACCCACATGTAGCCCACATATAGCCCAATGACAGAAGTGTGGAAAACACTTTTTATTTTTAGTTTTTTTGCAGTTTTATATAGTGCAGACTGGTCAGGTATTGGAGCGTTGCCTCTTACTTGGACCCCTTATTGCATATTTTGCACGAAGTACATGAGATTGATTTTGCGAAACTTTGAACTTTACTATTCTGTTAACCTGAAGTTGCTCTGAACCGGGCTTTGTAACACCCGTTTTTACCTACTGGTTTTAATTAATTCTCACTGTATTGTATTAAGAAAGAGGATTTACTGTTTTTATGTACACTTTTATGATCTATGTTTCTAAATCAGATCGAATAAAGTTTAATGAATGTAATTGAAGTCTCCCAAGATGGCCACCAGAGAAAAATGAGCCCAAATGTAGCACAAATATCACCCAGATGTAGCCCACGTATAGCCCAATGACAGAAGTGTGGAAAACACTTTTTATCCTTTGTTTTTTTGCAGTTTTATACAGTGCAGGCTGGTCAGATATTGCAGTGCTTTACATGAGCATTGGTTACATCATACAAGGACAAACTCATTTTGGTCGTAGGCATGGGGAGATTAAGTGATTTGACAAGAATCACAGAATGACGAGCTGAAGCAGAAACTCCAACTTGGTAACACCACATTTTCTCCCCTAAGCATAACATTTAATCAAGTGGTCAACTGGATAAAAAAACATAGAGATAACAAATAATTCAAAAGTGCTTTGTCGCTATTTGAGAACTGCTTGGCTCAGAAAGCGACCTTTTTAAAAATGGTGTAAATCCGTTCGGTAGTTGCTGAGAAATTGTAAAAAACCAAATATCGATATCTAGAGGCGCGGTGGATCCGCGAACCCTCCCGACCACGAGCTTCATTTTAATTGGCTGCCAACACTCCAAACCAGGAAGTGTTGGCAGCCATCTTGTGACTCGGTAGAACCGAGTCACAAGAAAACAGGGAAACAAAGGTAAAAAAGAAGAAAAGGGGGCAGGGTAGAAACACCCTGACCCCCTAGGCCTGCTCAGGGGGTCCCACAAGGACCCCAAGGGACAAAAAAGCATTTTTTTAAAAAATTGGCGAAATTCGCGCTGGGGTCGCGAATCCCGCCGAAATGTAAAAAAATGAAGCGCGGGATACCGCGCTTCATTTAATTGAGACCCGGGTGGGCCAGGTCCCGGGGGCATTGCCAACAAATATATGCAGGGCCCGCGGGGGTCACCGCAGCCCCGGGGACCGCCACCTCCCGGGGCTTGTTTTTTAATGTTTGGGGGCCTCCAAGGCCCCCAAGCCCGGGGACCGCCACCGCCAGGGCTTTTATCAAATAGGGACCCTCAGGATTCAAGGGGACTTAATCCTCCAACTTACCCTGAGCACTACTGATGCAGTCCAGCCATCGCCCTGTCACTACCCATGCACTCCTCTAATCAACCAGCGAGCACCATGTACTTATCCAATCACTCCGCCAAAACACAAGCACTTATAAATTCACCATCCACTCTCCTTGCAGTACTCTAATCATCCAGTCAGTACCCATGTACTCATCCAATGACCCAGGCACTAACTCATGGCAAATACAGAGGAGGTCATGCTAATCACAGGGGTACCCCAACGCATAGTGTTCCCTAGTGTATGTAGGTGTTTTCACTGTATTCTAAGTGTCTTTTACCACCAGAGACAGAGTCAGTTACCACCAGTACCCATCAGCAAAAAGTTGGGGGCACAGGAGTACTTTCTACTCCTCTGTTGGTTCTTTCTGCACATCTCTTCCTTCTTCTTGCACTTTTCTTCGTCTTTCTGGACTTCTGTTGCCTCTTTCTGCATTTGTCTTCCTTCTTTCTGCGCTTTTCTTCTTCTTTCTTCACATGTCCTACCTCTGTAGTCATAGTTAGAAACTAGCATTTAAAAAACCTTTGAAATTCACTTAAAAAACCATAGGTTTCAGGCATGTTATAGTTAGAAATTAGCATTTAAAAAACCTTTGAAATTCACTGAAAAAACCATAGGTTTCAGGCACGTTATAGTTAGAAATAAGCATTTAAAAAACCTTAGAAATTCACTGAAAAAACCATAGGTTTTAGGGAAAGTTATAGTTAGTTGGACATTTCACTCGTACAAAACCAGAGAAATTCCCCTGTTATAGTTAGTTCAGCTAACTATAACTCGCTCCCCCGCAATGCACTGCTGATGACGTCACATATGACATCACTCATGACATGGTCAGTGACATCACTGATGACATCTCAAATGACATCACTGATGACATCACTGATGACATCATCCATGTGATAATTTGATGCATCTTCTCACACCCTAATGTAACCTTTGATACACCAACTCTAAATAACAGACTGCCATTCTCAAAACCATAGACACTCCAGCAGGAATAACTACATACCCACTCACTGATTCTTAAGTCTAAACACATATCCACTCACTCACCCATACAGTCACTCATACTTACAATCACTCAGTACAGGACTATCATATGCACTCATACGCCTATATAGACACTCACACACCACCACTCATCCATAGAGGTACTCACACACCTAGTCAGTCATGCAAATAATTAATCACACTCCCATTTACTCACCTATACAGTTATACACACACCAGCTCACTTACTCATACAAATACTAGGACATTCTTACGCTCTTATACAATCACTGATACAAGCACACACTCATCCATACAGTCACTCTCATAATCACACACTCTCACTTATAGCTATTTATATATTCCAACACACATATATACTGCCTTTCACATATGTAGTTACTCACACATGTACCACTGAGATATACATTCACTCACTAACACACCCATACACACACTCACACAACCATACAGTCCATCACAGATGCACTCTTGAAACCATGCACCCAGTGAATCACCCACTCACACATCTATGCACAGAGTCACACACACCCCACCCATACAAACACTCAGGCATCCATACAGATACTCAGACAACCAATCAATAACCCATATAGACACTCATGTAGCTATTCACAAACCCATGCAGCTGCTTACACACCAACAGACAGACGGATACAGACAATCACACAGTTTAGTCACTAACCCGTGCATTCAGTAAGATACATTTAATCACTCACTTATAGAGTCAGTCACACACCTACTAAATCAACCATTCAGACACTTATACACCCACTCATTCTTCAATACGCCTTTCCCTATATATATTAAACATATTTAAACTTTACAGAAACACACAGTCACTAGATGATGTCATCAGTGATGTCATCAGTGATGTCATTTAAGATGTCATCAGTGATGTCATCAGTGATGTCACTGACCATGTCATGAGTGATGTCATATGTGACGTCATCAGCAGTGCATTGCGGGGCGCGAGTTATAGTTAGCTGAACTAACTATAACGGGGAATTTCTCTGGTTTTGTACGAGTGAAATGTCCAACTAACTATAACTTTCCCTAAAACCTATGGTTTTTTCAGTGAATATATATATATATATATATATATATATATATATCACACACAATCCTTTTTAGGGAAATGAGGTCGCACTCGCAGAGGGAACGGTTTCCAAATTCATTTATTTTCAAATCATTCCAGGTTGAAAGACCAAACCGACGCGTTTTGTTCTCACTGAGAACTTGATCACGGTAGGAATGACGATGTTTGCAAAAACCAATAAAAATACTTTTTCAACATCATGTGACCCAAGTTTGAACTTAATCCCATCTCAATGTATTATGGGAGTTGAAGTGCTTTGGTACTATACATCATTTTTTTCCTCTTTGTTTCTCGTGTTATAACAATTTAAGCAGTAAAAATGTAAATCAGTAAAAAATGAAATTTAAAAGTGAATAGTTAATTACAGTGATTCAATTTAAACACAAGACGCTGAATACTAGTATGCTAATATATACAATCGTAACATCCCTATATACGAACATCGAAAACAATATAGGAATGCAAGCATGTGGTTTCTTCCTAAAAGAAAGGAACATACAATACAGCCAGCACAACCAAATGTTTTTAGACATGATCGACATGTGCCTGACTCAAAATGTATTCTTGTTCGGTGAGGAGATCTACAAGCAGATAAAAGGATGTGCAATGGGGTTTTCCTTTAGCCCCAGTTACGCATGTCTGGTAATGCGATGGTGGGAACAACAGTTAGCCTGGCACCCAAATAATGACAAATATGTAAACAAAACTGCAATGTGGCTGCGGTACATAGACGACCTCCTAATTGTATGGGATGGAACAGCAAAAGAGTTCCAGGAGTATTTTGAAATTTTAAACTCCACAGACGCCAATTTGAGATTCACCTACACTATCAGTAAAGATAGAGTCGTCTTTCTGGATACTGAAATATATGTAGTGAACAACAAAATTCAAACAACACTTTACCGCAAACAAACATCAACAAATGCCACATTACATGCAGACAGTTTTCATAAATCGTCAATAATCCAGAACATACCATACAGAGAATTCCTCAGAATTCGACGGATCTGCTCAAAGGAAACCAAATGGGAAAAACACAGTATGAAAACATCATTGAGATTCAAACAAAGAGGGTACAAAGAGAGCAATGTAAGGAAGTGCTGGTTAAGATCAAATGAGAAAACAAGGGAAGAAACTTTAAAAGCAAAACCAGTAGTAACCCAAAAGACTCCGGAACCAGTAAGACTGATTATGGTTTATTCGAGTGAATCTAAAAAAGTTTCAAATATACTAAGAAAAAATTGGAAGATACTCCAACTGGACCCCATAGTGAGGAGAATTATGGGAACGCATCCAAACATAACGTTCCGCTGGGCAAAAAATTTGAAAGACAAACTAATCCACAGTCACTTCCAACAGAATAAGAACATAAAAGGGACTCAATGGTTAAAAACAAAAGGCTTTATAAAATGCCTCAACTGTAAAGTCTGTCAAATAGCTAAGTACATCACAGAGGTAAGAATGGCAAACAACAAAATGTGGCAAATAAAAGAATTAATAACATGCAAAAGTAAATATGTTGTTTACCTTATAGAATGTCCATGCTCCTTGAAGTATATAGGAAGTACGATATGTGAACTCAAAAAGAGGATCCTTGAACATGTTCGGGCAGCAATAAATAAAGATCGAGGAAACGCAGTGGCAAAACACGTGGAGTCCAATCATGAGGGGAACTGGAAATTGCTACATTTTTATGCAATTGAAACAGTGCAAAATAGTGAGAGGGGAGGCAATCGTGAGAAGAAACTACGTCAGAGAGAATCGAGACAAATTCTAAACTTTAGAACTTTCACTCCGTTTGGGCTGAACCAAAGCGAGGAACTGTATGTCCATCTATGAATTGACCTGGACACTTCTTGAGTATAATCTAGTTTTGGAAATCAAGAATACATTACGCAATCATTGAACAAATCTTAGGACCTTGCCTGAAGAGGCGTCAAATACAAAGAGGAGAGATGGGAAGAATGGGACTGCAACAAAAATGACTAAAGTGATTAGATGGCAATGCCCACTGGAGGGCAGAATCACAGACTAAATGAAAGACTAACTTTGCAATACAAGAAAAATAGAAATTTGCCCAAAAAGAGCATAGAAGTGTGCAGTCTCGGACTAATGAGGCAATTAAGTGCAAAATAATGAAATCATTGATCATGTACATCACGAATCTCCGATTGTATATATTAGCATACTAGTATTCAGCGTCTTGTGTTTAAATTGAATCACTGTAATTAACTATTCACTTTTAAATTAAATTTTTACTGATTTACATTTTCACTGCTTAAATTGTTATTACACGGGAAAAAGAAGAAAAAAATGATGTATAGCACCAAAGCACTTCAACTCCCATAATACAAAGAGATGGGATTAAGTTCAAACTTGGGTCACATGATGTTGAAAAAGTATTTTTATTGGTTTTTGCAAACATTGTCATTCCTATCGTGATCAAGTTCTCAGTGAGAACAAAACGCATCGGTTTGGTCTTTCAACCTGGAATGATTTGAAAATAAATGAATTTGGAAACCGTTCCCTCTGCGAGTGCGACCTCATTTCCCTAAAAAGGATTGTGTGTGATGATTATCCGGCGTGGCTCAGCCTCGAGGTCTGCACCGGTTTTGAAGCGCCGAGGGTTCTAGCGATTGTGAGCCAGCGCAGGAGGATATATGTATTCCGTGTTCATTTTGTCGATACATGTCCATACAGCTATTTTACCTAAAGTAGGTGTAATCCCACAGTGGTTGCAGGTCACTCAGATGTCCCAATCAGGCAAAAGTACAATTGCAGTCTCTTTGCTCGTAATGCAACATACTTTCCAAAATTATGAACTTTCCGCCTTCCTCATTCGGCCGCTTTTTGCCCTTTAACGGTGTCACAAACCGCAGGCGTTCATCTCAGTGACTCAACACCAATCCATTATAGTAATGCTCGACTCAATGTTGACAGTTGTGGCAATCCTTATGACTTGCGGCGGTTCAGGAAGTGATTTCAAACATCAACATCAATGTGCCACCTACAATGCCGAACACTTTTGCAGAACGGGTGCTTCTGTTGTGAGTGTGGCCTCTCGCCATTCAATTTCAAAGCAAACTCCACATCAAGGGAGACGGAGCACTCACGGATGGCAGGGAAGTTTTGTAAGCGATAGAGAATTCTAGGCAGAGAGACCATCTTAAAGATGGCGGACCGCCCATATAACGATAGTGGAAGGGAGGACCATATTGTTGTTTCATTATTTAGACTTGTAAGTAGCGTGTTAATATTGTGTGCCCATGAAATCTTCGGACAAGGCGATACGAAGATGCCCAAATATTTAAAACCCCCAG
Source organism: Calotriton arnoldi (assembly GCA_963921515.1). Taxonomy (NCBI): domain Eukaryota; kingdom Metazoa; phylum Chordata; class Amphibia; order Caudata; family Salamandridae; genus Calotriton; species Calotriton arnoldi. Next base: position 159,301 of record CAWUFW010008952.1, on the reverse strand, counting down.
TCGCGTGTGATAGCTGCGCCGCCCAGGTGCCCCGTCCCTGGTTTCCACATACTGGAAAAAGCACGGATTTAGCAGGGTTATTGTGAAGGCCTGTAGTTTCCCCAAACACTCTGAGGATTTGTAAGAGACGTGGGCCTGAGAACTATGGGTCTGTTAAAAAGAAGAGGACATCATCCGCATATAGCACAATGCGATCCGATCTCGACTGAGACCACTCAAATCCGCGGAACACAGGGTCACTCTGAACCCACGCTGCCAGATGCTCTACTGCCAAAGCGAATAACAGCGGGACAGGGGGCACCCCTGCCTCGTACCCCTGCATATAGGGAAGGGGTCTGAGCGATGTCCTGCTATGCAAACCAAGGCCGTCAAGTTAGTATACACCAAATGGACATATGCTATAAATCAACGGCCAAAATTAACCACTTCAAGTAGTTGGAAAAGATAGACCCAGCTAAGAGAATCAAATGCTTTGTCTATGTCGGCTAATAGTATAGCCGTTGGGCGTCCTAGTTCTGGGGCTAGTGCCATGGCATTATGCACCCTTCGGATGTTCTGACTGGTGGCTCGGAATGGCATAAAGCCAGATTGATCTGGGTGGATTAAATCCGACACACAAGTCCGTAGGCGATCTGCCAGGACCTTCCCTAAAAGTTTTGGTTCGAAGTTAATAAGGGAGATAGGGCGGTATGAAGAGGGCTCCTCCTGAGGGCGACCCGGTTTGAGGAATAAAACAATATCTGCGTGGCGCCACTCCCGGGGTAGTATACTCTGCTCTTGAGCATCTTGTATCGCCACTAGCAAGTGTGGGCCCAACGTGTGCATGTGCGGTCGCAGGAATTCAATGGGTAATCCATTGGGTCCGGGGGCCTGCCCCGGACGCATGGCGTGTAAGGCCCCGCTCAACTCGTCTAGTGTAATGGGGGCTTCTAGTTGGTCCCGCATGTGGTCGGTGAGTCTGCGGGGTGGGATATCACTAAGGAATTCCGCTATTTGAGCTTCTGAGAGCTGCTCTCGACGTTCGTATAGTGAGGAGAAGTGTCGTGCAAATTCTTGAGCTACCCTCCCTGGGGACGAACAAAGGCCCCCATCAGCGTCCCATAGGGTGGGGACCACAGCGGGGGATCTGTCCACTTGGCATAGCCTGTGCAGCATTTTACTTGACTTGTCTCCCCACTGATATATCCTATATTGCGATGCCTCCCAGATCTCCTTTGCTTCGCCCATCATATGCACTCATACGCCTATATAGACACTCACACACCACCACTCATCCATAGAGGTACTCACACACCTAGTCAGTCATGCAAATAATTAATCACACTCCCATTTACTCACCTATACAGTTATACACACACCAGCTCACTTACTCATACAAATACTAGGACATTCTTACGCTCTTATACAATCACTGATACAAGCACACACTCATCCATACAGTCACTCTCATAATCACACACTCTCACTTATAGCTATTTATATATTCCAACACACATATATACTGCCTTTCACATATGTAGTTACTCACACATGTACCACTGAGATATACATTCACTCACTAACACACCCATACACACACTCACACACCCATACAGTCCATCACAGATGCACTCTTGAAACCATGCACCCAGTGAATCACCCACTCACACATCTATGCACAGAGTCACACACACCCCACCCATACAAACACTCAGGCATCCATACAGATACTCAGACAACCAATCAATAACCCATATAGACACTCATGTAGCTATTCACAAACCCCATGCAGCTGCTTACACACCAACAGACAGACGGATACAGACAATCACACAGTTTAGTCACTAACCCGTGCATTCAGTAAGATACATTTAATCACTCACTTATAGAGTCAGTCACACACCTACTAAATCATCCATTCAGACACTTATACACCCACTCATTCAAACTTGGGTCACATGATGTTGAAAAAGTATTTTTATTGGTTTTTGCAAACATTGTCATTCCTACCGTGATCAAGTTCTCAGTGAGAACAAAACGCGTCGGTTTGGTCTTTCAACCTGGAATGATTTGAAAATAAATGAATTTGGAAACCGTTCCCTCTGCGAGTGCGACCTCATTTCCCTAAAAAGGATTGTGTGTGATGATTATCCGGCGTGGCTCAGCCTCGAGGTCTGCACCGGTTTTGAAGCGCCGAGGGTTCTAGCGATTGTGAGCCAGCGCAGGAGGATATATGTATTCCGTGTTCATTTTGTCGATACATGTCCATACAGCTATTTTACCTAAAGTAGGTGTAATCCCACAGTGGTTGCAGGTCACTCAGATGTCCCAATCAGGCAAAAGTACAATTGCAGTCTCTTTGCTCGTAATGCAACATACTTTCCAAAATTATGAACTTTCCGCCTTCCTCATTCGGCCGCTTTTTGCCCTTTAACGGTGTCACAAACCGCAGGCGTTCATCTCAGTGACTCAACACCAATCCATTATAGTAATGCTCGACTCAATGTTGACAGTTGTGGCAATCCTTATGACTTGCGGCGGTTCAGGAAGTGATTTCAAACATCAACATCAATGTGCCACCTACACTGCCGAACACTTTTGCAGAACGGGTGCTTCTGTTGTGAGTGTGGCCTCTCGCCATTCAATTTCAAAGCAAACTCCACATCAAGGGAGACGGAGCACTCACGGATGGCAGGGATGTCCTTTATTTAACCGCAGACGCGTTTCAGTAACAAGCCTTTTTCAATGCAAATTAAATAACACCAAGTTCAAAGGAAAGATGTTGCAATTCCGGTTTTAAATACACCATAGACTCCTCCCATTGGATAGTCCATCATAGGTACAGAGAAAGGACTGTCAGATCACCAAGAATAGCTCAAAAAACACGCCGCCATGATTGCGTTTGTATTCCGTGTTCATTTTGCCGATACATGTCCATACAGCTATTTTACCTAAAGTAGGTGTAATCCCACAGTGGTTGCAGGTCACTCAGATGTCCCAATCAGGCAAATGCACAATTGCAGTCTCTTTGCTCGTAATGCAACATAGTTTCCAAAATTATGAACTTTCTGCCTTCCTCGTTCGGCTGCATTTTGCCCTTTAACAGTGTCACAAACCGCTGGCGTACATCTCAGTGACTCCACGCCAATCCATTATAGTAATGCTCAACTCAATGTCGACGGTTGTGGCAATCCTTATGACTTGCGGCGGTTCATGAAGTGATTTTATCATCAACATCTATGTGCCACCTACACTGCCGAACACTTTGCAGAACGGGTGCTTCCGTTGCGAGTGTGGCCTCTCGCCATTCAATTTCAAAGCAAACTCCACATCAAGGGAGACGGAGCACTCACTGATGGCAGGGATGTCCTTTATTTAGCCGCAGACGCGTTTCAGCAACAAGCCTTTTTCAATGCAAATTAAATAACACCAAGTTCAAAGGAAAGATGTTGCAACTCCGGTTTTAAATACACCATAGACTCCTCCCATTGGATAGTCCATCATAGGTACATAGAAAGGACTGTCAGATCACCAAGAATAGCTAAAAAAAACACGCCGCCATCATTGCGTTTGTATTCGGTGTTCATTTTGCCGATACATGTCCATACAGCTATTTTACCTAAAGTAGGTGTAATCCCACAGTGGTTGCAGGTCACTCAGATGTCTCAATCAGGCAAATGCGCAATTGCAGTCTCTTTGCTCGTAATGCAACATAGTTTCCAAAATTATGAACTTTCCACCTTCCTCGTTCGGCCGCATTTTGCCCTTTAACAGTGTCACAAACCGCAGGCGTACATCTCTGTGACTCAACGCCAATCCATTATAGTAATGCTCGACTCAATGTCGACGGTTGTGGCAATCCTTATGACTTGCGGCGATTCAGGCAGTGATTTTTTTTTTAATAACAAATTTTATTTGGTTTTCCTGATGCAATATGGGCCGTAGCCCTACAAGTACCTGTAGAAAATAAAAGGAGTCAGGAGTCCCATAGCATTTGAACAATTGTAACTCCTACAGGAACTGCAGGTCAAACAATATAAACACGGTGCAGACAGTTCTAGATCCCAGTGGTTGCGTAAATGTTACATACGTACAAAGGCAGACTATTACATGACACAGAATGATACGTTCAATAAACATTTGTATGAGTGGTGATTTCTATCAGGGGTCCAAAGATGGGAGAGGGGGAAGGTCTATCCCGCGGTATATCGCCCAACGGGTCCATATTTTTCTATGTTTCTGGGGGCAGCCACGGGCCAGAAACACTGCGATCTCCGCACCCATACACCTGTCCAGTTCCGCCTTCCATTTACCTATGGTCGGAGGGGAGACCCCCTTCCACAGCTGGGCTATATCGCGCTTAGCAATGGTAAGAGCCAAAAAGAGCATATTTTGTTTGTACTTGTTACCCCCTATCTCATCAGTGCTGTGTAAAAGAAAAAGTCTTGGATCAAGTGGGAGCTCCCATGAAAGTATGTTGCTAAGGCAAGAAGCCACCCTCCTCCAGAACGGCTGCAACGCAGTACAGCTCCAGACCGTGTGTAAAAACGTACCCTCTTCCCTCTCACATCTCAAGCAGATAGGGGACTGGATAACCCCCATTTTCCAGAGTCGGGATCGGGTATAATATGCACGATGTACATACTTTAATTGTATGAGGCGGTAGCACGTAGACACAGCGGCGCCCAGAGGGCTGGCTATGGCTTCGGCCCAGTCATCATCCGTCAAGTCAAGGATGTTGTCCTGCCATGCTTTCCTAGTCGTGTTAAGTGTTGTTCGTGTGTGCGTTGTCAGTGTTTGATATATTTGCCTGATTTTATGTAGCTACAGGTTTCCCATCAGTAGGCGGCCCTCAAGTGGGTGGAATTCCGGTAGGGTTTCTAGAGCGTGAATCTGCTGGCCCAACGCATGGCGTAGTTGAAGATATTTATAAAATTGTGTCTTATGTAATTGAAATTCCTCCTGCAACTGTTGAAAAGATTTCAATGTAGTGCCCTGCATCACATCTCCCAACGTAGATATTCCTACCAAATCCCATTGACGAAACCCCTTCAAGGCCGTCACTGGGCGCAAGTATGTGCCCTGCCACAGAGGGGTTGTATGGGTCAAGGTCCCGCGCCACCCCATCTGCCTCACCGTGTACCGCCAGAGCTGAATCACAGTTCTACTTGCCGGGGGTAATATATTTAGATTCCTGGAGCTATACAGGAGCTGAAGAAGGGGAGCCCCCTCCATTGCCGCATGCTCCAGCGCAAAAGCCGAGTCGGTTGAGGAGTTATACCACCATTCATTTATTATTAACAGGTGAGATGCAGCGTAGTATGCATATATGTCCGCTGCTGCAATTCCACCACAATACGTGAATTGTGCGCATGTGTGTAGCGCCACCCGGATCGCTCCCCCATTCCACAGGAATTTATTGTGTATGGGATTGACTTGTGCAAACCAGGATCGTGGTATGTTGTAAGGGAAGTTTTGTAAGCGATAGAGAATTCTAGGCAGAGAGACCATCTTAAAGATGGCAGACCGCCCATATAACGATAGTGGAAGGGAGGACCATATTGTTGTTTCATTATTTAGACTTGTAAGTAGCGTGTTAATATTGTGTGCCCATGAAATCTTCGGACAAGGCGATACGAAGATGCCCAAATATTTAAAACCCCCAGTCGCGTGTGATAGCTGCGTCGCCCAGGTGCCCCGTCCCTGGTTTCCACATACTGGAAAAAGCACGGATTTAGCAGGGTTATTGTGAAGGCCTGTAGTTTCCCCAAACATTCTGAGGATTTGTAAGAGACTTGGGCCTGAGAACCATGGGTCTGTTAAAAAGAAGAGGACATCATCCGCATATAGCACAATGCGATCCGATCTCGACTGAGACCACTCAAATCCGCGGAACACTGGGTCACTCCGAACCCACGCTGCCAGATGCTCTACTGCCAAAGCGAATAACAGCGGGACAGGGGGCACCCCTGCCTCGTACCCCTGCATATAGGGAAGGGGTCTGAGCGATGTCCTGCTATGCAAACCAAGGCCGTCAAGTTAGTATACACCAAATGGACATATGCTATAAATCAAGGGCCAAAATTAACCACTTCAAGTAGTTGGAAAAGATAGACCCAGCTAAGAGAATCAAATGCTTTGTCTATGTCGGCTAATAGTATAGCCGCTGGGCGTCCTAGTTCTGGGGCTAGTGCCATGGCATTATGCACCCTTCGGATGTTGTGACTGGTGGCTCGGAATGGCATAAAGCCAGATTGATCTGGGTGGATTAAATCCGACACACAAGTCCGTAGGCGATCTGCCAGGACCTTCCCTAAAAGTTTTGGTTCGAAGTTATTAAGGGAGATAGGGGCGGTATGAAGAGGGCTCCTCCTGAGGGCGACCCGGTTTGAGGAATAAAACAATATCTGCGTGGCGCCACTCCCGGGGTAGTATACTCTGCTCTTGAGCATCTTGTATCGCCACTAGCAAGTGTGGGCCCAACGTGTGCATGTGCGGTCGCAGGAATTCAATGGGTAATCCATTGGGTCCGGGGGCCTGCCCTGGACGCATGGCGTGTAAGGCCCCGCTCAACTCGTCTAGTGTAATGGGGGCTTCTAGTTGGTCCCGCATGTGGTCGGTGAGTCTGCGGGGTGGGATATCACTAAGGAATTCCGCTATTTGAGCTTCTGAGAGCTGCTCTCGACGTTCGTATAGTGAGGAGAAGTGTCGTGCAAATTCTTGAGCTACTCTCCCCGGGGACGAACAAAGGCCCCCATCAGCGTCCCATAGGGTGGGGACCACAGCGGGGGATCTGTCCACTTGGCATAGCCTGTGCAGCATTTTACTTGACTTGTCTCCCCACTGATATATCCTATATTGCGATGCCTCCCAGATCTCCTTTGCTTCGCCCATTAGGTATTGTTGTATAGCTTGTTGCACCTGCAGCAAGTTGCGCTGGAGCAAGGGGATAGGGTCTATATTAAGTTGGGTCGCCAGGGTCATTTGGTGTTTTTTCTAGGTCCGCCAATTGCGCTTGTCGCACGCGTTTCTCTTTGGTGCAGTAGCTAATTTCTGCCCCCCGGACCGTGGGCTTCCCAGAGGATACCTTTCGATGGCGCCGAAGCTACATTAGTGTCGAGATATTCGGATACTACCTTAGCTGGCATGTCTTGATAGTCTGGGTCTCGAAGGTGCCACGAGGACATTCGCCACCTAAAGGGGGGTCTGCGGGAACCGGTATGAAATTTGAGAGTAACTGGGGAGTGATCCGAAAGCCCTCTGGAGAGGTGAGATATTTGTGAGAACCTATGAATATATGTGTGAGGTGTAAAGAAGTGGTCTAGTCGGGACTGTGAACCATGTACCGCGGACATATAGGTGTAACTTCGTTCGGCTGGGTGATACCCACGCCAGATGTCGGCCCATCCTAAAGTAGAGGCAAGGAGGTGCAGTTTGGAAGGGCCTGTAGGTGAGTGGTGGTCTGAGCTGCGCTGTCTATCGGCAGGGCCATGGTGTCGTTCCAGTCCCCGCTCAGGAGGGTTAAGCCCTCCGGGAGTTCCCCCCAAAGTCTAGAGATCCTGTCAACAAAGGCAGTCCCCAATGGGGGAGGAGCATAGATACTGCCTATGGTGATATGCTCAGCGTATAACGTGCCCGTGACTATCACATAGTGGCCCCCTGGGTCCACCCATTGCTTTGTGTATACAAAAGGAACTCTATGGTGTATTAAAATGGCCGTTCCCCGCGATCCCCTGGTGAACCCTGATTGGTACATAGTATGGCAACCAAATCTGGCCAGGCAAGGGGTTTTGGTGCCAAGAAGGTGGGTCTCTTGTAAGAGTAGTATATCGGCCTCATATCGCTTGGCCTGGCGTAGGACCGCACCCCGTTTAATTTTAGTAAGCAGACCCCAGACATTCCAAGAAACCACTATAACTTCCCCAAGAGGGGCTGTGCCCGTCTGTGCTGTCATCCTGTATCTATGAGAACACTGCGTGTAGTGCGTCGGGTCTAGATAATGTGTCTGCACGTATAAAAACAGTGAAACTGCCCCCATGAACCACCCCCCCAAAATTCCCCTAACAACCCCCCTCCCCCCACCCGATACTGCCATGAACTAGGAGCATCTGTCGCAGTGAGGGGTATGCCCGGCCCCCAACCGGGGGAACCAGGGACCCACCGCCAAAAGTACCCAACCCACCCACAAAACATTTAACAGGGGGAGGCGAAAATGTCCCGGGCTAGACAGCCCCATGGCTGGGCATCCACGCCCGTTCGGAGGTAAGTGAAGAGCAGGGTAATCACAATAAAACATATATTCTATGGCTACAGTGGTTAGCTAAATACTGGCTATCCCGCTGGTTCAGGATACATGTTCTGGACTGGAGGAGCGCCTGTCTGAATCGGATCTATGACGTCGCTTTGATTTGGTCCGTCTGGGTCTGGTCCGCCGCGAGCCCCGGGAAGAGTCGGAGTCCTGTGGCGGAGGCGTATGGGGTTTGAGATGAGTGCGTTCGTCTGTCCATGCAAATACAGCTTCCGGCGTATCAAAGAAATGTGACTTAGAGTTAAATATGACCGTCATCCTGGCTGGGTATAAAAGCATGTATTGCATGTTGAAGTCTCGTAATCTACGCTTCGCTGCCACAAAAGACTGGCGTTGCTGTTGGACCAAGCTTGTGTTGTCAGGAAATATCATGATGGGCTTCGAGTCATAATGGAGTTTATCCTTATGTGATCTAGCGAACTGCAGGATGGCATCTCGATCTGCATAGTTCAGCAGCCGTGCGATCACTGGTCTAGGATTCTCGCCTGGAGGAGGCTTCTTTGTCAGTGCTCGGTGAGCCCTCTCAACGACAAAGCAAGAGGATAACATTTCATTTGGCATGAGATCTTCGAGCCACTGGGCGATAAAGCGAGTCATGGAGGTACCTTCACATCCCTCCGGGAGGCCTACAAAGCGCAGGTTATTGCGCCTTGCGCGGCATTCTGCGTCTTCCACTCTGGAGGCAAGTTCTTGTGACACAACCATTAGCTTGTTGACTTTTTTTGCAAGGTAGCCACCGAGTCTTCAACAGTCGATACACGCGCTTCAGCCTCTGTGATCCGGTCCACCCCTTTCCTGAGGTCCTGGCGCAGGAACAAGACTTTGGCCCCCACCGCGCCAATCTTGACATCAAGCTTGTCTCTGGCGTCATGGCTCGCCGCTAGGAGTGCAGCATTGTCCGGCACCGTACCTACCACATCAACCCCAGTGGCGCCCCTGTAGACGTGGCATACTGGTCCAGGGTACTCAGCTTGGAGCTTGCCCTGCCAGGTGTGTCCTTGCCCATGGTTGTATGCGAGGGCGGGTAGGCGCGGGGTCCCCGGGAATTCTGCTGTCAGGTTGCTGCTAATTTGATGGAAGGGAGCACCACCTCGTCGAGGAAGGCTGTGAAGATTGCGTCCGGCCTGTAGTGGGGATGCACTGCCGACAGGCCCTCTGGGAATCATGTGTGTCCTGGGCCACAAGCCGCACCGAGCCTAGCTCAGCCACCTCCGCAGCCCACAACTGCCTGCCAAGTAGGCCCCGTAGTGGGACCAGACTCGCCGGACCACCCACCTACAGTGCTCCCAAGTAAACATCAAGTTTTCAGGCACCAGTGTCTCACCTAAGGCTCTAGGGGGCCGAATATACCCCTGGTCGCGTGGGTGGAGGAAGATGAAGTGCCCTGGGCCACTCAGTCATTCAACGGGGTTCGGCCCTCCCTTACGATTCCTCCGGTGCCCACACGCGGTCTTGCGCCCTCAGATGCGGTCGGTGGGGCGCAAGCGGGGGCTGATCTTCGCCATCCGCATAGGCCATAGGCCTCCGCCTTTGCCGATAATTTCCCCCTCGCAGGTGTGATAATGAGGGAGGGGAGCGGGAGCCAGGCCGAAGCGCCGGATTCCAGGCCGGGCCGGTATGCGGGCCAGGCGATTCTCAATATGGCGCCCCAAGCTTCAAATCCAGTTAAGCCCTCACCGGGCACTCATACGGGGTCTTGGGGGGCCCCGGGCCTCCGCCACGGTGCGGGTGCAGCTGGGAGTCCCCGCCGATGACCTTTCCGGGTGGCCGGTAGCACCGGGGGGGGGGGGCGGCCTCTTCCCCTGCAGGCCCGTCACGGCCTTAGGATGTTTGCCGCGGGTCGGCACTCACCGCCGCGCACCCATGTCTTAAGCGCCGTCGCTCACCTTCTGGGACTCCACCCGGCCCCACGTCCCTCCGCAGCACCACGATCAGCCGGTCCGATGTCTGATGGGAGGAGCCGCCTACTCCAGCCTCCGGTCCGCGGCCCTCCCTCGGCGTCTCCACGACACGGAGCGCCCGCCAAGGCTCAGCGGCAGCCGATCACCGGGAAAACGGCACTCCAGGCACTGCCGGGATCAGGGTCTTCACTGATCCGATCCTCCGAACAGGATTTTAGGCGGATTTCAGTCGGATTTTGGCGTGGACGCCTCCCATTGGATAGTCCATCATAGGTACAGAGAAAGGACTGTCAGATCACCAAGAATAGTTCAAAAAACACGCCGCCATGATTGCGTTTGTATTCCGTGTTCATTTTGCCAATACATGTCCATACAGCTATTTTACCTAAAGTAGGTGTAATCCCACAGTGGTTGCAGGTCACTGAGATGTCCCAATCAGGCAAATGCACAATTGCAGCCTCTTTCTCGTAATGCAACATACTTTCCAAAATTATGAACTTTCCGCCTTCCTCGTTTGGCCCCATTTTGCCCTTTAACAGTGTCACAAACCGCAGGCGTACTACCAGTGACTCAACGCCAATCCATTATAGTAATGCTCAACTCAATGTCGACGGTTGTGGCAAGCCTTATGACTTGCGGCGGTTCAGGCATTGATTTTTAACATCAACATCAATGTGCCACCTACACTGCCGAACACTTTGCAGAACGGGTGCTTCCGTTGTGAGTGTGGCCTCTCGCCATTCAATTTCAAAGCAAACTCCACATCAAGGGAGACGGAGCACTCACGGATGGCAGGGATGTCCTTTATTTAACCGCAGACGCGTTTCGGCAACAAGCCTTTTTCAATGTAAATTAAATAATACCAAGTTCAAAGAAAAGATGTTGCAACTCTGGATATATATATGATCAAGGCCTTTGGAAGGCCGAAACGCGTCATGGCGGAGGTGCAGGGCGTTTAATAAAATCCTTTGCACTGATCAACGGGTCCGCATTCGTCTTTTCCTGGTAAATGGAGTTTGTTTGGCGAAAACTTCATCATATATATATATATATATATATATATATATGTAACCAAAAACGCCCAGAAGCTTGAGGCCGCACACAGCTGCAGGTGAGTTACAAACTCCATTTGAACCAAGCAGCCAGCTTAACATCCCTTTGAAGTCCATGGCCTGACGCGTTTCGATGCCGCTGTTTGCATCTCCTCAGAGGCCGTGTCAGCGGAGGTGATTTATGGCTGCCGCATTTCCCCTGCGTGTTTGGGGTTAGTGAGCTATCAGTGCTCCTCCCTTGGTGGAAGTTCATTTTCAAATGCACGCTGGGATATGAGGTCTCATTTTGCCAAATAACGCCCTCTGGTGGGTTACCTCCGCTGCAGCTAATTATGGACGATTATTCTCGGCCCTCCATTGAGCCTTGGATGATACTCTGCCGGCTTCATTAAAGGTACCCTGCAGCTTCGGAAAGAGGAATCTTCTTCTCCCCTAGCCCCGTTGGTTGCGGGCAGTGCGATCCCTCTGCGGCCTGGAACCGCCGCATAATATGTAACCAAAAACACCCAGAAGCTTGAGGCCGCACACAGCTGCAGGTGAGTTACAAACTCCATTTGAACCAAGCAGGCAGCTTAACATCCCTTTGAAGTCCATGGCCTGACGCGTTTCGATGCCGCTGTTTGCATCTCCTCAGAGGCCGTGTCAGCGGAGGTGATTTATGGCTGCCGCATTTCCCCTGCGTGTTTGGGGTTAGTGAGCTATCAGTGCTCCTCCCTTGGTGGAAGTTCATTTTCAAATGCACGCTGGGATATGAGGTCTCATTTTGCCAAATAACGCCCTCTGGTGGGTTACCTCCACTGCAGCTAATTATGGACGGATTATTCTCGGCCCTCCATTGAGCCTTGGATGATACTCTGCCGGCTTCATTAAAGGTACCCTGCAGCTTCGGAAAGAGGAATCTTCCTCTCCCCTAGTCCCGTTGGTTGCGGGCAGTGCGATCCCTCTGCGGCCTGGAACCGCCGCATAATATGTAACCAAAAACGCCCAGAAGCTTGAGGCCGCACACAGCTGCAGGTGAGTTACAAACTCCATTTGAACCAAGCAGGCAGCTTAACATCCCTTTGAAGTCCATGGCCTGACGCGTTTCGATGCCGCTGTTTGCATCTCCTCAGAGGCCGTGTCAGCGGAGGTGATTTATGGCTGCCGCATTTCCCCTGCGTGTTTGGGGTTAGTGAGCTATCAGTGCTCCTCCCTTGGTGGAAGTTCATTTTCAAATGCACGCTGGGATATGAGGTCTCATTTTGCCAAATAACGCCCTCTGGTGGGTTACCTCCGCTGCAACTAATTATGGACGATTATTCTCGGCCCTCCATTGAGCCTTGGATGATACTCTGCCGGCTTCATTAAAGGTACCCTGCAGCTTCGGAAAGAGGAATCTTCCTCTCCCCTAGTCCCGTTGGTTGCGGGCAGTGCGATCCCTCTGCGGCATGGAACCACCGCATAATATGTAACCAAAAACGCCCAGAAACTTGAGGCCGCACACAGCTGCAGGTGAGTTACAAACTCCATTTGAACCAAGCAGGCAGCTTAACATCCCTTTGAAGTCCATGGCCTGACGCGTTTCGATGCCGCTGTTTGCATCTCCTCAGAGGCCATGTCAGCGGAGGTGATTTATGGCTGCCGCATTTCCCCTGTGTGTTTGGGGTTAGTGAGCTATCAGTGCTCCTCCCTTGGTGGAAGTTCATTTTCAAATGCACGCTGGGATATGAGGTCTCATTTTGCCAAATAACGCCCTCTGGTGGGTTACCTCCGCTGCAGCTAATTATGGACGATTATTCTCGGCCCTCCATTGAGCCTTGGATGATACTCTGCCGGCTTCATTAAAGGTACCCTGCAGCTTCGGAAAGAGGAATCTTCCTCTCCCCTAGTCCCGTTGGTTGCGGGCAGTGCGATCCCTCTGCGGCCTGGAACCGCCCCATAATATCTTACCAAAAACGCCCAGAAGCTTTAGGCCGCACACAGCTGCAGGTGAGTTACAAACTCCATTTGAACCAAGCAGGCAGCTTATCATCCCTTTGAAGTCCATGGCCTGACGCGTTTCGATGCCGCTGTTTGCATCTCCTCAGAGGCCGTGTCAGCGGAGGTGATTTATGGCTGCCGCATTTCCCCTGCGTGTTTGGGGTTAGTGAGCTATCAGTGCTCCTCCCGGGGTGGAAGTTCATTTTCAAATGCACGCTGGCATATGAGGTCTCATTTTGCCAAATAACGCCCTCTGGTGGGTTACCTCCGCTGCAGCTAATTATGGACGATTATTCTCGGCCCTCCATTGAGCCTTGGATGATACTCTGCCGGCTTCATTAAAGGTACCCTGCAGCTTCGGAAAGAGGAATCTTCCTCTCCCCTAGTCCCGTTGGTTGCGGGCAGTGCGATCCCTCTGCGGCCTGGAACCGCCGCATAATATGTAACCAAAAACGCCCAGAAGTTTGAGGCCGCACACAGCTGCAGGTGAGTTAAACAACCTTTAATGAAGCCGGCAGAGTATCATCCAAGGCTCAATGGAGGGCCGAGAATAATCGTCCATAATTAGCTGCAGCGGAGGTAACCCACCAGAGGGCGTTATTTGGCAAAATGAGACCTCATATCCCAGCGTGCATTTGAAAATGAACTTCCACCAAGGGAGGAGCACTGATAGCTCACTAACCCCAAACACGCAGGGGAAATGCGGCAGCCATAAATCACCTCCGCTGACACGGCCTCTGAGGAGATGCAAACAGCGGCATCGAAACGCGTCAGGCCATGGACTTCAAAGGGATGTTAAGCTGCCTGCTTGGTTCAAATGGAGTTTGTAACTCACCTGCAGCTGTGTGCGGCCTCAAGCTTCTGGGCGTTTTTGGTTACATATTATGCGGCGGTTCCAGGCCGCAGAGGGATCGCACTGCCCGCAACCAACGGGACTAGGGGAGAGGAAGATTCCTCTTTCCGAAGCTGCAGGGTACCTTTAATGAAGCCGGCAGAGTATCATCCAAGGCTCAATGGAGGGCCGAGAATAATCGTCCATAATTAGCTGCAGCGGAGGTAACCCACCAGAGGGCGTTATTTGGCAAAATGAGACCTCATATCCCAGCGTGCATTTGAAAATGAACTTCCACCAAGGGAAGAGCACTGATAGCTCACTAACCCCAAACACACAGGGGAAATGCGGCAGCCATAAATCACCTCCGCTGACACGGCCTCTGAGGAGATGCAAACAGCGGCATCGAAACGCGTCAGGCCATGGACTTCAAAGGGATGTTAAGCTGTCTGCTTGGTTCAAATGGAGTTTGTAACTCACCTGCAGCTGTGTGCGGCCTCAAGCTTCTGGGCGTTTTTGGTTACATATTATGCGGCGGTTCCAGGCCGCAGAGGATCGCACTGCCCGCAACCAACGGGACTAGGGGAGAGGAAGATTCCTCTTTCCGAAGCTGCAGGGTACCTTTAATGAAGCCGGCAGAGTATCATCCAAGGCTCAATGGAGGGCCGAGAATAATCGTCCATAATTAGCTGCAGCGGAGGTAACCCACCAGAGGGCGTTATTTGGCAAAATGAGACCTCATATCCCAGCGTGCATTTGAAAATGAACTTCCACCAAGGGAGGGGCACTGATAGCTCACTAACCCCAAACACGCAGGGGAAATGCGGCAGCCATAAATCACCTCCGCTGACACGGCCTCTGAGGAGATGCAAACAGCGGCATCGAAACGCGTCAGGCCATGGACTTCAAAGGGATGTTAAGCTGCCTGCTTGGTTCAAATGGAGTTTGTAACTCACCTGCAGCTGTGTGCGGCCTCAAGCTTCTGGGCGTTTTTGGTTACATATTATGCGGCGGTTCCAGGCAGCAGAGGGATCGCACTTCCCGCAACCAACGGGACTAGGGGAGAGGAAGATTCCTCTTTCCGAAGCTGCAGGGTACCTTTAATGAAGCCGGCAGAGTATCATCCAAGGCTCAATGGAGGGCCGAGAATAATCGTCCATAATTAGCTGCAGCAGAGGTAACCCACCAGAGGGCGTTATTTGGCAAAATGAGACCTCATATCCCAGCGTGCATTTGAAAATGAACTTCCACCAAGGGAGGAGCACTGATAGCTCACTAACCCCAAACACGCAGGGGAAATGCGGCAGCCATAAATCACCTCCGCTGACACGGCCTCTGAGGAGATGCAAACAGCGGCATCGAAACGCGTCAGGCCATGGACTTCAAAGGGATGTTAAGCTGCCTGCTTGGTTCAAATGGAGTTTGTAACTCACCTGCAGCTGTGTGCGGCCTCAAGCTTCTGGGCGTTTTTGGTTACATATTATGTGGCGATTCCAGGCCGCAGAGGGATCGCACTGCCTGCAAACAACGGGACTAGGGGAGAGGAAGATTCCTCTTTCCGAAGCTGCAGGGTACCTTTAATGAAGCCGGCAGAGTATCATCCAAGGCTCAATGGAGGGCCGAGAATAATCGTCCATAATTAGCTGCAGCGGAGGTAACCCACCAGAGGGCGTTATTTGGCAAAATGAGACCTCATATCCCAGCGTGCATTTGAAAATGAACTTCCACCAAGGAAGGAGCACTGATAGCTCACTAACCCCAAACACGCAGGGGAAATGCGGCAGCCATAAATCACCTCCGCTGACACGGCCTCTGAGGAGATGCAAACAGCGGCATCGAAACGCGTCAGGCCATGGACTTCAAAGGGATGTTAAGCTGCCTGCTTGGTTCAAATGGAGTTTGTAACTCACCTGCAGCTGTGTGCGGCCTCAAGCTTCTGGGCGTTTTTGGTTACATATATATATATACACATACACTATACGGTCTACTTTTCTTAAACACCTGCAGCACACCAGACCATTTCCCAGGGAAGCTGAGGAAGGAAACAGTGTATATCTAATACGATGAAAAGGGGGATATATCGCTTTGCTTTTGACAATGCTTGTTTGACTCTGTTACAGTCATACTAACATACAAGTACCAGCCATGCTTCTGCCTGTGGTAGTTGGAAATGTCACTGCAAGTTTAACAGATAATTGGAATTAACCACTGTCAGGAGATCTTCATGCTTTAACGCCTATGGCGCTCAATTCTCTCTAGAGCTCGGGGATCACTTTATAGTGTTCGTTCAGCCCCCGCTGAACATCGCTGTGACTTTTCCAATCAATAGCCATTTCATAAGCTCACAAGCATCAGAGTCAGGATTGGTGTCATCCTCATTCAAACATTGTCTTTTCGAGCTCCGCGGGTCTTGCCCGGTGTGTTTTGCCACTCTTGTAAAGTGTGAAGAAAAGAGCTTCCAGGCCTCTCCCAGAGGGCACTCAGTCTCTGTCTGCATTAAACAAGATATAAATAAACTGACGCCAGTCATGGTTGACTCCTGTTTGTGAAGAACATTTGGGCAAAAATCTTGTCCGAATTTTACTCTGAATTTAGCATTTTTGTCAATATTTAAAACAGTCTTATTTTGAGAGGGGAAGGTTAGTGACAGTCGAGTGCCTCTTTGTGTTCCTTCCATCTCTCCCGCTTTTAGACCGCTTTCGAAGTCATTTTGTCTCTAAATGAAACTTTGTCTCCAAATGTAAGCATTTTTCAAGCAAAGATAAGCAGTATTTACTATTTAAACCGACCGGGTTTTTACCCGAGCTGCCTTTTCTTTGCACGTTGTGCTGTAATACATTATGATGCATCCATTCAAGAAGGAGACAGGTGGATTCTGCTTCAGATTGACAGATACACCACCATATGGGCAGCCATACCCCTGGCTGCTCTGCTTGTTAGCCATGGTTGCATACAGACCAAGAGCCAAATGTATCAATTTGATGCAGCGCAACGCAGCTCGACAACTTGCTGCACTGCGCCAAATGGAGAGGGCAGGAATGCGCCATATCTATCAAGAAATGACACATTCCTGCTCTCTCCTTGCACTGGCGCAATTGTTGCTGCCTAGGACCATAGTAGGCACCCTTGCGCCATAGTGCAAGGGTGCCTACGTTGCAGGCAGGGGTATTATTGTGCAGAAAGAGAGACCTTCAGCCACAAAAACAATTCATAGACGCTTTTTCCTCTTTCTAAGTTTACTAATGCAGCAGACTTAAAAGAGGAAACAACAAGGAGAAACAAGGCTATTTCTCCTTGTTGCGCCTCGGAAGGTGCACAATTTTGATGCGTTGCTGCCTTGTGTTACTCCAGATTTACCAAGCCATACAGGGCTGCACAAGGTGGCCTTGCATGGCTTGGTAAACATGACTTAAGGATTGTTTTGACATTGCATCACCTTGCGTGATGCAAGGACAATGCAATCCTATGATAAATCTAACCCCATATATATAAAAATACAAACAAAATGGAGGCACTGTTTACGGTGATCAGAAAAGCTTACTATATTCTGTCCGAACGGTCTTGTCAAATCTCAGTTAAAAACAGGGACGCATAAATATACACAGATTTATCCATGCACATCCACACTGAAGCATTCTAATGAGCATGTACTTTTCAAATTAGGCTGCTTTGAAAAACGGTTCTTCTTCTTTGGGGTCGGACTGACTTCCAGGGCAATCTGGCTCTGCCAGAAGGTCTGGTCTGACAGATCAATGAGTAGTCCGGATTTTTGGCAGTTTGTAGACCTCTTTTATGAGCTGGTGGCCTGGTTTTTACTGTTGATTTCTGTGATATTACCACAAACATTGCCTGCAGCAAACAGATGCATGAAGTCTTCCATAACTTGCAGAACACTAATACAGCGTCTCTTTACAAGTCCAGGACTGCCCCTGGAAAGATGAGATAAAGCAAATCGGGTTACTTCATATACTTGTTAATGTCTGCAAAAAAAATGCTATGCAAGTTAAAAGTCCACATTTGAACCTCATTGGCACATGGTTATTCTAAAGAAACAGGGGTTCTCATTTTCATAATTCCATAGGCTATTTTTCTTCTTAATTTTCTTCCCCTGCAATGCGGCTCCTCTCCTCATTATATGTGTACACTTCTCTAGCTAAACATTGACCTCTGACTTTGCTGGGTATGAAAAATAGGATCAGCTGGAGACAGGAAAAGAACAGAAAGGTAGAGAACAGGTAATCGAGAGAGATAAAGAAGAGGTAAAAGGGAGGTAGATATAGAGAGGAAGACCAGAAGGAAAGAGAGAGAGAGAAAGAGATACTTAGAGATAGGTACGATTTTAGGGAGAGGTAGAAAGGCAGAGAGCTAGGGGAAGGGAGAAAAAAAAATTAGAGAGAAGAGGAGTACACCGAGGGATGAGGTAGAAAGAGAGGTAAGATAGAAATTGTTGAGTTGGAGCGAGATTGAGGCACAGAAGGGAAGAGGTAGACACATAAGTGAAGCAATGAGAGAAGAACAGAGAGAGGGGGGTGAAGTAGGTAGAGAGCCAAAATGAGAATAGGTAAAGAAAGACAGGCCGGGTAAAGAGAAGAGTGAAGCAGAGAGAGGTGCATAGAGATGGATGAAGGGAAGATGAGGTGTAGGGAGAACATAGGTGAAGTAGATAGACATAGGTAAGGTAGAGAAAGAGAGGTGAGATTGATACAGAGAGAGAAAAGGTGAGGAAGGAAGAGTTATAAGGTACAGAGAGGGAGAAGGAGTTGTGAAGTAGAGAGAAAGGTGAGGTAGAGAGTGTGAGTTGAAATGGAACAATAGGTACAAAGAGATGAGAGAGGAGGTAATGATGGAGAAAAAGAGGTAGAGGAGGGAGGTATCAAGAAAGGTGTAAAATAGTGAGAGGGGTGAGGTAGGGAGAACAAAGCTGCTAACTACTAAGTGAAGTAGTAAGGAAATAACGAAGTAAAATGAGAGGTGAGGTAGTGAGAGAGACATAATTGGGGTACAGAGCGAGAAGTTAGTGAGAGAGAGGCGAGGTGGAAAGAGGAATGAGAGGGGGTAGAGAGAGGTGAAGTATAAAGCAATCGAGAGAGAGCAAGAGATGTGATGTAGGGAGAGAGATGAGGTTGAGCGTGAGGAGTAGTAAATGGAGGAGAGACACAGGGAGGTGAAATGGAAACAGTGAAGTGAGGTGGGGAGAGGCGTGAGGTAGAAAGAGTTATGAGGTATAGTGAGGGGGCAGATTGGTGACCATATAAGGCGAGGCCCAGAAAGTGATGTAAAGAGAGGTGAAGTTGTGAGACAGAGGTGGAGGGAGGTGTTGACGGAGAAATTAGGGAAACTCAGGTGAGGGTAGAGTGAGGTGAAGGTATATAGAGGTTTAGAGATAGTGGTCCAGATAGCATGAAAAAATGTATTGGGGAGTCACCTGGAAATGGATCTGTGAAACAATGTTTTGGAAAGAACCAATAATTTAACTCGCATGCGGGTGGAAGAAGGACACTTGACATAATCCTATACTGGTGGTACTACACCCAAGTTGTATCCATGCTATAGATAAGGTAGGGCTTGATGGAGAGGTTGTGGAAGTGAGGGTATGCCTATTCATCTCTTTTGGTCTTGTCCACATATTGTACACTTCTGGAAGAAGGTGTTATCGGCTATCAGAGAGGATACAGTGACAGCTTGATAGCATGTCCTGAGGTCATTTGCTGGGGT
Source organism: Calotriton arnoldi (assembly GCA_963921515.1). Classification (NCBI taxonomy): domain Eukaryota; kingdom Metazoa; phylum Chordata; class Amphibia; order Caudata; family Salamandridae; genus Calotriton; species Calotriton arnoldi. Next base: position 139,555 of record CAWUFW010008952.1, on the reverse strand, counting down.
GAATTTCATAGATGGAATATCCAATCTATTCTATGAACGGTCTAGTACAGAAGCTGTGGTGGGTACTAGGAATGGAGAAGCTGGTTATAACTTCCAGAAGGTACAGGATTTCCCAAAACAGTGAACGCTGCTTCTCTCCTACTTGTCCAGACATTATAGGGCTTTTCATTGACCCCAGTGGTTGCAAGTATTGAACATACTAGAGAGCTTGGAGCTGTACGTTGATGACTACTTTACTCGTGACTTCTATACCCAGACATAGTAGTCTAGCGGCAGAAAGTGAGAATCATTTAGGCAGATTTTTTTATTGGTTGCTCATTGCTCATTAGCCGTGATGTGGGTTACTCTGGACGGTGGCGAGGCGGGGATGGGGTAGGGGCTGTTGAATGACGAGGGGAAGAGGAGGAGGGGAAGGTTATTCTTTGGATTTATCTTTACAGATGGTAATGTCCATGTTTACTTTGTAAACATGAATACAAATGTGTTGAAACTTAAAAGTAAATGTTTTGCTTTTATTCAAATAAGCCTCGGTCGTAGGCCTGGATGGAAGGCTGGACACTTGGGTACATCCTCATTTTCATAAGTAATGGGGCGAGGAAGAGGGCAAGGAGATATTGTCTGGATTAGTTGCTAATAATCTTAATTATTCATAGTCTCCCTTCCTTGTCCCAGTACTCACAACTTGCCTCCCATCCTTTTTAAAAATCTTTTAGGGAGGGTTGAACCCTCTCTTATGGCTTTCTCGTTAAGGAAAATAGTCTTTTTGCGGAAGGAGTAACAACCTAAGGAAAAGTGTTTGTGTTTCATATAAAGGGCATGCCTGCGAGGACGGGACACATCTCAATTTTGGAAATACAGGTCGAGGAAGGTAGATTTGAAGTAATGAAGATTACTTGTAGGTAACTTGGACATTAGAAATAATGACGAGAGTACTGCTACTTGGCAAAGTTTGAGTTGTTAAACCTGTGCACATATCCTGTATTTCCAGTTCACAGAAGCAGACGGTTCTCGTTGTTCCTTCTTCTCCGTCCGGTCTGCGCGGGAAAGTGCCCTGGGAGAGCAGTGACCTTTCTCGCGCAGTCTTAAAAGGTGAGAAGTAGACTGAGAGAGCAGCTGCCTGCACATTGTGCCAGGGAAAATGGCGCATGGGTGTCCTCCAGGCTTTCTCAGTCAGCGACCTGGCAGCCGGCAAGTTTGAGGCAGCAGCACTTGCACAAATGCCATTAATGTTTGTAGACTTTTCAGCTCCCAGCAGAACGTGCGCGGCGATTTCAGTGCCTCGTGCATGAATCTTTGTCACACCTGCGTGCAGTGCTTTGCCTGTGACTCCATGTTATACTTTCATAATTCCCTTACTCCGCCATTGTCTGTGCCTGTGTCCAACGAGTTTGTACAATTGCAAAGGTTAATTTTTATATCAAATATGTTTCATTGCATGCAATATGTTTTATGCAAAGTGCATTTCAGTCATAAAGGGATTTTATATCCGTAACTCCGTAACATGTTGTTTAGCTACAAAACCGTCTTTCACATGCTATTCAAACCATCAAACTCAACTGACACAATCGACTGACGCAGTGTTGGCTGCTCCTTTAAGGCGGAGGAGGGTCGCCCCACTGCTTTTTGCAGTGACACAAAGGGAAAATAAAATGATAACAACTTGCGTTATTATAATTTTATTTTCTCCTACTTCCGCTCACTTTGCGTTAGGGGGCGGGGGCAGGGGAGGAGTGATAGCACCCTCCTAAAGTGCCCAGTGACTGCTTGGCCGGCCCTCTCGGCCGCCCAAAACAGTCTTGTGCACTTAGCATGTTCTCCATGCAGGCTGCATGGAGAACATGCCCAGGCCCCAGTCGGCGTCTGAGTGCCGAAACAAGGCGCTCGGACCAATCACAACGCTGCTAAGGCAGCGTTGTGATTGACTGACTGGTCGCCTATGTGTGCTTCTGAAAAGGCAGAGCGAGGGAGGACTACGGAGGTGAGGAAGCGGCGAGAAGGTAAGTTTTTTCTATATTTTCCAGCTTCCCCGCATCCTCCCCCTCCTGCCCCCAGCCCCCTACCTCCCGTATCACCCCCCCTACCTCCGATCAGTGCTGGCTGCCACTGGGCTGATGACCTTCCCGGCTCAGCAGGAATAGGCATTACGATTGAGAAAGCCCACAGTGCTATAAAAAATAATTACTAGTGCTCACACATCATAACATTTGTGTTTTGCAAGTCATGTGAAGTGAATTGCGTGTCCTCAACCACTGGCAACATTTGAAAGTGACGTAGCATGATATCTTTCCATTCAGCTGTGAGAGGCTGTGTGTGGCCTGAGACACATGAGAAGCAAGTTCACATAAATTACATTAGTGAAGAAAACTGTGACCTTAGTCCAGGGACGGCTATAGCACTGGTGGTGCCCAGGCCCAGCTCCAGGAATTTTTATTTGGGTGGGCCAAGGGTGCATTTGGGTGGGCCACTGCGGGCTCGATTTGTCGCATATATGTCTAGGCAGGCCTGATTCAGGGCCCTCCTTTATCTCTTCTTAGTCTTACAAGGTCCAGTAAAACGCACTCCTTTCCAAATCTCTTTCTAAATATTATCACTCTGAAAAAGTGTTTTTTCCATGTAATGTTCCTTTGATGGGAAGAGGAGGTTTCTGAGGTGGGAGTAATAGGCAAGTGACACTACTCAGGCTCCCTCTGTGCGAGTCTTCAGGGAGAATCCCTCTTCATTACTACCTCCACCTGACCCCGGACTCTGCAACGCACTCCCTTACAGGCTTGATTATCCACTACACCTCTCCAGTGCACCTTATCTCACAGCTGACCTTGGGCCCCAGCCCCATATCAGGCACCATCGGGCTCCACTTTCATTTTTCCCGGTAAAAACATTAGTAAAATCACCCTCAAACTTAAAACATTGAATATAGCAGTAAATATAATTAGCACGCACTTTAAAGTATGTTCCACAGTAGCCTTATGACCCGACTGCTAATTAAATAAAGAAAAACAGAAAGGCCATGACAGGGCCGGCTTCAGCTCTGATGCGAAAGTCTTTTTGGCGCCGCACCAATAACCTCTTTCTCCGTAAATAACCTTTACTACCACCTTCCAACAGTGCCCCTCATCCCTCCATGGCCCCCCTATTGACCTCCTCCTCGGATTCCCTCACTGCCACCCTCCACTAGTGCCCCTCATCTCTTTGTAGCCCATCCCCCTCATGACCTCCTCCTCAAACTCCCTCACTGCCACCCTCCAGCAGTGCCCCTCATCTCTCCCTAGCTCCCCCCTCCACCCCATGACCTCTTCCTCGGATTCCCTCACTGCCACCCTCCAACAGTGCCCCTCATCGCTCCATAGCCCCTCCCCCTATTGACCTCCTCCTCGGATTCCCTCACTGCCACCCTCCAACAGTGCCCCTCATCTTTACGTAGCCCCTTTCTCATATGCATTTCATTTGTTGTACAACGCTATTCATATCAGTGTAGTGTGTGTCAGTACTTTACACCACGCACACATTATACAGAGACAACGAATCATACAAGTATGTAAATCAGTCTACAGGGAATGTCACATAAGCCAATGAGGATTACAAGGTGTATGAATCACATGTCATCCATACTGGTGGGCAGTATATTTTAAGAGGGTTTGGTCTGGGGAAACACAACCTTAGGATTTAAAGAGTATTCCATGGGGGTCAGCTTTACTGATAAAAATGTATATCTGCCCAAACATACTCATTTTAGCAACATTAGAATAATGAAAGACTGGGGAAGTTCTAACTATATCACAAAAAAAGAAAGCAAAGTTCTAACTATACCATTCATGTTTGTATGCAGCTCTTTGATGACAGTTCATTGGTCACTGTCCTATGTTAGGATTGTAACTTCTGAACTGCAAGTAGAACAAGGATCTCTGTGACAAAGGCAGTAACCCACTGAGCTTCCACATAAAATACAGTTCATCTGCATTTAAAAACTAACAGAAACGATTGCTCTCCAGCAGGATCATTTATCACCAGCGTTATCTGGGCATTTTGTATTGTCTTATTGTTGTCCTGCATCGGCCATGATAATGATCAAAACTGTTTAAATGAAGCACTCACGAAGTATGTGTCCTGCTGGGCATGTGCATATTTTAAAAAGAAAAACAAATAGTAACACATTCTCTTACCTACTCCATTAGTCAAACTTTGTGTCACAGCCTGATGTGATAAGCAGCTGCAGGGGTCAGGAAAGGTGAATAGGAATAAACAAACTTCTTTTCTCCTGCTCTGCATAGAAAAATAAATATCCACGCAGCAGAACATTGTCGCCTTTGCCATGTGGAGATGAAGGGGTGAAAAAATAAACAAAGCCTCGTTAACATGTAAATGGTCTTTTAAAGACCTGTGAAGTACTCGGGTGCGGCTGCGATAATCTCTAAAACTGTCTGTGTGTGAGCGCGCCCGGGAAGCTGTCTCGGCCCGGGCTGACACACACGACGTGTGCTTTGCGCGCCTGCCTTCAAGCCCTCACTGCGAGGGCCAAGGCTCCTGTTTGGGTGGGCCAGGCTCATGTTTGGGTGGGCCTGGCCCACCCGGCCCACCCGCTAGAACCGGGCCTGGTAGTGCCCCCCAATGACCTCCTTCTCCATGAATCCCCTCATTACCACTCTTTAACAGTGCCCCTCAAGTCTCCATTACCACTCTCTCTCACATGCTTTAATTTTGTTTAATAGCGTTACTCAGACCAGTGTAGGGTGTCAGAACACTCGATACACAGAGACAATGCATTACACTTGTGTAAATCAGTGTATAGGAAGTGTTACATAATACAGAGGACTAGAAGGTATAGGACTCAGATGCCATTCATACTGTTAGGTAGTATAGATTAAGAGTGCTTGATCTGCAGAAGCACAAACTCGATTTAAAAGTACCACTATGGTTGGGGGTTGTCACAGAACGTATACCCAACTAAAACACACAGACGCGGACAAATCAGGGACGTTATTAGCCAGACTGCTGAGGGATGATCCCCCGACTATCATAATAAGCGAAATCACTACACCCAGGGGTGATACTGTCAATACTCAACAAGATATAAATGAGGCCTTTAGCCTATATTATGCTACACTATACAACAAACCATATACAATAGATGATGCCAACATAGACGCATTCTTAGATGATTTACCCTACCCACAGCTCACTGCAGAGGCCCGGAAAGCATTGATAGGTCCTATTACCAAGACCGAAATAAAAGTAGCACTGAAAGGACTCCCACGAAACAAAACGCCGGGGCTGGATGGACTCCCGATCGAATTCTTCAACACCTATGCAGAGGCCCTGGTTCCCCAATTGGAGACCCTATATAATAAATCATTAAAACTGGGTCGCCTACCATCCTCCACAGCGCAGGCACTAGTGGTCTCACTTCCCAAACCAGGAAGGGACAAATCAGACATGTCTGGATACCGCCCATTGTCCTTATTAGCGACAGAATATAAAATATTAAGCAAAATAATAGCGAATAGGCTCCTCCCGTTTTTAAATAAACGTATACATTTAGATCAAAGTGGGTTCCTACCAGCCCGTAGCACATCCTTAAACATTAGGAGATTGCACCACATTATGGCAACAACCCTGGAGCATTACAAAAATGTAGGCTGCATTGCGCTAGACCTACGACAAGCGTTTGACACGCTAACCTGGAATTATATGTTTAAGGCAATAGGGAAATTTGGCCTACCCCCAGAGTATCTCAAATGGCTACATTTACTGTACGAGGCCCCCACTGCCAGAGTCCGCACAGGGGGACATATCTCAAGTGCATACTCGGTATTCAGGGGCACACGACAGAGGTGCCCATTGTCACCACTGTTATTCATACTAGTGCTGCTGACCCTAGCACTTAGGCTACGACTAGAGGCCCATCACCTTGGAGTCCCGATAGGTGTGTAACACATTTGATCTCTGCCTAGGCAGACGACATAATAATATACTTACGGGACCTTATAGGCACCCTAGACCCCATCCCTGACATTTTCAAAAGGTTTGAACAGATATCGGGCCTTGCCATCAATGCAACGAAATCCAACGTCTTCTTCTTCCAAGAGGATACACATCCAGAGGAAATCGCATTTGGGACATGCTCACTCCCAGTGGCACAGCACACTTTCAAATACCTTGGTATACATGTATACCGGTCACATACAGATATGCTAGAGGGCAACCTTGCCAGAGCGATCAGGTCAATACGCTCGAGCTTTGCCTTTTGGACTACATTACCACTTTCTGTAATGGGCCGAGCGACCATATCAAAAATGGTGGTTCTCCCACGACTCTTGTATTACTTCACTAATTTACCGGTAGTGATACCTACTGCCACCTTCAAAACCCTAGACACTATACTCTCTGACCTTATATGGGGAGCCGGAAGGCGCAGAATAAGTCTCAAGAAGCTACAGCTGGGGACCACTAAAGGAGGACTGGGGGTACCTGACCTCAGAGCATATTATTATGCGAGTCAATTACAGTGGCTATCCTACTGGACAGCTGGCCGCAATCTGCAAGAGATAGGATACACAATGCGGGATATTGATCAGGGTACCCTACACAAGTTGTTACTGCCACAAAGCAAAATTCCCCGACCCTACTGCCCCTATTGCGTACAGCACTCCAGTGCTGGAAAGCGGTGCTACATTACACGTCCCGTTACCACCCCTATGCTGGGAACATCCCACTAGTGGGGATCCCGTTAACTAGCGGCGGGCTCACAAAGCGCAAGATGGGAGCCTGGTTGGATGAAGGGGTTAGCACAGTGGGTGACTTATTCAATAATGGGATACTGATGGACCACGAGAACTTTGTGCGAGAAACTTGGGTGCCAGATCATTTATAATTGGTGCATGCCGCACTATTGCAATACATCAAAAAACATTGGGCCCCTCAGAGACAAGAACCCCCAACCCACAAATTGGTTAAGGCCCTATATTACATGGGAAGGGGGCGACACCTTATCAAATGGCTGTACGTGGGAATACGGGCGCACGCCGCGATAGAGCTCACGTAACTACGAGCTACATGGGTGGCAGATATAGGACTGGAGCTTTCAGACAAGGAATGGGCTGGAATTTTAGAATACCCTAAAAAAGTGTCCAGAAATGCAAAGTTTAAATTTATACAAAATATGCTACTCCATAGAGCTTACCTTACACCGCGATGGCTACAACGGATGTTCCCACATGCACAACACCACTGCCCTCGGTGTCATCTGGACGAGGCTGGCCTAGTTCACATGATATGGGCATGCCCCCGCTTATGAGGTTTTTGAGAGTCCATCAGACTCCACATATCGACAGTCACACAGATAAATGTGGGAAACACAGTAGAGGAATGTATTCTGGGCCTACATAAACGACCGACCAAACAAAAGGTACAACACAGATTCATGGACCTCGCCCTAATATTAGCAAAAGGGCCATCACTATGCGATGGAAGTCAATGAAACCCCCACCGGGCACATCTGGCATAGTGAAATGCTCCGATGGGGTGGAGCCGAGAGTGCCGCGATTCGGAGGGAGGAAACCAAGGGCCTGTGGAAAAATCAGATATCCATGGAATGGGATGTCATGCTGGAAGCCCTTAAAGGAGTGGACTTAGAACCCAGATCCAGCACCCCGAATTTGTAATAACCCACAGCATAGCTACAACAAATGAGAAATACGGTGAAGGACAGGTTCAGTTAACAGATGCAACCTCTAAAGATATAGAGCACACAACACTAGAGTAGGCCACAAGAATATGCACATAAATAATTGTAATGCCAGAATAAGAGCGGGAGGGGGAGGGGGATAGGTGGGGTATGTTAGCTAATAACCATGTCCATCATTTTGGTTTTCTACTATAAGGCTTATTAAGAAACGTATAGATCTCGGCTGATGCATGGCAAAGATACGAGTAATGATAACGACATTAATATGCAATGTGAAATGTATTCCAATGCTGAACATTATGCTATGTAACACTGCCTTCTATTTTCTACTTTTATTGCATGGCATGGAAAATTAATAAAAAGTTGTTAAAAAAAAATGGTCGGGGTTGTCTTTAATAATAAGAAGTGATTTCTATCCAAATGAACCTTTTTTGCAACATTAGAATAAAAGACTGGGGCAAAAATCATAACGCTCTAACCTATACCTTTCAGTTTCCATGCAGCTCTTTGATGATAGTTAATAGCTCACTGTGCTCTATTAGGATTTTAATTTATAAATTGCAAGTAACAAAAGGATCTCTCCGATAAAAGCAGTAACTCACTGAACTATTTACATTACATGCACTTCTGTGATCCACATGGTACACATGCTTTGCAGCAGGCATATTAACCCTCTGGGCTACTTTATGAAGAGTCAAAACCTCAACTAGAAATAACTTGATCCCTCCCCAGCAGGTCCATTAATCACCGGAGTTATCTTGACATTTTTATTGTAGCTTGAAAATTGCTGGAGGCAAAGAATGCTGCAGCCGGTCTTGTAAATCCATTATATATTTGAAAACACAGCGCCCCTGGAAGTCAGCACCAGGTGTGGTGGCACCCTAGAGCCGGCCCTGCCTCAGTCCAGACAGTTTTGCTTTGGTGCTGGGCAAATTTGCAGGCATATTTTCACTGATGACCAGAGCAAATATGATAGTTGCATTGTTTGACCACAGTGGCGCAACGAAACTTGAGGGGGCCCCCTGCAAAGTACATGGAGGCCCCCCCACAACCGCTCTAGAACCAGTCATGAGATCTCAGGCTAGGGGCCCACTGCCCATGCAAAGTGGTGGAGGGGGCCCCCTGCACTGTGGGGCTACGGGGGCTATTGTTACGCCACTGGCGACTACAAAGAAGATATTTTGTACTAGTCGGTATTTGCAGAGGTTTGTTTGAGACTGGTGCACCACCAGTCCACCACCTGTTACTAATGGCTCTTCACAAATGATTGTATTCAAGCCCCTTGTGCCGCTGGTGCGTCACTATTTGTGACGCACAGGTGGCGCATTTTCCTGCCCCATATTTACAAGGATACGAAAAGCCACCCTGCGTGGCTTTTCCTGTCCTTGTAAATAAGGCCCCTTTACATGCAGCACTTTATGTGAAAGGGGCATTCCATTGGTGTTGCTTTGGGTGTTCCCACGCAACACCCATGGAACCTGACACATTTGTGGATTTACGAGAAATCGTAAACCTGGAAATGCGTCTGAATGCTACGCCTCCCCATTGGAGGCTTAGGGAGGCCCACGAGGAGAAATGTATTCATTGCTCCTCATTTCATTCCTCTTTCTATGAATTCTGAAGCACACATAGAACGAGGAAATCACCTCTTGTGATTGTTTATGTGCAGGAAGGTGTCCCTTTCTGCACATAAACAATCATTTAAAAAAAATTACATTTTGTAACTTCTATGTGTGCTAATGCAGCACACATAGAAGCTGGCAAACACCATTTCAGATTATTGTTTATGTGCAGGATGGTGTCCTTTATCTAAAAAATGGCAATAACCTGCCAAAGGGTTTGCAGCTGCCTTTTACATTGAGTCTGCAGCTAGTGCACTACAGCTTTTCATTTTCTTTTCCCTTTCCATCATGGTTGTTTCTCCCTTTCTTTCTTCCTGACTTTCTCAATCCATTATGTTTCCTGTCATCTGGTGTTTGACATCATTTCCTATTCCTGTTCTTTTACTATTCAAAGACCTCAGTCTGGTGGAAAGGAATGTTTCAACAAAACTGTGTTTGTTCATTTGTTTCCTCACTCCCTCCACTTGCTGAGCTTGACTCTTCACTCTTGGGACTTCCTCGCCTGGATTCCTGACTCCTGTTTTCTCTAACCCTGTGAAGACTTCAACAGCCAGGAGGTTTTTTTAAACCTCTGGCTTTTTCCTCCTGAAAAGGTATCAGCTTCTCCAGGGCATTTGCCTACCACATATTCCAGAGTGTGGTGACATCGTGCCTTCTGGAAACAGTCGACCTTATCTTGGATGTGGAAGACCTGAATCTGGATTACAGGTAAGTGTCCAGCCATGCGCAGTGCAATAGCACCATCGTCAGTTGTTTTTCACAAAATAGCGGTCAAAATATTGATCTGCATGACCATGTCCATAATGCTGACTACAAAAAATATCATCAAGGTAACACTAGAGTTATTTTTATTATTATTGAACTTCACTGACAATATTTTGGAGCCAATATTCTTGCCAGAATATATCTGCAGGCCTTTATTTAGGCCACAATGCTGTGGTACGAAACCATCAAGATGTCAAGGTAACAGCCTTGAAAGAGGGATGATGTGGAAGTTACATTAGAGATATCAGACTTCGGGTGGACAGTTTCGATGTGATGCGTTCGAGACCGGTCCCTGGTTTAAGAGAAGGTGATTGTTCTTAAGATTCCTTGGGCAGATTGATCTTTGTGTTGTGGACGTCTAGCTCTGGAGATAGTAGTAATAGGATGTGTGGCGAGATCTGTAATCCCAGAGTATTCCGATGTGTGGGGTGTGTTAGAGTTAATTTGCATTCAAGAATGCTCCAAAGCATTGATGTTGTTGTACGTGTTGGCTGTTGACGAACAGGTATGTCAAGTGAGCGGTAATGGAAGGATTAGGATAGTTGTCCCTGACAGGGGAGTGCTTATTGAACTGAGAAGAAAAGTCTAGTTTGAAGGCCTTGTGTCACCTCATGCGGGCAATACAGCTTCAGTTTCATGCCAAGCAGCTCATTTCAGGGAATGGATAAGTGATATTTGCTCTGTCAGTGGTAGGTGGTTGTAATGAAGTATGAGATGTGAATATTACCTATAAGTGGTCAAGTCTTACAGTGGCAATCAGCTTATTCACTGTTGTTTTGGCCTAGCCAGCCTGGAGTGAGAGTCTGGTTGACAGAGGGAGGCTGTATTGGGGATAGTGGTAGCTACCGGGAGGGATATGGGTTTGACCCTTGGCAGTATTTCAGGCTAGGCCAGTGAAGGAGTAATTTTGTTTCAGCTTAAGGTCTTACTACCTTGATTTATGCTGGCATTATGCTACTTAGTGTTATTCTCTGAGAAGTGTGTGGGTGAAGAGGTAGTATAGGAGGATGTGATAGTCTGTAAGAAAGGTAAGCATGGTATCACTGGTAACTTTACCTGCAATGATATAAGTGTTTAGGGCCTTTAGGGTATCATGTAATGTGGTGAAGATACTGAGATTGATATTTGAGAATTTTCATACATGGTGATGTGTAGCTCACATTTCTGTTTGTGCTAACCTTAAATGTGAAGCTTTTGTTTTAAAAACAAATCTTTTTGTTCTTTGGGAGTAAGAAGAAAAAGCACACTATGTTGATTCAGGAGAGCGTGTCCTTAGGTAAAAGGAGTAGGTCAGTTTTAATGTAAGCCACTTTGAGATTATAGTATTTGTCACTGATTAGGTTTCTGAGTTGGATGACAGGGCCTGCTGTTTGTATTGACAGTAGCGTGGGTAAGGTTGGGAGGATAGGTTCTCTGTGGTGTTGTTACTGCATCCTGTATATATGAAGCTATTTTTGTTTTAGGTGTTTAAGAGAAAAACATGCAGTCTATTGATCTTGTGAAGTGGATTCAATGTCAGACTGTCTTTTTTATTCATCCATGGGGTGTCAGTCCATACAGTGGTAAGATGTCACATTAGGTTGAAAATGTGTGCATTAAGTATGAACTCACGTTTGCTTAACAATACACTGAGGTGAAAAATCATGCTTGATGTAATACCATTATCAACATTTGGAAGTATACATCGAATTTATGTATGAACTCAGAACAGCCATAGCTCCGGGGGAGGGGGTGAGGGGGCCTGAGGGGCCAGGCCACTCCATATTTTTGTCCCTCCCCCACCCCCAAAAATATACCTTCCCGGTCTGGGTCAAAACAGACATACAGACAAATAGTCTTTACTATACCCAGACTACACTGAATGTGTGTTGGTATACTTGTGATGCCACAAATACAAGACAGAGCTCCTCTGGCTGCATTTCTCCACTACTCTTTCTCCTTTTCTCTTCTTCCCTTCTCCCCTTCAAATCTCTTCTGCTTTATTCTGTTTGCGCCACCTTTTTACAAGGCTTCCATGTTACTTTTTGCCCTTCACTCTGTGGCCTTACTCACTCATTGTTCTGCTGTCTACCCAATCTCACTGATTAGAGGTGTGGTACAAAGTACTGTATAAAAATAAGTTCTTATTCATGGTGCTACCTGTGTGGAAATGGTGCTGATGAATGTGCATGAACTCGGACGACTTTTGCATCTGTAGATCGATAAACAATTTGCCATTTTGTACATAGATGATAATTCTGCACATCTACATCTACATCTAGGGGCATATTCACTAATCTTTCACACAATGCAGGGCTGCAAGCAAAATTGCTGTACTGCGTTGCGTGAAATGGAGAGAGCAGAAATGCTCCATATTTACAAAGATATGGATCATTTCTGCTCTCTCCTTATGTTTACGCACTTTTGTGCAGACTAGCACCAATGCAGGCACCCTTGCACAGGAGGTGCATTCTCTCAGACAGCCACCGGGGGGGGGGAGATTGTTGTGTGTCCTGCCTTTCCTGAATGAGTCAGGACTGGGACGAATAGACCTGGGCTGCATTCAGAGTAGGGGGAGGAGATTTCTTTCACACCTGAATGGGCCTGGTCTGCCTGGGACAATGCTGTCTCCACCTCCTGCCGGGCAGCTGCACCAGAGAGGACTGAACTGGTTTTGGCTTGGCAAAGAGCTTCTCTGCCACCAGAAAACAAAGGAATTTGTGCTATAAAAAGTGGAGCCCAGACCCCTGAACTTTATATCACTTCTGTAATTCAAGAGGAACCTTTGCCAAGGAGAAGAGCTGGAGAAACTGAAGGAGAAGTACTGTCCCTTTTCTGTGTGATGTCTGGGGTTGGCCTGCTGTGGCTGTTTCTGCCAAGGAAAGGACAAGGACTTTGCTATGTGCTGTGTCCCTTGAGGAAGATCTCCAAGGGCTTGAAGTAGAGTTTGCCTCCTGTTGCAAGTCTCAGGGATACAAAGACTTCACCCCCAGCTCCCCTGAGCTTCCTTGCTGGGAGTTCTGACCTGCCAAGAGGTGCCTGTTGCCATTCTGGGCCTCTGGAGGTTGTTCCTGCTGTTGGGAGCTGGAAAAGTAATGCAACGACGAGTAGTGCGATGCATCCGCACCTGTTTCCGACGCATCGCCGAAGAAACCGACGCAGCACCTGCCCGCGGCGGGATAAATCACTGCACGCTGCATCGAGTGCACCAATCTACGAAGTCTGAGATCACCGCACCAATCCCGACGCAGACCCTGCTGTGCGGCTGCAAGAACCAACGCATCGTGGGACCACGGCTGAAGAAACCAACGCAGCGCCGTTGCCGCCGCCGCATCGAGAACCGACGCATCCCCGATCCTCACGCCTTCCACCAGGGCGCCAAGTCTACAAGGACACCGGGGCCGCAGTAAGAAACCAACGAATCACCTCCTCACGCAGTGAGAAACCGACGCACCACCTCCCCTTAAGTAAGGAACCGACGCCTCACCTCCCCTGCGTGGCAGAAAGGAACCGACGCATCACCTCCCCATGAGTAAGTAACCGAGGCATCACCTTCCCTGTGCGTAAGGAACTGACACATCACCTTCCCTGTGGCTATTCTTGCTTTTTATTTTGACGCAACCAAGGTACTTTGTGTTGAAAGTGTCACATCTATAGTTTGCTATAGACAGAACTGTTTCTACCTTTTAAAAGTCATATTTTGATTACTATATTGTGGATTTTGTCGTTTTGGTCTTGTTTGGTTTAGATAAAGATTACTTATTTTTCTAAACTGGTGTGGTGTCCATTTATAGTGTTTTACTGTTTTACTACATGTGTGCACAAATGCTTTACACACACACTGCCTCTGAGATAAGCCTGTCTGCTCGTGCCAAGCTACCAAGGGGTGAGCAGGGGTTATTTTAGGAGTGTATCCCCCTTACCCAGACTAGGAAGAAGGGCCCCTACTTGGACAATGGTGCAAACCATTGCCAACTAGAGACCCCAATTTCTAACACTCCCAAGTTGAAATATAATGTAACAGAGAGCAAGCAGCTGCGTTGTGTTACATTTCTTTACAAAGCCACGCAAGGCAGTGCAAATTGCCCCTTTGCATGGCTTTGTAAATAGTACAGAAGCATTTGCATTGTCCTTGCATCGCCTTATGCGACACAGGGACAACACAAAGGCTTCATAAATGTGGGCCTTAGTGCTGACCCATCATGCGACTATAACATAATGCGAGTGATTTCAGAGATTATGTTTCTCTCGATTTAATTAAAATGTATTGAGTGTGACAATTCTCAGAAGTCATATTCTCTAATTACACACTGAAATGTGTGAAGTGGCTGTCACCAAAACTGAAACAAGGCACACATAGAATAGACCCAGCTACAAGACACAGAGAAAAGGCTCTGTGCTCAAGCATATAGGAAAATTATCTCATAATTACGCAGAAACTCTCCCTACTGCTGCACACAAAGAAAAGCAGGAGAAATCATGGCAGAAAGGCCTTTCAAAGATGGCCATCCATCCATGCAGATAGCTGGCCATCTTTGAATGAGAAGAAAAAAAAACTTGAAAGAATGGACAATGTGGCACACTGTAAATGGCAAAAAAGACCCGGGTGCAGTGTCTGGAGAGCTATTGGCCCCTCGAAGAAAAAAAAACTATTTAAATTCCTGGCACTCAGGGGGGCTACTTTTGTGGTAAAGGGTACTTTGCTTACAAGCAGAATGCCATCAGTCCCAGTCGAAGGGAGCCAGTGGCTTAAATTGGCTGACCCATTGCCCTCATGAATAGCACAACAGACCAATGGCTGAAGAGGGCAGGCTGAAAGTACCTACAAGTAAATATATTATATGTATTATTGTAGTAAAAACACAAGGTCTTGGTCTACACCAGCCCTATTGACAGTTAGGTACATTTATTATTAAAAACCAATCTTTTTCTGTATTTACTTTCAGTGGCTATGTAGCTAAAGGGATTTAGACAGAATATCGGAAACAAAAATATTGTAGGACAAAATATGTCAAGAATATTGAGGACAAAAATGTCATGAAGGTACGTTTCTGTAGGTAAGCAAAGTTTTACTATATATTACTCCACATGTATGTACCTTGACGATATATATCTTCAAGGTACGTAGATGTGGAGTTAAGAATAGTAAATCTATACTTACCTATTTGCACTTACCTACTTTATTTTTGGTCCTCTATATTTTTGACGCGATATCCTGTCCACACAATATTTTTGTTTCCGATATTCTGTCAGTGATCCTATCTAAACCTAACCAAAGTCCCTGTTATGTGTTTCAGTGCTGCTGGTGTGATATATGTTGTGCTCCCAAATTCGTGTAAAATGCTCTGATACATTTTGGTGCAGTAGCACTACAGAAACACTATAAATAATAATAATAATAATACATGTTTCCAGCTTTTTTCAGAACGATATCATATTAATTTATGAAAGCACTCCCATGTGCTTAAATATCACCTACTGATCACTTCTGAGCTCTGGACATGCAGAATGAGGAAATAGGAGTGGAGTAAAGAGTTGCTTAGTAATGAGGAAGAGAAAGATGGAGAGCAGACATTGTGGTTGCAGCCCTGCCAATAGCTATACACATACACCACAAATGGCTCATAGATTAGCTGATAGCTTTGTTCGAAGTTCGCAACTTGTCCCACTAAAACCTACCTTCATAATGTTATTACTGAGGGCAAAGACCCTAAAATAAATACTCCTCGCTATGGCTCTGAATATGAGAAGCATGCAAAATTTTCCTTGAAGGAAAGTAAGCAGCCTTCTGATGGCACAGTTAGGAGCAAAATCACATTTAGGTGCAAAATCATGGTTTGTACATCATTACCAAGAGCATGGAAATACTTGTAAGAGCACACGTTCACGAGGAAATACACATTTTGGTACACAATTGCCAATGCTACAGGGTCAGCAGCATTTTGGCTTTGTAATCCAAGCACAGGTCAGTGACTGATTGACTGATGGGCTCACTCAATCATTTATCCACGTACTCACACAATTGTTCTATACTCCATCATTTACTCACTCACTTTTGCACTCCCTCCTACATTCACTGTCTGACTTACACATATGTTATGTTATGTTAATAAGGTTTTGTAGAGCGCTCGTTCACCGATTGGTTTCTTGGCGCTAATCCTAGAAGGTGCCGTGGAGGTTGACAGTTCAATTGTAAGCCTTAGTGTACAACCAAGTTTTGAGCAATTTTCTAAATCTCAATAAGTCAGTGCTGGACCTGATTTCAAGGGGGATGGAATTCCACAATTTAGGGGCCAGAATTGCAAACCTGGCTCCTCCTAGTCGCTTTAACTTAAAGGTAGGAGTTGCCAGTAATAGGAGGTGAGCCGAGCGAAGATTCCGTGAGGGAGAGTACCTGGTAATAAGGCTGTCTATAAAACCAGGGCCCTGACCATGCAGTGACTTGAATACCAGACAGCCGATCTTAAACACACAGCGTTGAGGAATGGGGAGCCAATGCAATTCCCTTAGAAGGGGGAAGCATGATTCCACCGTGGTTGCTGGTAAATCAGTCTGGCTGCCTGATTCTGGACTATCTGCAGCCGTTTCATAAGACCGGCTGGTAATCCAAGATAGATTGCGTTGGAGTAGTCAAGGCGCGATAGAACCATAGCCATTACCACCTGTGTCAATGCAGCCTGGGTCAGCAATCTACTTATCTTTCTGATCTTACGCAGCTGATAAGCACAAGAAGATACAACTGAGCCAACATGCGTTTTTAGAGACAGGTCATTAGATATCGTAACTCCAAGACTCTTGGCTGATGAGGAAGGGATGGGAGGGGGCCCAGTTCTCCAGGCCAGTAGTGCGGGCCCCAGAAAACCTGGCTGCCACCCGTCAAGACTAATTCCGTCTTTCCTGGGTTTAATTTTAAATGATTGCAGTCCATCCAATCACAGATGAAACGCATGGTCGACTGAAAGACAGAGATTGAGTGAGGCGAGTTGTCAATAGTAAAAATCAGTTGTAGATCATCCGCATAGTTGAAGGTAACCATTTTCCTTTCATTCAATAACCTAATCAATGGAAGGAGGTACAGGTTAAATAAATGTGGGGAGAGCGATGAGCCCTGTGGCACCCCACACGTAATTTTTTTCTTGGGAGCCATGAACTGGGCCAGGCGAACTGCCTGGAAACGATCTTCCAGGAAAGAACATATCCAGCTTAAGGCTGACCCCTGAATGCCCGCTTCCTTGACACGGTCCACCAGGATACCATGGTCGACCGTGTCAAAAGCTGCGGATAAATCCAGCAGCACCAGGGCCTGAGGAATACCTTTGTCAGCTTTCTCCCGTAGGGAGTCAAGAACTGCATAGAATCAACTGCAGACCCATGCTGTTACTGAACAGTCCCTCAACCATCCTCATACCCATCCACATACACACCGACTCGTAAACCCTTGAGTATACATTCACCCAGCTATGGGCTGTCTGAATCATTTGACACTCACTCTCCTACCCACAGACACTCCTACTAAGCACTCATTCACCTGTTTCTGCCCTTCTCACTAACTTGCTCACTCACTTACTCATACTGCCATAGACCGACCACCCACTTGTTTAATGCCTAGTGTTGGACCTGGCCCTTTTGCAGGGTCACACCCAAACATTTTGCCTTCCTCCTTCCCTTTTTGCTGAATTCGTTTTCGTTGGCTTTAGGATTTTGGGCACTGTACCAGTGCTAACGTGCATATGCTCTGTACTCAAAACATGGTAACATTGGCTTATCCACAATTGGCATATTTAATTTACTTATAAGTCCCTAGTAAAGAGCACTGTATGTGCCTAGGACCTGTAAATTAAATGCTACTAGTGGGCCTGCAGCACTGATTGTGCCACTCACTTCAGAAGCCCTTTAAGACATGGCTCTGGCCTGTCTCTGCAGAGCCTGTGTGTTCAGTTTCAACTACCATTTCGACATGCCAAGTTAACCTACTTGCCAGGCCTCAAACCTCTCCCTTTTATTACATATAAGTCACTCCTAAGGTAGGCCCTAGGCAGCCCTATTGGCAGGGTGCAGTGTATTTAAAAGGTAGGACATGTACGTTTGAGTTTTGTGTGTCCTGATAGTGAAAAACTGCTAAATTTGTTTTTCACTACTGCAAGGCCTATGTCTCCCATAGGTTAACATTGGGATTGTCTTAAAACATCTTTTAAGTGTAATTTGCAGTAGGAGAAGATAGAGATTTGGATTTTGGTGTCTCAGGACTCACAATTTCAAACCCAACTTCACCATAAGTTGTGGTTTAAAATTGTAAATCTGAAAATGCCAATTTTAGAAAGTTGGCATTTTCTTACTTTAACCATTCTGTGCCTCTGCCTGTCTCTGAATACACATCTGGGTTGAGTGACAGCTGGACTTGGTGCATTCCCTCTAGACAGTCACATAAAGGGAGAATGGGTGTGACATTTGCATCCTGCTAGCCATCACCAGGCTGACGGGCCTTCCCGAGGTAGATTGGGAGGGAGGAGCTGACACTTGAACCTGAATAGGGCTGTGCCTGGCCCCACACAAAGAGATGCATACCCCTGTATAGTGAGTCTGGAGCCAGGGCAAGAAAGGCAGGGACATTATGATCTTCAAAGGCCTCTTTGAAGTCTCTCCCACTTCAAAGGCACATTTGGTGTTAAGTGCTGGACCCCTGACACTACCAAATCAGAACTTTGCTGGAACCAAGAGCTGTTGTGCTGTAGGAGGGACTGCCACTTTGCTACCTGCATTGCTGTGTTGGCCTGCTGATTGCTGTGCTGTAGGAGGGACTGCCACTTTGCTACCTGCTCTGCTCTGCTTCTTGCCTGGGAGTGAGAGGGACTGGGCCTGATCTTTACGTCCTTGAACCCAAATTTCTTCAAGGGCTTGTTGGCTTGCCTCCTGTTCTCTGAAGTCTCAGGGTCACAAAAACTTCTTGCAACTCTGCTGGTGCTGCTGGACTCTGCGGTCTGTGAGTTCTACCCTTGCATGAGGTGCCTCCCTCCAGTCCTGGGCTTCTGAAGTGGGTTCTGCAGCTTTTTTCTGCAAAAATCGACACAGTGACCCATTTGTGTGAATCAGAACCGATGCTGTGCCCTCCGGCGACAACGCAGTGCCAATTCAACGATGACGTGGATCCCGACTGCGAGGTTTGACGACGATGCAGCGCCGATCCAAAGACGCCGCTGTGAAGCTCAACTTTGAAACAGTGCCGATCCTTCAACACCAACTGCGAGGCTCGACTTCGACGCAGCGCTGATCCTTTGACACCGACTGTGAGGCTCTACTCCGACGCATCAACCCAACTGCGTGAATCGTAAATGACGCAGGGAGTCCTCGACGCCGACACTTGCTCTGTACAAGGTACATTTGCAGCAGGCCTTGCATGGGTCTTGTAGCCAGCCTGCCCTCTATCGCGGTCAGCCTGAACTTTGGATTTCCCCTGGTCTAGCTCGACCCCAAGTAACCTTTTAGCGCTGTTGACTTATAAGCACTGTTTTTGGATTTAATCTTTAAAAATTAATATCTCGAGTTCTACTTATTGGAGTTTTGTCATTTTAGTCTTACTCAGATAAATATTTGTTATTTGTCTAAACTGGTGTGGCGTCTTTTGTGGTGTTTTCACTGTGTTACTGTAATTTAAGTGTTGCACAAATACTTTACACATTGCTTCTTAAGTTAAGCCTGACTGCTCTGTTCCAAGCTACCAGAGGGTGAGCACAGGTTAATTTAGGTTGTGTATCTGACTTACTGTTAGACTTGGCATCTTTTGGCGTGTTTCCCCTGACTTTTTGCTTTCTGACCTCCCGGTTTTGACTATGTTTTTGCTGGTGTAATGATTCTGCGCACTTTCCTCACTGCTGTCCAGTGGGAAAGTGCAAGTGCTCCTGTATAAAATGCGTTATGGATTGGTGTTTCCATGATTGGCCTATTTGGTTTATGTGTCAGTCCCTTGTAAAGTGCACTGCGAGTGCCAGGGCCTATAGACCAAATGCTGTTGGTGGGCTGCAGCACTGGATTGTGCCACCCACGCAGACAACCCGTAAAGTGTAACTCGGGCCTGCCACCTCAGAGCCTGTGCGCAGCCTGGGGCTGCCATGTTGACTTGGCAAGTGCACACACTTGCAAGTCCCTAAACCTTCCCTTTGCTACATGTTAGTCACCCCTAAGGTAGGCCCAAGGTACCCCTGTGGGCAGGGTGCGTTGTATGCGAAAGGTAGGACATGCCCGGGTGTGTGCGGCATGTCCTGATAGTGAATTACAGCCTAGTTCGTTTTTCACTATTGCAAGGCTACCTGTTCCCCTAGGCCAGAACGGGCAGTTTTGATTATTACAGCTTATAATCCTAACTGACCCCGGGAACATGGTAGAAATTCGAGTTTAGTATGCCCGGACTCAGAATGATAAAATGCAGCTTTTAGTGAAGTTGGTTTTAACATTCTGTGTTTGAAAAATACCACTTTTAGAAAGTGGGTATTTTCTTGTCTAACCATCCAAGCCTGCCTCTGCAAGGTTGTGTATTCCTTGTCTGGAATGTGAGTGACAGGGGCTGGGGGATGCCAGGAGACAGGGTGAGTCAGCACAGGGCTGAATAGCAAGATCTACATGTAGATGGGTGGGAGGGGTCGCACCTGGGCCCTGAATAGGACAGTGCCTTCCCTCCACAATGCTGGCTCCACCTCCTGTGGTGCGTCTGATGTCCCTGGCCTACTCACTGAAAGAAGGGACGGAGACTTGTCAACAAAGTGCTCCAGAACTGGTTTGGACTAGGCAAAGGCCTCTCTGCCTTCAGAGAACAAAGGAATTTGGGATATAAATATTGGGGCCCTGACTCCATGAATTTAGATCTCGCTGGAATCAAGGAACCTGCCAAGACGAAGAGCTGGAAGAGCTGCCAGGAGGAGTACTGCCCCTTTGCTGTGTTGTTGCTTTGTTGGGTTGGCCTGCAGCTGCTGCTTCTGCCTTGGGCAGTGAAAGGACTGAACTTTCTACAAACTTGTGCTGAGTATCTCCAAGGGCCTGAAACCGAGCTGGCCTCCTGTTAAGAAGTCTCAGGGACTACAAAGACTTCACAAGCCTCTGGGTACCGCTTCTGGAACGCTGTTTCAGTTGCCACAGAGGAAGGGAACTGCAACCGACTCCGTCAACCGAATCCATCCCTGGCCGGTGACCTGTTTGCACTGCAGACCGCATCGCCCCGCTTCGCATCGCAACCCTGGTCTCACCGTGGGCGACGTCCGACGCCGCCAACATCGAGCCGCTGCTTGCACCGTGACGTGTGGGCACCGCAGTTCGCATCGCATCGCTTCACTGAACCAGCCGGACCCGACCGACGCGGTCGCTGCAACTGGCTCAAGAGTCGGGACCGCACCGCATTCGGGGCACCGCTCGCACGTCTGCGACGCACCGCTCCGACTCGCACCGCTGTCCGACGCCAGCTCCCGCACTCCGGCTTGGTCGCCTGCATCGCAACCTGTCAGCACCGCATCGAGCATCGTCTCACCCTGCATCGCACGCCTTGGACTCACCGACTCCGTCTGCACGACGCTCATCGAGCCGCTGCCTGCACCGCATCGAGGGACACCGCACCTTGCATCGCTCCGTCTTGCACCGCTACCGCGACGAACGCCGACCGGCTCGTACACTCCGTACCAGCCACAACGAGAAAGGTACTGTGACCGAGTCTGTTCACGACTCTGCTGGCCCGTATCGACGCGGTCGGCTGGAACTGTTAGACTCTGTGGTTTTCAGCATCGCGGTAGGCTCGGACGGAGCTACCGACTCGTACGAACTTTGCTTTTGTGCTATTCCTGCAAAGAAGAAGTTACCTTATCAAGCATTCATTTTTAAAGTATAGTATTGTGGATTTTTGTCGTAATTGGTCTTGTCTTGAGTATATAAAATATTGGTTATTTTTCTAAACTGGTGTGGTGTCCGTTTGTAGTGCTTACACTGTATTACTGTTGGTTATGTGCAAATGCTTTACACACTGCCTCTGAATTGAGCCTGACTGCTCGTGCCAAGCTACCACGAGGGTGAGCAGGGGTTACTTCACGAGTGTAACACCCTTACCCTGACTAGGAAGAAGTGTCCCTACTTGGACAAAGGTGCAAGCCCTTGCCAACTAGAGATCCCATTTCTAACATTGGTGGCAGCGGTGGGATAGGACTTGTATTTGCACTTGACTTACAGTGATTGGTGTGCACTACTACCATATCGCAGACCATTACGTACCACATACTGGTTCTTTTTCTTTTGGCCTATTTTTGATCTTGCCAGTTTTCAACTCACTACTTTTGTCATGCCTGAATCAATTGCATCATCCGTTGCATCTCTGGAAGTTATCTTTGAGGAGGATAGGTTGGAATCCTACGCCGTAAAGGAGCTACGAGCGATTTGTAAAAACCTGAAAGTCCAAATTAAAGGCCTCACAAGGCAGGAGGAGCTACAGAAGGCGCTGAGGGCCAGGGTAGCAGCCAGACATGCCAATGGGCAGCCTGGTAATCTCAGTGAGGAGGTGGAGGAGCCTATTTCCAGGGTGGATGTGCTTTTGGGTAGGGGGGAACCCGCCAGATCAGGCAGCAGCAGTCTGTCCCCAGAGGAGCTGGAGGACAGGCGGGAGGCAAGGCAGTTTGAGCTGCAGAAGCTCAGGCTGGAGAGTGAGCGGGAGGAGAAGAGATTGGCCATGGAGGAGAGGAAGATGCTCTTAGAGCATGAGAGAGAACTGAAGGAGCTAGAACTTAGGAGTAAGTCAGGCTCAGATGGTGGCAGCAATTCGTCCAGAAAGGCAGACAGGATTGTGCACATTCCCAAGAACGCAGGCAAGGAGTTCAAGAAGGGGGATGACATACAAAGGTGGTTTCAGGGTTATGAGGCAGCCATACACATGAATGGGGTCCCTGAGGAGAATTGGGGAGCAGGATTGTGGCCACTTTTCCCTGAAGAAGCAAGGGATGCTCTGATAGCTTTGGGTAAGGGGTATCACCTCACCTATGCTGACATGAAGGATGCCCTTCTCACGAAGTATGGTCTTACTCCTGAAAAGTACAGGGATCAGTTCAGGTCCAGTAAGAAGTCTGATGCCAACACTTGGTTGGAATGTGTGGATGTGTTCTGCAGGTCTCTGGATGGTTGGGTGAAGGGCAGTAGTGTAACAGATTTTCAGGGGCTCTACAACTTGATTGCATGGGAGCACTTGTCTAGTCTATGTTTTGCAGATCTGCGCCAGCACCTAGTTGATAGTAAGCTAACTGACCCCAGGAAGCTTGCTATGGAAGCGGACCGCTGGGTGAGTACCAGGGTCCACAAGAAAGCGTTTGGGGAGACTCAGCCAAAGGTGGGCAGGGTCCCCAGCAGAAAGGTGGGGGGGACAAGGGTAAAGCACAGGAGTTCTCTAAAGGGCCCCAAACTAGTACCCAGGGTAAAGGTTCCCAGCCCCCGGTGATAAGAAGAAAGGGGTCTCTACAGGGAAGCCTGTTGAGACCGGCCCCATCAAGTGTTATGCATGTGACCAGGTAGGTCACTTTAAGGGGGACCCCAAGTGCCCGAAGGGGACACAGCCACCCACCGGTGGACAATCCAAAGTGTTGGCTAGTGTAGCGCTTGGGGAGGAAGGGTGCCCACAGGAGGGTGGGGATCCCGCAGAAATGACCCTTGTCTCACTAGGGGACAGTGAGATGGTCCCAGGAAACCAGGTGCCCCCTAACACAAAGAAATATAGCACCTGGGTGACCATTAATGGGAACAGGGTAGAGGCTCTCAGAGACACTGGAGCCAGTGTGACCTCAGTCCGGTGTCACCTGGTGTCTGAGAAGCAAGTAGTCCCCGGGGCATTCCACCAAGTAGTTGCTGTAGACAACTCAGAGCGCCAATGTATGGTGGCGCAGGTTACCTTTGAATGGGGGGGGTCTCAGGTCCCTTAAGGGTGGTTGTGAGCCCTACCATGCCTGTAGATTGTCTGCTAGGAAACGACCTGGAGCAGTCCTTATGGAAGGAGGTTGAGCTCAGGTCTCACTTGGAGATGCTTGGGTTGCCAGAGTGGGCATGCGTGTCTACTCGGTCAATGGCAGCCAGAAAGGGTGATCAAGAGGACTTGGAGCCTGAAACAGTGGCCCAAGTCCCTGCCAAGAGAAAGGGCAGGGGCGCGGGAAACCGGCCCCCGAAGTTCCCACGGACCGGGAGGAGGCGGACCTCGAGGGGACGCCCGGTGCCTACAGGGGAGCAGGTAGCCGAACTGGGAGACATCTCTGAGCTGACCCATTGGCAGCAAGAAGGGGGTCCCACCAGGGAGGAGTTCTGCAGGGAGCAGAGCGAGTGCCCTACTCTGGAGGGTCTGCGGCGGCAGGCTGCAGACCAGGCAGCTGGCAATCAGTCCGGGTCACATCTGATCTACTGGGAGAGTGGTCTCCTATACAGTGAGCCTAAGGTTGCTGAGCCTGGGTCAGCCCGTGTGCTGGTGGTACCCCAGCGCTTCAGGACCTTCCTACTGGGTCTGGCTCATGACGTGCCTTTGGCAGGACATTTGGGGCAGGACAAGACCTTTGACAGGCTTGTCACCCACTTCTTTTGGCCCCAAATGCGAAGGCAGTCAGATGCACACTGTAGGTCTTGCCAAACTTGCCAGGCAAGTGGTAAGAGTGGGAGGAAGATCAAAGCTCCTCTCCAACCTTTTCCTGTTGTTGGAACACCCTTTGAAAGGGTAGGGATGGATATTGTGGGGCCACTGGATCCCAAGACAACCATGGGCAACAGGTACATCCTGGTCTTGGTGGACCATGCCACCCGGTACCCGGAGGCAATCCCTCTCAGGACAACGACGGCGCCAGTGGTGGGCCGGGCGTTGATGGGGATCTTTTCCCGCGTGGGATTCCCCAGAGAGGTGGTTTCTGATAGGGGGACCAATTTCATATCGAAGTATATGACATCCCTGTGGAAGGAGTGTGGTGTAACCTACAAGTTCACCACTCCTTACCACCCACAAGGAAACGGTCTGGTGGAGAGATTCAACCAGACCTTGAAAGGCATGATCAAGGGTCTAACAGAACCCATGAGGCGTAAGTGGGACGTCCTCTTGCCATGCCTACTCTTTGCATACAGGGAGGTGCCTCAGAAGTCTCTCGGGTACAGCCCCTTTGAGCTCCTGTATGGCCACCCTGTCAGAGGACCTCTGAGTTTGGTAAAGGAAGGCTGGGAGGCAGCTCCCAGGAAAACTCCCCAGGATGTATTTAGCTACATGCTGGCCTTTAGAAACCAAACTGCCCGCTTCAGGAAACTCGCTCAGGCGAACCTAGAAGCAAGCCAGGAAGAAATGAAGAGATGGTATGACCAGAATGCCACTCTGGTCGAATTTCAACCTGGGCAGAAAGTGTGGGTCATGGCCCCAGTGGCACCTTGTGCCTTGCAGGACATGTGGACTGGGCCATACGAGGTAAAGGAGCGCAAAAGTGACGTCACCTACCTGGTGGATTTGCAGGCTCCAAGGAACCCTTTGAGGGTCCTTCACGTGAACCGCCTCAAGCCCCACTTCGAGAGGTCCGAAGTGAGTATGCTCTTGGCGACAGATGATGGGGTGGAAGAGGAGAGTGAGCCTCTCCCTGACCTCCTGTCTACCAAGGAGCATGATGGGTCAGTAGAGGGTGTGATCCTCTCCCCTACTCTGACTCAGGAGCAGCAGGGGGACTGTCGCCAGTTGTTGGGACAGTTCGCCCCACTGTTCTCTCTGACCCCCGGTGTTACTCACTGGTGTACCCATGACGTGGACACCGGTGACAGCCCTCCTGTGAAGCACAAGATTTACAGGTTGACTGACCGGGTCAGAGCCAGCATCAAGGAGGAGCCCTCCCACAGTCCTTGGGCCAGCCCAGTGGTCTTGGTCCCAAAGGCTGCGGCGCCCGGTGCCACTCCAGAACTCCGGTTTTGTGTGGACTACCGTGGGCTCAATGCCGTCACCAGGACTGACGCGCACCCCATCCCCAGAGCTGATGAGCTCATTGATCGGTTGGGAGCTGCCCGGTTCCTCAGCACGTTTGATTTGACGTCTGGGTACTGGCAGATTGCCTTAACCGATGGGGCCAAGGAGAGATCAGCATTCTCAACCCCAGAAGGTCATTACCAATTCCGGGTGATGCCCTTTGGGTTGAAGAATGCCCCTGCCACCTTTCAGAGGTTGGTCAATCAGGTGTTGGCCAGGCTGGAGGATTTCAGTGCCGCCTACCTGGATGACATTGCTGTGTTCAGTTCCAGCTGGGAAGAACATTTACAGCACCTTGAGAAAGTGTTGAGGGCTCTGCAAGGTGCAGGCCTCACGATCAAGGCCAGTAAATGCCAGATCGGGCAGGGTTCTGTGGTGTACTTGGGACACCAGGTAGGAAGCGGCCAGGTGGCGCCCTACAACCCAAGATTGACACCATTCTGGCTTGGGAACCCCCAAGACCCAGACAGAGGTGAGAGCCTTCTTAGGTCTCACCGGTTACTATAGGAGATTTGTTAAGGGCTATGGCACCATCGTTGCCCCCTTAACAGAGCTGACCTCTAAGAGGCAGCCCAGGAAAGTGATCTGGACTGAGTCCTGCCAGAAAGCTTTTGATGCCCTGAAGGCAGCCATGTGCACGGCGCCCGTGCTCAAGGCACCTGACTTCTCCAAAGAATTTGTCGTGCAGACTGACGCTTCAGAGCATGGTGTGGGAGCGGTGCTCTCACAACTGAACGAAGAGGGCCTGGATCAGCCTGTAGTCTTCCTTAGCAGGAGACTACTTCCCAGGGAACAGAGGTGGAGTGCCATAGAAAGGGAAGCTTTTGCTGTGGTCTGGGCACTGAAGAAGTTGAGACCATACCTGTTTGGGACTCACTTCCGGGTTCAGACAGACCACAGGCCCCTCAGATGGTTGATGCAAATGAGGGGTGAGAATCCAAAACTGCTGAGGTGGTCCATCTCCCTACAGGGAATGGACTTTACGGTGGAACACCGTCCTGGTACAGAACACGCCAACGCAGATGGTCTGTCCAGGTTCTTCCGCCTTAGTGAAGAGAACTCCAATGGGGTTGGGTAGTTCTCCCTACTTTCAGCTGGAGGGGACATGTGTTAGACTTGGCATCTTTTGGCGTGTTTCCCCTGACTTTTGCTTTCTGACCTCCCGGTTTTGACTCTGTTTTTGCTGGTGTAATGATTCTGCGCACTTTCCTCACTGCTGTCCAGTGGGAAAGTGCAAGTGCTCCTGTATAAAATGCGTTATGGATTGGTGTTTCCATGATTGGCCTATTTGGTTTATGTGTCAGTCCCTTGTAAAGTGCACTGCGAGTGCCAGGGCCTATAGACCAAATGCTGTTGGTGGGCTGCAGCACTGGATTGTGCCACCCACGCAGACAGCCCGTAAAGTGTAACTCGGGCCTGCCACCGCAGAGCCTGTGCGCAGCCTGGGGCTGCCATGTTGACTTGGCAAGTGCACACACTTGCAAGTCCCTAAACCTTCCCTTTGCTACATGTTAGTCACCCCTAAGGTATGCCCAAAATACCCCTGTGTGCAGGGTGCGTTGTATGCGAAAGGTAGGACATGCCCGGGTGTGTGCGGCATGTCATGATAGTGAATTACAGCCTAGTTCGTTTTTCACTATTGCAAGGCTACCTGTTCCCCCTAGGCCAGAACGGGCAGTTTTGATTATTACAGCTTATAATCCTAACTGACCCGGGAACATGGTAGAAATTCGAGTTTAGTATGCCCGGACTCAGAATGATAAAATGCAGCTTTTAGTGAAGTTGGTTTTAACATTCTGTGTTTGAAAATACCACTTTTAGAAAGTGGGTATTTTCTTGTCTAACCATCCAAGCCTGCCTCTGCGAGGTTGTGTATTCCTTGTCTGGAATGTGAGTGACAGGGGCTGGGGGATGCCAGGAGACAGGGTGAGTCAGCACAGGGCTGAATAGCAAGATCTACATGTAGATGGGTGGGAGGGGTCGCACCTGGGCCCTGAATAGGACAGTGCCTTCCCTCCACAATGCTGGCTCCACCTCCTGTGGTGCGTCTGATGTCCCTGGCCTACTCACTGAAAGAAGGGACGGAGACTTGTCAACAAAGTGCTCCAGAACTGGTTTGGACTAGGCAAAGGCCTCTCTGCCTTCAGAGAACAAAGGAATTTGGGATATAAATATTGGGGCCCTGACCCCATGAATTTAGATCTCGCTGGAATCAAGGAACCTGCCAAGACGAAGAGCTGGAAGAGCTGCCAGGAGGAGTACTGCCCCTTTGCTGTGTTGTTGCTTTGTTGGGTTGGCCTGCAGCTGCTGCTTCTGCCTTGGGCAGTGAAAGGACTGAACTTTCTACAAACTTGTGCTGAGTATCTCCAAGGGCCTGAAACCGAGCTGGCCTCCTGTTAAGAAGTCTCAGGGACTACAAAGACTTCACAAGCCTCTGGGTACCGCTTCTGGAACGCTGTTTCAGTTGCCACAGAGGAAGGGAACTGCAACCGACTCCGTCAACCGAATCCATCCCTGGCCGGTGACCTGTTTGCACCGCAGACCGCATCGCCCCGCTTCGCATCGCAACCCTGGTCTCACCGTGGGCGACGTCCGACGCCGCCAACATCGAGCCGCTGCTTGCACCGTGACCTGTGGGCACCGCAGTTCGCATCGCATCGCTTCACTGAACCAGCCGGACCCGACCGACGCGGTCGCTGCAACTGGCTCAAGAGTCGGGACCGCACCGCATTCGGGGCACCGCTCGCACGTCTGCGACGCACCGCTCCGACTCGCACCGCTGTCCGACGCCAGCTCCCGCACTCCGGCTTGGTCGCCTGCATCGCAACCTGTCAGCACCGCATCTAGCATCGTCTCACCCTGCATCGCACGCCTTGGACTCACCGACTCCGTCTGCACGACGCTCATCGAGCCGCTGCCTGCACCGCATCGAGGGACACCGCACCTTGCATCGCTCCGTCTTGCACCGCAACCGCGACGAACGCCGACCGGCTCGTACACTCCGTACCAGCCACAACGAGAAAGGTACTGTGACCGAGTCTGTTCACGACTCTGCTGGCCCGTATCGACGCGGTCGGCTGGAACTGTTAGACTCTGTGGTTTTCAGCATCGCGGTAGGCTCGGACGGAGCTACCGACTCGTTCGAACTTTGCTTTTGTGCTATTCCTGCAAAGAAGAAGTTACCTTATCAAGCATTCATTTTTAAAGTATAGTATTGTGGATTTTTGTCGTAATTGGTCTTGTCTTGAGTATATAAAATATTGGTTATTTTTCTAAACTGGTGTGGTGTCCGTTTGTAGTGCTTACACTGTATTACTGTTGGTTATGTGCAAATGCTTTACACACTGCCTCTGAATTGAGCCTGACTGCTCGTGCCAAGCTACCACGAGGGTGAGCAGGGGTTACTTCACGAGTGTAACACCCTTACCTGACTAGGAAGAAGGGTCCCTACTTGGACAAAGGTGCAAGCCCTTGCCAACTAGAGATCCCATTTCTAACACTTACCCTTACTAGGATTGTGGCTCCTACTTGGACAGGACGCATAATCTGCCAACCAGAAACCTCAATTTCCAACACCTACTAATTCCCTCACCCACAGACACGCCCAGTTGTTCAACATTCACCCATTCACGTGTGTCTTTCAGTTACGTGCTTGCTCACTCAGGCACTCAAACACTCACACATCCAATCACTGACTCAGTCACCCAGACCCAAGCATTCATTTAACTCTCCTCATTTAACCATTCACATACACCTTTACTCATTTAACGCTTACACACTCACTCACCTGTATACCTACCTAACTGTCCAACTTTCAATTTACCACCCACAGATATGCCCACATGTTTAACAGCTGTTCACTTGCTTCCTCTTTCCATCACTCCCACACATACTCACATACCTATAGACCTGCCTACTTGTTCAAATTTCACTCACTCACGCACTCAGACACACCCTCTTGAATAACAAACACTCACTCAGCAACAGATCCATCCACTAGTTGATCAAACTCTTGCCATCCAAATACAAACCCACAAGTACAACAATCACTCATCCACTCACTTAAAGATATACTCATTGTTAGAAATGGGGGTCTTTAGTTGGCAGTGGTATGCACCCTGTCCAAGTTGGGACCCTTCCTTCTAGTCAGGGTAAGGGAGTTACACACCCAAGATAACCCCTGCCCACCCCCTTGGTACCTTGGCACTAGCAGTCAGGCCTATCTCAGACGCAATGTGTAAAGCATTTGTACATAAAACACACAGCAACACAGTGAAAACACCACAAAAGGACACCACACCAGTTTAGAAAAATAACCAATATTTATCTAAACCAAACAAGACCAAAAAGACAAAATTCAGTCCATAGAACTCTATGGATGTGTTGAATTTAGCACAAAGTACCTTTGATGCGTCAAAATCCGAGGTGAAAAACAGCCACAAAGGAGGGAAGCACCAGAAAACACAGCGATACGTCAATTCTTGAGTCCCTGGGGAATGAAGGCATCAGTTCTGCTGCACGCAGGAGAAGTTGTTCTGTTGATTCCTTACTGCGAGGAGAAGCGATGCGTCGAATTCCGGAAGCGGCACCTTACTGCGGGGCGATGCGTGGAAAATCCGGATGCGCTGGGGTCAATGCGGCAGCGGTGAAACAGGCACTGGATCGATTCTTCAAGCCGCGAGCAGCTGTTAAGTCGAATCCTTCGGCCGTACAGCAGGATCTGCATCGGAGTTGCAGCGGGGGGCTCGGACGTCAGAGACACCTTGCTCTGGACTCGGCCTGCGGTGGTTCTTCAAGCCGTGAACAGGCGTTGCGTCGATTTGTTTGGCAGCACAATGGTGATGTGTTGGTTTTTCAACCGCACGGCAAAACGGTGCTGAAAGGCGATGCGTGGTTTTTCAGCTCTTGAAGCAGCAAAACCGCCTCGAAGGGCCCAGAACTGGAGTTGGCACCACTTGGCAGATGGGACTCCCAGCAGAGGAGTTCAGGAAAGCTGCGGATTAAGTCTTTGATGGCCCTGAGACTTCCAACAGGAGGCAAGCACACACAAGCCCTTGGAGAACCTTGATAAGCAGGATAAGAAAGTACAGTCCAGTCCTTCCTGTGCCCAAGGCAGAAGCTGCAAGCAGCAGGCCAGCACAACACAGCAATGGCAGAGTGGCAGTTCTCCTCCTACAGCTTCTCCAGCTCTTCTTCTTGGCAGAATTTCCTCTTGATCCAGAAGTGTTCTAAAAATGTGGGGTTACAAGCCCAATAATTATACCCTTTTCTGCCTTTGAAATAGGCATACTTCAAAGGATAGTCTTTGTAGTGCACAGATCCTGCCTTGCTCTGACCTGGCTCCAGATACATTACAGGGGGGTGGAGGCAGCATTGTGAGAGGACAGGCACAGTCCTATTCAGGTGTCAGTGACAACTCCTACCACCACTCTAGCTCAGGAAGGGCCATCAGCCTGATGATGGGTAATCAGGATATGCAGGGCACACCTCAGCTCCCTTTGTGTGTCTGTCTAGAGTGAATGCACAAACAGCCAACTGTCAGACTAAACCAGACATGGATTCCACAGGCAGGCAGAGGCACAGGATGGTAAAGCAAGAAAATTCCCACTTTCTAAAAGTGGCATTTTCAAGCACACAGTTTAAAAACCACCTTCACAGAAAGATGCGTCTTTCAATCCAAATTCAAAATCTCTATCTCTTCCCAATTGTTGAAAGTTACGATTGTAAGATGTTACAAGGCAGCTCGAATGATAACCTATAGGAGAGATAGTCCTTGCAATAGTGAAAAACAAAATTAGCAGTATTTCACTATCAGGATATGTAAAACACACTGTTACATGTCTTATCTTTCACATACTCTGCACCCTGCCCATGGGGCTACCTTGGGTCAACCTTAGGGGTGCCTTACATATAGTAAAAGGGAAGATTTGGGCCTGGCAAGTGGGTGCACTTGCCAGGTCGACATGGCAGTTTAACACCACTTGCATGCCTCAGACATATTTGCAGGGCTACTTGTGGATGGTGCAATCAGTGCTGCAGGCCCACTAGTAGCATTTAATTGACAGGCCCCTGGGCACACACAGTGCACTTTATTAGGGACTTACCAGTAAATCAAATATGCCAATCATGGATAAACCAATCATAATCACAATTTACACAGGGAGCACTTGCACTTTAGCACTAAACAGCAGTGGTAAAGTGCACAGAGTTAAAAGAAAACATCAAAAACGAAGTCCAGCATACAGTCAGAAATACAGGAGATAGAGGCAAAAAGACAGGGGAAACCACGCCGAAGACGCCAGGTCTAACACTCATTCATATAACACTCATTCCCCAGCCTCTCACACATTAACTTACTCCCAGACACACTTGTTCAGCACTCACTCATCATTAATTTTCTACACACCTACCTTTTAGAATAAAAAACGACAGAGTTGATTTGTGCGGTGCTATGAGGCTCAGTAGAAATGTAGATTAACAATACCGCAGATTATTCTACACAAAATACCGTGTCATTTTAAACTCTGATTTTAGTTCTAAAATTTTGTGAAGGCTCTGGATACTTTTATTTGCTCCATGTGGTTTGCACGTCCTATTGTCCAAAAGTGACACTGGTTAGGAATGATTGCAAGACACTGTAAGCCGTATCATTGCCAGTTTAACCTCGCAAAGGTTTCCAGCTGCTGTTTTATTTAGCTCCACCGACTACAGCGCCTGCAGCAACTCCGGGCAGTGATTCCCCCAGTGGCATGCATGAGCTGCCCCGCAATGCTGCACAGATGCATTATGGCTGAATTTGCCCTGAGAGTTTGGAAAGATCTAAGGTCTTCGGAGACAAAAAATGTGTTTTTTTTACTTTGTTTAAGATAGCAGTATGAGCCTCTGGCATTTTAAAGTGCAAGTCATTAGCGTCCACCAGGGTGTTGTTAATATGTCTCTTTCAGTCTCCAGACATTTTTCAGTTGTGTCTGCCATAACAATCTCTGCCATCTCAGTGCTTTTTAAACCCCCTTGTGAATTGAAGAAGCTCTGCAGTGCCAGCAGGAATCACTGTTGACTTTAGTTGAAACTTGCAGCTGGTCCGTTCTCTCTGTTTTCGGCGCTTGGCACAGGCTTGGCACTGCTTTCGGCTTCTGTGGGCAGCAAGCACCGGGGCAAATAGTGTGAGCTTAGAGGTACACGTGTGAGCCTCACAGAATCAAGGGTAGGAATTGGAAACTCTGCAAGAGAAGGATTTCCTAAATAAAGTCATGAAGCAGAGGTGGCTGCTGAATTGTGGAAATGGTGAGGCTAAATAATTTTCTCGTGATTGCATCGAGCGTACAAAATAAGCGACGGTAGCAACCTCAGTGTGTCATGGAGAGGGCTACTCCCACAATAATGTGTTTAAAAAAAATAAAATATGGCCAAATGGAGCAAACGCGCAAAAGAAGGGTGTCCCGGCAATCATACTTAGCAAGCTTCCCTTGCACAGAACTGATACCAAATAGCACACTGCAAGCTTCCCTCAAATACCAAGGGTACAGCTGAGCAATAGTACTAAGCAGGACCTGTTCCACGGTGAGAAGTTTTCATTACTCCTCTCGATGCTTTTATCATCAAAGCTAGCCCTGCTTTTACCAAAGCTCTGCCTTTTCTTTGTGATGGAAGCTTGCCAGGCCTATACCAGTTCTCTGTATGGTCCTTGCACTATGTTAACAAGCATTTGCATGCAATCGGTCTGTTTGTGAAAGTTAGAGCTATTGGCGTTGTAACTGATATTGTTTTTTACTAGAGGACTCTAGAGGACTAAGAATGAGGAATTACCACTGGGAAGAGAGACACAGCTACAGCACTGCCTAGAGGACTTAGAATGAGGAATTACTACTGAGACTACAGAAGCAGCTGCAGCACTTAGAGGACTTACAATGAGGAATTACCGATGAGATCAGAAAAGCAGGTAGCACCAATGTCTATAGGACTTAGAATGAGGAACTACCGACGGGACCAGAGAAGCAGATGCAGCACTGTCTAGAGGACTTAGAATGAGGAATTACCGACGGGACCAGAGAAGCAGCTAGCAGTACTGCCCGAGGACTTAGAATGAGGAACTACAGACAGGACCAGAGAAGCAGCTAGCAGCACTGCCTAGAGGACTAAGAATGAGGAATTACCAGTGGGAACAGAGACAGATCTGCAGCACTGCCTAGACGACTTAAAATGCTGGAATTACCAACGGGACCAGAGAAGCAGCTGCAGCACTGTCTAGAGGACTTAGAATGAGGAATTATTGATGAGACCAGAGAAGCAGCCAGCAGCAATGTCTAGAGGACTTAGAATGAGGAATTACTGATGGGACCACAGAAGCAGCTAGCAGCACTGCCTAGAGGACTAAGAATGAGGAATTACCACTGGGAACAGAGACACAGCTGCAGCACTGCCTAGAGGACATAAAATGTGGGAATTATTGACGGGACCAGAGAAGCAGCTGAAGCACTGTCTGGAGGACTTAGAATGAGGAATTACCAATTAGATCAGAGAAGAAGGTAGCAGCACTATCTAGAGGACTTTGAATGAGGAATTACCGACAAGACCAGAGAAGCAGCTAGCAGCACTGTCTAGCGGACTTAGAATGAGGAATTACTGACAGGACCAAAGAAGTAGCTGCAGCACTGCCTAGAGGACTTCAAATGTGGGAATTAATGATAGGACGAGAGAAGCAGCTGCAGTACTGTCTAGAGGACTTAGAACGGGGAATTACTGATGAGACTAGAGAAGCAGCTAGCAGTACGGCTTAGAATGTGGAATTACCAACAGGACCAGAGTAGCAGTTAGCAGCACTGTCTAGAGGACTTGGAATGAGGAATTACGGACGGGACCAGAGAAGCAGCTAGCAGCACTGTCTAGAGAACTTATTATCAACGGGACCTGAGAAGCAGCTAGCAGCATTGCCTAAAGGATTAAAAATGAGGAATTACCACTGGGATCAGAGAAGCATCTGTAGCACTGTCTAGAGGGCATAGAATGAGGAATTACCACTGGAACCAGAAAACCTGCAAGCAGCATTGTCTAGAGGACTATGAATGAGGAATTATAACTGGGAACGTACCTGCAGCACTGCCTAGAGCACTAAGAATGGGGAATTACCACTGGGTCCAGATAAGCAGCTAGCAGCACTGTCTAGAGGACTTAGAATGAGGAATTACCACTGGGGCCAGAGAAGCAGCTGCAACACTGTCTAGAGGACTTAGAATGAGGAATTACCACTGGGACCAGAAACCAGCTAGCAGCACTGTCTAGAGCACTAAGAATGGGGAATTACCACTGGAACCAGAGAAGCAGCTAGCAGCACTGCTTAGAGGACTAGGAATGAGGAATTATCACTGTGAACAGAGACACAGCTGCAACACTGCCTAGAGGACTTAGAATGAGGAATTATAGACGGGACCAGAGTAGCAGCTAGCAGCACTGTCTAGAGGACTTAGAATGAGGAATTATCACTGGATCCAGAGAAACAGCTAGCAGCACTGCCTAGAGGACTTGTAATGAGGAATTACAGACAGGACCAGAGAAGCAGCTAGCAGCACTGTCTAGAGGACTTATTATGAACGGGCCCTGAGAAGCAGCTAGCAGCACTGCCTAAAGGACTAAGAATGAGGAATTATGGACAGGACCACAGAAGCAGCTAGCAGCACTGTCTAGAAGACTTAGAATGAGGAATTACCACTGGGACCAGTGAAGCAGCTGCAGCACTGTCTAAAGGACTTAGAATGCGGAATTACCACTGGGACCAGAGAAGCAGCTGCAGCACTGTCTAGAGGACTTAGAAAGAGGATTAGCCACTATGATCAGAGAAGCAGCTGCAGGACTGTTTAGAGGACTTAGAAGGAGGATTTGCCACTATGATCAGAGAAGCAGCTGCAGCACTGTGTGGAGGATTAAGAATGAGGAATTACCACTGAGACCAGAAAACCAGCTATCAGCACTGTCTAGAGGACAATGAATGAGGAATTACAACTTGGAACAGAGACGCACCTGCAACACTTCCTAGAGAACTAAAAATGGGGAATTACCACTAGAACCAGAAAAGCAGCTAGCAGCACTGCCTAGAAGATGTAGAATGAGGAATTACCACTGGGACCAGAGAAGCAGCTAGCAGCTCTGCTTAGAGGACTAAGAATGAGGAATTATCACTGTGAACAGAAACACAGCTGCAACCCTGCCTAGAGGACTTGGAATGAGGAATTATCGACGGGACCAGAGAAGCAGCTAGCAGCTCTGCCTAGAGGACTTAGAGAATGAGGAATTACCAACTGGACCACAGAAGCAGCTAGCAGCACTGTCTAGAGGACTTAGAATGAGGAATTACCACTGGGACCAGTGACACAGCTGCAGCACTGTCTAGAGGACTTAGACTGTGGAATTACCACTGGGACCAGAGAAGCAGCTGCAGCACTGTCTAGAGGACTTAGAATGAGAATTTACCACTGGGATCAGAGAAGCAGCTGCAGCACTGTCTAGAAGACGTAGAATGAGGAATTACCACTGGGACCAGAGTAGCAGCTCTGCTTAGAGGAATAAGAATGAGGAATTATCACTGTAAACAGAGACACAGCTGCAACACTGCCTAGAGGACTTAGAATGAGGAGTTATCGACGGGACCAGAGTAGCAGCTAGCAGCACTGTCTAGAGGACGTAGAATGAGGAATTGTCACTGGATCTAGAGAAGCAGCTAGCAGCACTGCCTAGAGGACTTGTAATGAGGAATTACAGACGGGACCGGAGAAGCAGCTAGCAACACTGTCTAGGGGACTTATTATCAACTGGCCCTGAGAAGCAGCTAGCAGCACTCCCTAAAGGACTAAGAATGAGGAATTACCGACGGGACCACAGAAGCAGCTAGCAGCACTGTCTAGAAGACTATGAATGAGGAATTACAACTTGGAACAGAAACGCACCTGCAGCACTGCCTAGAGAACTAAGAATGGGGAATTACCACTAGAACCAGAGAAGCAGCTAGCAGCACTGTCTAGAAGACGTAGAATGAGGAATTGCCACTGGGACCAGAGAAGCAGCTAGCAGCACTGGCTAGGGGACTAAGAATGAGGAATTACCACTGTGACTGGAGACACAGCTTCAGCACTGCCTAGAGGACTTAGACTGAGGAATTACTGACGGGACCAGAGTAGCAGCTAGCAGCACTGTCTAGAGGACTTAGAATGAGGAGTTATCACTGGATCCAGAGAAACAGCTAGCAGCACTGCCTAGAAGACTTGTAATGAGGAATTACCGACAGGACCAGAGAAACAGCTAGCACCACTGTCTAGAGGACTTATTATCAGCGGGCCCTGAGAAGCAGCTAGCAGCACTGCCTAAAGGACTAAGAATGAGGACTTACCTCTGGAACCAGAGAAGCATCTGTAGCACTGTCTAGAGGGCGTAGAATGGGGAATTACCACTGGAACCAGATAACCTGCAATCAGCACTGTCTAGAGGACTATGAATGAGGAATTATAACTGGGAACTGAGACGTCCCTGCAGCACTGCCTAGAGCACTAAGAATGGGGAATTACCACTGGGTCCAGATAAGCAGCTAGCAGCACTGTCTAGAGGACTAAGAATGAGGAATTACCACTGTGACCAGAGACACAGCTGCAGCACTGCCTAGAGGACTTAGAATGAGGAATTACCTACAGGACCAGAGTAGCAGCTAGCAGCACTGTCAAGAGCACTTAGAATGAGGAATCACCACTGGGACAAGAGAAGCAGCTAGCAGCACTGCCTAGAAGCCTAAGCATGATGAATTACCACTGGGAAGAGAGAAGCAGCTAGCAACACTGCCTAGAGGACTAAGAATGAGGAATTACCACTGTGACCAGAGACACAGCTGCAGCACTGCCTAGAGGACTTAGAATGAGGAATTACCTACAGGACCAGAGTAGCAGCTAGCAGCACTGTCAAGAGCACTTAGAATGAGGAATCACCATTGGGACAAGAGAAGCAGCTAGCAGCACTGCCTAGAAGCCTAAGCATGATGAATTACCACTGGGAACAGAGAAGCAGCTAGCAACACTGCCTAGAGGACTAGGAATGAGGAATTACTACTGGTACCAGAAAAACAGCTACCAGCACTGTCTATATGACTATGAATAAAGAATTACAACTAGAAACAGAGACGCAGCGGTGGCCCTGGCTAGAGGACAAAGAATGGGGAATTACCACTGAGACCAGAGAAGCAGCTAGCAGGACTGCCTAGAGGACTAAGAATGTAGAATTACCTCTGTGACCAGAGACACAGCTACAGCAGTGTCTAGAAAACGCAGAGTGAGGAATTGCCTATGTGACCAGAGTAGCAGCTAGCAGCAATGTTTAGAGGACTAAGAATGAGGAATTATCACTGGGAACAGAGAAGCAGCTAGCAGCACTGTCTAGAGGACTTAGAATGTCCTGATCCATATATGGGACCATTCCCTGTTGCCCACTTTTAAATGGCCATTTTTGTCTCCATGAGAGCATGTTTTCATTGGTTTTCACTCTTTTACCCCGACCTGTACTGTTTTCTTTTTGTTTTGAATCTCTTTATTGAAAGTAAACAAGGAAAATATCAGTCACAGATGGTGATCAGCATTATGACATTAACATTGTGACAGCAGTATGCATACCAAAATGGAACAACAAGCCAAATGCCACTCCTGGAGCAAAGAGAGCGCATGTTCTAAATTACAATAAGATTAATGCATCAATTCAAGTGGCCATATGAAATAGAGAAGAAGAAAATAGGAGGGGGTGGGGTTGAAAAACGTGAGCCAATCAAACAGTGAGAACACGTAATAAAGAAACCCAAGGAAACGTGAATCAGGTCCGTGGTGTGAGCAAAGGGTACTGGGGAAGGTCTATTGCAGTAGCAGACAACCTGGGAGGTTTGTGTGTCAAGTGGGGTCACTCATTGAATTTACAACATATTTTGCTGTGGGGGAGATCACAACAATAACTGTAATGCTCTTAGTTTCGGTGGGTTGGAGCAAGTAAATTCTAAGCGGGAGAAATAGTGTAGCTAGGGGCGGAATGTCATTTGGAATTTGGCATCTATATGGGACAGTCTATTGTGCCATAGAAGGTGGGGGTCGTTTGTTTCATGTCTAAGGCTACCTGCTATCTAGCTGCCTGAAGCAT
Source organism: Calotriton arnoldi (assembly GCA_963921515.1). Lineage (NCBI taxonomy): Eukaryota > Metazoa > Chordata > Amphibia > Caudata > Salamandridae > Calotriton > Calotriton arnoldi. Next base: position 100,377 of record CAWUFW010008952.1, on the reverse strand, counting down.
ATAGCTAATGAGAGCTCATTCAGTGTTGGTCATGGCTTTAATGAGTGGTGGTCGAATTCTGAGTATTGCTGTGTAGTACGTTTCAGGAAGGGGATATGCCATTCCAGCTTTTATGTGGCTTAGGACATCTTTCCAAAAGTGATAAGGTTGTAAGACCACCAAAAGTGACAGGAAGCCCGCAGTGCCAGCCCAGGGCTGAACCAGAGTATATAGTAGATATTCTGGAGGGCGTATAATACTACTGGAACATGAGCTTGTATGCTGTTTCCCTTAGAGAAGGACTATGGTAGGTTTTGGGGATATCGCGCCACAGCGTGTCCCACTGTTTAGGTGTAATTTGCTCAGGGGCGACCATGTCTCAGAGCATTTGGTAGGGGTGTGTGCTGAGGGGTGTGGAGTGCTGAAGCGTACAATAGGTATTAGAGACTAGCCCTTTCGAGCCATCATAAGATCTGACCAATTTCTTAAATGGAGTGTACCTATGGATGACCTCAGGGTAGACCGAAGGATGAAGTGCCCAATGTCTCAACTGAAGGTATTGCAATCTAGCCATATCAGGGAGGTGGTATTCAGCCTTGCACTGTTCAAGGATTTTATAGTAGGCCCAGGAATAGGTTGCGAAGTGTCCTGCAGTCCTTGTCTGTCCATTCGCGGAAGGCATGTGGAGACATGGCAGGGGTGAAGTCTGGGTTGAGCGAGATCGGAATGTTGGGTGATGGGAAGGTGGTCAGACTCTTTACCAGTGCCAGTTTGTCCCATATATCTATAACTGTCTTAGTCAGCGTATCATGATAAGCACTACACTGCCGAGCATGTTTAGGGAGCCAAGACAGATGCCACAGGGGCCTGCATGCCACCGCCCTATCCATGTGGAACCAGTGACTTTTGCTCTCACGTGCCACCCAAGCTGAGATATATCGTAGGTGTGCCATCCAGTAGTACTCCAAAAGGTTAGCGCAGGCCAGCCCCCTTTGTCATGGGGATGCATTAAGATGTGTTAGTTATTCTGGGCCTTTTCCCTTTCCAGATAAACACGCGTAGGTCACGCTGTAGTCGGGTAATGTCATCATGTGGGATTGCAGTGGGGAGAGTCTGGAAGAGATAAAGGACCCGTGAGCGAATGTTCATTTAATCACATATCCGCCCCAACCACAAGATGTAAAGAGGTTTCCACTGGCAGAGGTCGTCCAGGATTGCGCGCCGGAGCAGTGGCCAATTCGCAACCGTCCAAGAGGCAAGCATGGGCGTGAGGTTGAGGCCCAAGTTCCTGATCGTATCGGGGGCCCATTGAAAGGGTGCCGGCCATTGTAATATGGATACATCTTGCTTTGGGATTGTAAGGTTGAGGATGCTCAATTTGAAAATGTTCACTTTAAAGCCTGATGTTATGGCAAAATCGTTACGGCAAGATATCACCCTTGGTAGGGAGGTGGTAGGGATGTGGCTGGTCATGTTAGAGTGAGGAGCAGTCCGTCCGCAAATAAGTTGACCTGCCCGCCAAAAAGGATGCCCTCTATCACTTCTGCGTGACGAATAGTAATGGCTAGCGGCTACACCGCAATGGCACATAAGAGAGGTGACAGGGGGCAACCCTGTCGGTTGCCCCTGCCAATACAGGAGGGATCTGTGTGGTGACGTTGACCCGGGTGGTGGCTAATGAAGACAAGTAGAAAGCCATGATTTTAGAAACCATGTTTGGGGCCTAACCTGAGGTTAATCAAGACTGAGTGGAGAAAGGCCCAATTTACTCTATTGAATGCCTTCTCTGCATCCATTGACAGAGGGCATGCCGGGATCTGATGGCAATGCGCCTTCTCCACAAGGTGCGTCACCCTGCGCACATTGTCTGCTCCCTGCCTATTATGAATAAACTCCATGTGGTAGGGATTTATGAGGCTCAGGAGGTATCGGCTGAGTCTGGTGGCTAAGATCTTAGTATAGATTTTTGCATCAGTGTTTAATGGGGCAATGGGACAGTAGTAAGAGCATAAGGAAGGGTCCTTGCCTGGCTTAAGAATAAGGGAAATCTCTGCTGCCACTATGGAGGGAGTGAGGCCTGTATCATGCATGAAGGAATTAAACAGATGGAGCAGACGCTCCCCCAATTCAGGAAGAAACAATCTGTAGAAGCTGACTGGGAGGCCGTCTGGCCCAGGAGTTTTACCAAGTTGAAAGGCTCGGAGCGCAAGGTTGATTTCTTCAAGTGTATTTGGTGCATCTAAGTCTTCCGCTTGGCAAGATTGGAGTTGTGTCCACTTGCACGCGGCCAGGTAACTGTCAATTTATGTTTGTGGAATGTACTCACAGCCATAAAGAGCCTGGTAATAGACATGGAATTCCCACCTCTTGTCACTTTCCATGAGCGCCCAAGCCTTGTCCGACCCTCAGATTTTTGCGATGTGTGTCTTAGCTTGCGCCTGTTGCAACCTGCAAGCTAAGAGCATACCCACCTTGTTGCCCCTTCATAATAACGTTGTTTAAGTGCTAGGAGGGACAGCTCCGCCTTATTCGTCCTGTGGACGTGTAATTGGCCCTGCAGTATGGCAAGCGGTCTTTTATTTCGCTGAGTGGGGTGTGTTTTGTCCTGCTGTTCAAGGGCTTTTATCTCAGTCATCAGGTTGGCGTCCACCAGTCGGGCCTCCCTTCCTCATGCTAAGGTCACTGAAGAGAGCAACCCCCGAATATTAGCCTTGAAGCCGTCCCAAAATGTGTGAAGGGAAATCGTTTGGTCAGTGTTGTGGGTAAAGTACTCAGTTATACCTTTGCATATTTCCTCTACATTGACAGGACCCTGAAGAAGCCATGGTGGGAAACGCCAACGCGTCGAGCCAATATACAGATGTCGGATATCTCGGCAGTATCGAGCGTGTTTAGGAGGGTGGGTGAGATAAAGATATATTCAATGCGGGAGTACGTAGTATGTACATGGGAGTAGAAAGAGTAGTCATGAGAGTCTGGGTGTTTGTAACACCATGCATCAGTTAGGCCTAAGTCAGTAATGTCCCTTTTCAGTTGTGCAGACATAGCTCCCAGGCCTTGGTAAATGGAGGATTGATGGTCCATCGTTGGGTCCCACACCAAATTGAAATCTCCCGCTACAATTATGTCTCCATCAACCCCCTTCAGTTGTTCCCATAGAGTATGGCGGATATGAGCATCCTGTGTGGTGTTCGGGGCATAAATGTTGATCACAGTGAGTCGGCACTTCCCATGTAGATGTAATGTTAGGAAGCAGCCTTCCTGGTCACGCATCACTTTAGTGATGTGAAGGCCAAAGGCCGATTTGCAAAGTATGCCCACCCCCAGCATTTTAGAGACTGTGAATGCCCAGTGGTGTATGGGGTATAGTGGGTGGGCCATTCTGTGTCTATCCACCCCTCAAGGTGAGTTTCCTGCAGAAATATGATATTAGGGTCATGATGGAGGATGTATTCCCAAACCCGCTTGCGCTTGTTTGGAGAGCTAAGGTTGCAAATATTAGGAGATAGTAGTTTGGTACCTCCAGTTAGGGACATCAGTTCATGTGTGGGGAATTCTTCGGTGTGTGCAGAAGTGTGATCCCCAGCATGGGTGTATTCCCACTGCGAGACAGTGTAAGCAATAAAGCAGGTTAGGTTGACTGTCTATAACCTCCATAGTCTGCAAGTGTGCTTCGGGACTAGAAAAGAAAAAAGGTTATAAAGAACACAACAAACATGGACAAACCGGGTCCAATTCGTGCACCCTGTACCTTCGGGGATCTGCACGTAGGTGCCTGCATCTCACTAGAGGAGTCACCCTCTCGGAGGTTAGAGCACTGGGGGTAGTTCATGGAATGAGGAGTAAGTTGCAGTGTAGGAGATCACTAGGGGAGACTCTCCGGTCTCCCCCAAGCCGACACCACCGCTTGGTGTAGGTGGCGGTAGACCTTTCGAGGGGCAAGTACATGCATGCAACTTAGAGGTGCCTTTTTCAGTTGGAGCCAGAGACAGAAGGTCGGTGAAGCAGATTTATCCATGTTGTGGAGGTGTTGAATGATGTCTCGCTTCATTTCCTGGGTCACTGTCTCAGTTAATACTTTGTCTGGGTGGTGGTGTTTGACAGTGGTACAGGCGGGCTTCAGATTGACTCCGGGGGGGGTCATTGGCTCCGAGGGAAGCATCGCCCCCGTCCGCAGGCGTAAGGCCTAGTAGTCGTTTTGCCTCTGTTAAGTAATGCAGCATTCACCGCCTGCCTTCCCACTGAAAGAGCAGTGTGAAGGGGTGCCCCCATTGGTATTTCATGTCCATGTCCCGCAATTGTTAGTGATTGGTTTGAATTCCCTTCTGTGGCGCAAAGTGGTGGGTGAAAGGTCTTGATATAGTTGAAGTGTGTGCCCTCGGAAGATCAGATCAGCTTTCTTTCTTAATGCGCGGAGTATGTCCTCCTTTTCTGTAAAAAAGTGGACGCATGTCAGGAGTTGCATTCGATCGGCCCACCAGGTGCACCCGGACGAGGGCAGGCAGGGGCGCGTTGGGATCACCCTTAATGGATTGGTGGAGGGATGCTGTAAACGCCATGATGTAGATGCCCTCCACACCTTTTGGTACTACCCAAATGCGGTTAATATTGCAGCAACTCTGGTTTACAAGATCTTCATGTTTGGTTTCCAAGGGCCACCACCTGTCTCCAGAGCATTTCCTGGTCCTCAGACCTAACATCCACTGTGCGCTCTAAGTCGTCCACTCGCTCTCCGATTGTAGACACGTCTCTCCGGATGTCTTTGATGCATGTCTTTAGGTCTGTTTTAAGTGACCCAATCTCAGAGCCGATTTCATGAAGAAATTGGGTCATGAAGTCTTGTCTGATAGGAACAAGGGGAGAAGAACCGTCCTGCTTGTCCTGAGGTGAGTTCCTCCTCTCCAATTCTTTCATGATGGGTTTATTCCAGAGGGAGGTCACTGGGACCTCTTTGGTGGGTTTGTTGCGAGGCATATTTGGAGGAGCTGTAGGGAAGCAAAGGTCAGGGGAGGTCCTAGTAGTGGTCTCTAGACGCTGTCGCATTCAGACGTGGTAGAGACCGTTGTCCTCAAGGATATTCTGTATGCTTTGGGAGTGTACGGGGTCAACCAACCGGCAGGGATCAGAGCCCGCATTTCCCCTAGAGATGGAAAGGTGGCGACAGAAGGGGCCCTCCCCTCAAGGAAGCAAGCGTGCTAGGTGGCTTGAAGTCTGACCTGGGCAAATCTGCTGTGCAGCAAGTCACTACCTGGGCTCCCAGCCAACCTAGTTGCCCCGATGGAAGGTGTGAAGGATGTCATATGCAGGTCCCACTGCCATGCGTGTAGCCCCACCCAACCCTCAACAGTAGCTCAAGGGGTCAGTGGACTGCGGGGGCCTCTTCCGGCTGCAACAGAGTATTTTTCAAATGGCTTGACCTAAAGGGAGAAGGGCTGTGCGTTGTGTGGACAGTGAGGCTAAAGAGAGGCACAGGGTGAGGAAGTGTATGCGTCGGGTGTCAGATGAGCCCAGGTCTTTTAGAGTAGCAAATACGAGCCCCTTGTTATACCAAGCAAGGCCAAGCAGGGCCACAGGTCTCTTGAGGATGCCCCCCCTCACCCCCCCCCCCCGGAGGCTGACACTGCCAGGCCCAGAGTCTGCAGAGTCTCAGTTTCTAGGGTTTTTTGTCAGGAGGTATGTCGCAGCAGCCGGCCGTCTCCCGACACAGCAACCCAGGTTGCATTGTACTTCTCCTGCTGTGTAGGCAACCGCCGGCCCCAGGCATCGCTCAGGGTGATTGATAATGTGTAGAAGGGCCTGTGGCACCACGCACCTCTGTTAGTTCAAAAAGCCATCCATTATGGAGCCAGCCGCTCCGCATCCATTCAGCGTTGTCGCGCTCAGCACTCGCTGCAGTAGTCCCGGTGGCGGTGGGTAAGGGGATCAGGGCAGCAGCGGCCTCACATCGATATCGCCCTTCGGCTCCCCTTGGTCCTGAGTCACGGTGTTCTGTGTTGCTCACTGTCGGCTTCAGATGTTGGGCTGCATCGTCAGTCACCCCAAGGTCGAACCAGCAGTAGGGAGCACTCCGTATATGGCCCCTCCAGTGTAGGCGGGTAGCCAGGGCCCAGGAGACCAGACAGTCATTCCGCAATCCGCATCCCAGAGATTCAAGCCCCGACACCGGCAAAGCAGCAGAGATGGGGTGAGACGCCCAAGATGGCGGCCTCTGTGTTAGCTAGGCCGCAGACCCCCACCGTCATGAAATGGCCAGGAACACAAGCGGGCCCCCAGGGGGGTGGGTGCCCAACTTCTCGGGATATGCCGGAGCATATATCAGGGGTCCACCACAGTCTTGGTGCGCTGGATGGCACCGGCTCATTGAGTCGGGATAAAGAGCTTGCGGGGCCTCGACCCCCCCCTGTACTGTTTTTTAACAATTCCCAGAACAGAATCATAGCTCCACACATGGCCAGCCAGCTCCACCTTTTATCTTAGACACCTCTCCGCCGGGAAAGAAGAATCATCAGCCAATCAAAGTGTATGTAAACCAGACTTAATTTATGACCTATACAGACTCAACACCTATCTCTGTTTCCATTTTTTCCTTTCTGGTGACTTTATTTATTTTATGACTAAAAAGCTCAGAAACAGAGCAGGAAATCCTCCAATCCGAAATCTGTGGCCCCATTTTTTACAGTCTCTTAAAGCAACCCAGGGTTTACAATTTAAAATTTGTAATAATGTCAAAAGGAGCATCCACGTTCCTGGAAACAGCGACAGACTTTTGTGGACGATAAAATGAAACATATATATATATATATATCACTCAACAAGGTTGCCCTCAATGAAGACGCCTGCACACAAGGAGTTGTCACCCTTTTATTGTCGACGGCAGGAGGCAATTTTGCCAACGCCCACTGGGGCGGGACATGGACAGTATTTATCAGGTGTTCCACATCATGGCTGTTGTTTCTTTGCTGCAAGCCTGTGAACAAGGACACATGGATGTCCGAAACGCGTCGGGCATGGCATTTTAAGATATTAGTCAAGGTGGTATGCTGACTCTGCTGTCGTCGACAATAAAAGGGTGACAACTCCTCGTGTGTAGGCGTCTTCATTGAGGGCAACCTTGTTGAGTGATGTTTAGCGGCCAGTCCAGCCGCGAAGACGCCCCGCTGCTGAGTAGGCGACTCTGCAGCGCCCGTAATCACGAGGGTTGAAAGAACGAGGGGGCCATTATTGCCTGAGAACAAGGGGAGCAGGAGCAGTGTTCTAACCTTGATTTAACCCACTGGGGTAAGAGACTTTCAATACAGCAGCACCCACCGGAGTTGATATTACGTGGAACCACAAGTACCAGGAGGCAATTTTGCCAACGCCCACTGGGGCGGGACTTGGACAGTATTTATCAGGTGTTCCACATCATGGCTGTTGTTTGTTTGCTGGAAGCCTGTGAACAAGGACACATGGATGTCCGAAACGCGTCGGGCATGGCATCTTAAGATATTAGTCAAGGTGGTATGCTGACTCTGCTGCCGTCGACAATAAAAGGGTGACAACTCCTCGTGTGCAGGCGTCTTCATTGAGGGCAACCTTGTTGAGTGATGTTTAGCGGCCAGTCCAGCCGCGAAGACGCCCCGCTGCTGAGTAGGCGGCTCTGCAGCGCCCGTAATCACGAGCGTTGAAAGAACGAGGGGGCCATTATTGCCTGAGAACAAGGGGAGCAGGAGCAGTGTTCTAACCTTGATTTAATCCACTGGGGTAAGAGACTTTCAATCAATACAGCAACACCCACTGGGGTTGATATTACGTGGAACCACAAGTACCAGGAGGCAATTTTGCCAACGCCCACTGGGGCGGGACTTGGACAGTATTTATCAGGTGTTCCACATCATGGCTGTTGTTTCTTTGCTGCAAGCCTGTGAACAAGGACACATGGATGTCCGAAACGTGTCAGGCATGGCATTTTAAGATATTAGTCAAGGTGGTATGCTGACTCTGCTGCCGTCGACAATAAAAGGGTGACAACTCCTCGTGTGCAGGCGTCTTCATTGAGGGCAACCTTGTTGAGTGATGTTTAGCGGCCAGTCCAGCCGCGAAGACGCCCCGCTGCTGAGTAGGCAGCTCTGCAGCGCCCGTAATCACGAGCATTGAAAGAACGAGGGGGCCATTATTGCCTGAGAACAAGGGGAGCAGGAGCAGTGTTCTAACCTTGATTTAACCCACTGGGGTAAGAGACTTTCAATACAGCAGCACCCACTGGGGTTGATACTACGTGGAACCACAAGTACCAGGAGGCAATTTTGCCAATGTCCACTGGGGCGGGACTTGGACAGTATTTATCAGGTGTTCCACATCATGGCTGTTGTTTCTTTGCTGCAAGCCTGTGAACAAGGACACATGGGTGTCCGAAACACGTTGGGCATGGCATTTTATGATATTAGTCAAGGTGGTATGCTGACTCTGCTGCCATCGACAATAAAAGGGTGACAACTCCTCGTGTGCAGGCGTCTTCATTGAGGGCAACCTTGTTAAGTGAAATTTAGCGGCCAGTCCAGCCGCGAAGATGCCCCGCTGCTGAGTAGGCGGCTCTGCAGCACCCATAATCACGAGCGTTGAAAGAACGAGGGGGCCATTATTGCCTGAGAACAAGGGGAGCAGGAGCAATGTTCTAACCTTGATTTAACCCACTAGGGTAAGAGACTTTCAATACAGCAGCACCCACTGGGGTTGATATTACGTGGAACAACAAGTACCAGGAGGCAGTTTTGCCAACGCCCGCTGGGGCGGGACTTGGACAGTATTTATCAGGTGTTCCACATCATGGCTGTTGTTTCTTTGCTGCATGCCTGTGAACAAGGACACATGGATGTCCGAAACGCATCAGGCATGGCATTTTAAGATATTAGTCAAGGTGGTATGTTGACTCTGCTGCCGTCGACAATAAAAGGGTGACAACTCCTCGTGTGCAGGCGTCTTCATTGAGGGCAACCTTGTTGAGTGATGTTTAGCGGCCAGTCCAGCCGCGAAGACGCCCTGCTGCTGAGTAGGCGGCTCTGCAGCGCCCGTAATCATGAGCGTTGAAAGAACGAGGGGGCCATTATTGCCTGAGAACAAGTGGAGCAGGAGCAGTGTTCTAACCTTGATTTAACCCACTGGGGTAAGAGACTTTCAATACAGCAGCACCCACTAGGGTTGATATTACGTGGATCCACAAGTACCAGGAGGCAATTTTGCCAACGCCCACTGGGGCGGGATTTGGACAGTATTTATCAGGTGTTCCACATCATGGCTGTTGTTTCTTTGCTGGAAGCCTGTGAACAAGGACACATGGATGTCTGAAACGCGTCGGGCATGGCATTTTAAGATATTAGTCAAGGTGGTATGCTGACTCTGCTGCCGTCGTCAATAAAAGGGTGACAACTCCTCGTGTGCAGGCGTCTTCATTGAGGGCAACCTTGTTGAGTGATGTTTAGCAGCCAGTCCAGCCGCGAAGACGCCCCGCTGCTGAGTAAGCGGCTCTGCAGCGCCCGTAATCACGAGTGTTGAAAGAACGAGGGGCCATTATTGACTAAGAACAAGGGGAGCAGGAGCAGTGTTCTAACCTTGATTTAACCCACTGGGGTAAGAGACTTTCAATACAGCAGCACCCACTGGGGTTGATATTACGTGGAACCACAAGTACCAGGAGGCAATTTTGCCAACGCGCACTGGGGCGGAACTTGGACAGTGTTTATCAGGTGTTCCACATCATGGCTGTTGTTTCCTTGCTGCAAGCCTGTGAACAAGGACACATGGATGTCCGAAACGCGTTGGGCATGGCATTTTAAGATATTAGTCAAGGTGGTATGCTGACTCTGCTGCCGTCGACAATAAAAGGGTGACAACTCCTCATGTGCAGACGTCTTCATTGAGGGCAACCTTGTAAAGTGATGTTTAGCGGCCAGTCCAGCCGCGAAGATGCCCCGCTGCTGAGTAGGCGGCTCTGCAGCGCCCGTAGTCACGAGCGTTGAAAGAACGAGGGGGCGATTATTGCCTGAGAACAAGGGGAGCAGGAGCAGTGTTCCAACCTTGATTTAACCCACTGGGGTAAGAGACTTTCAATACAGCAGCACCCACTGGGGTTGATATTACGTGGAACCACAAGTACCAGGAGGCAATTTTGCCAACGCCCACTGGGGCGGGACTTGGACAGTATTTATCAGGTGTTCCACATCATGGCTGTTGTTTCTTTGCTGCAAGCCTGTGAACAAGGACACATGGATGTCCGAAACGCGTCGGGCATGGCATTTTAAGATATTAGTCAAGGTGGTATGCTGACTCTGCTGCCGTCGACAATAAAAGGGTGACAACTCCTCGTGTGCAGGCGTCTTCATTGAGGGCAACCTTGTTGAGTGATATATATATATATATATATATATATATATATATATATATATATATATATATATATAAAGCTAATCACTGGCAAATCTTGCAATGGGAACTAAAATAACTGCATATAAATATCTATAACAAATCCAACCTATTTATATTTTTAACCCACTCATTTCTACTTGTAGAATCATATAGCACAAACTTGACCTGAAAGTATGGGAGCGCTTTACATGAGCACCATTTACATTACACAAGGACACATTTATTTTTGTTTGTTAGGCACGGGGAGATTAAGTGATTTGCCCAGAATCACTGGATATTGAGCCGACGCTGAGACTCGAACCTGGTTCACTGTCGGCAGCTCTAGCTGTTACGCTACATCCTCTCCCCAGAGAAGAGGGTTGCTTGAAAATAACAAGCATTGGCAAAGCGAATAAGTTTCATCTATGCAAAATCTATTGGCTTTGTCAATGTGAGCGCTATGACGTGACCAGCATTGACCCTGTCTTAACACCTTTGTTTTTAGTTTGACATGTTGCACAGCAGCTCAACTGCTGTGCCACATGTAAAAAAACATTGACAAAGCCAATAGATTTTGCATAGGCGTAACCTATTGGCTTTGCCAATGCTTGTTATACTCAATTGATAATTTGTAAATTGTTTTATTGGTAAATTAATTTTAAGTTTAATTTAATTGGTTAGTTTGTTTGGTTTTGGATTTTTTTTTAAGGTTTAGTCAGTCCTTAATAATCGCTAGTTAGTTTATATGTGTTAATGATTTATATGTATAAATAACGTACCACAAATCAAAATCATTACAAAATCATCTGGTGCATAGTGATCTCAAGCCAAGCAATGTGAGAGATTGGATGACCAAGCTGAAAGGGGTTTCTGAAATGTGGCAAATGCAAGACCTGTAAGAACAGTAACAACGTAAAGGATTATCAGATTATCCTAGGCTAGATCAAAAAGATTAACCGGCTAATTACATGCACGTCTGATTTCTGGATGAATGTCCCTCCAGACTCCGATATGTAGCGAGTACCACCTTGCCTACAAAAAAGAGAATACTTGAACACATGTTTGGAACTGGCAGTTTCTGGTTGGCTAAAGTGATGCCCCAGCAATGCAGAACCTACCATGCCCGTCAGGGGCGGGGGATTACACACACTGTATAACCTGCGCTCACCCTTGGTTAGCTTGGCACTGAGCAGTCCGGCTTATCACAGAGGCAATGTGTAAAGTTGGAGCAGACACGGGCCGAGGGCAAAAGACGGTCACACCCAAAGGGGTCCCTAAGGCCTTCCTGCACCAGCCCAGTTCTGCAAAGCACAGGGGGGTCACGCAGTCTCTTGACCCGCTTCTGATCGTTCTCTGAAGCATTCCTCCAGCCCAGTCAGTCACTCTCACCACCGAGGCCCTAGCCAGGGGATACTACCTGGCAACACTGTGTCGTCGGGGCAGGCCGGGTGAGGAGAGGGCAGTTGGTCTGCCGCACTGAGGGCCAAGTAAGGGAACGGTAGATGATTGGAAAATGAAGTGGGGGTCTCTTGGAAGGAGGAGGCACCCTGACAGGTACACGTTGATCAGAGTCGCACCCTGGCATCCTGGAGACAAGTCGGGTGCGCGATGATACGAGTCGCATCAGACCGTTCTAGTCACATACAACGAAGAGTTGCAAAATCCGTGCCTATTTGGAAATGAGGCACAGCGTCCGGTGCACGTCAATATTGGTCGCACCAGACAGTTACGGTCACACACAGGCGCATGTTCAGCAGGGCTTCATGAGTTAGAATGAGGCTTTACTAAAGTTACAGCCCCTACCTCCGAGGGTTGCAACCTGTGAATCGCCCACTGCACGAAATGAGCATGCAGTTGGCGTGTTGCACGAGAGAGAGGAGGTGGATCGACAAAGCGGACCATTCTGGGTCCCACGACCGGTGAATTTGCTCACAACCAACTAGACGCTTATGCGTGCCAAGGTCCCCACGATGTGGGGGCCACATGCTTTAGATGCAGGCCAGACTTTGGGGTTCCGCACCAGGCGATCCCGTCTCCAGACAAAATTCTTAGTTCCATGCCGAGCTACCAGCTAGAATCCAGTAGACGATGTGGGCACTTGAGACGGCACTGCTCTTCAAGTGTCATAGGTAGATGGCGCTGGTCCCTCTTAGGAGATTTTTGATGTCCCTGAGACCTCCGAAAGGACAGGGGGCAAGTGTGACAAGCCCTTGGAGAGCACACTTCGGGGTGCCACTCAGCAGCAGGTTGTCAACCGAGGCCAGCCACTATTCAGGAAAGGCATGCAATGACAGTAATCCTTCTTATGCACAACAGAGTCCTCTGGCAATGTGCACCATGCAGTTCCAGGTTCTCCGGTGCCATGTCTCCACAAGCATATCTCACCCTTTGCTGCCGAATGGCACCAGTAGTTATGCTGGAGTGTGCCTTTGAAGTTGGGGGTGGTTCAAAGAGTCACCCTATGAACCACAGAGGTCTCCCTTAAATTTCAGTCCTGTCTGCCATGAGGCCATGGAATGTAGATCTTATTCTTAAGCGGGCCATGATTTGGCTCCGGAGGTCAAGTGTCAAAACCTCCTCCTACAATCTCTGCAGCCAGGCCTGCAAATGGCAGAGGTCAGTCGTTCCAATTGAATGCTCAGTGTTTTATAGCTGTCACTGGGGAATGTCCAGATGTGCTCCCCCAACCTCCAGTGTGGACCGGAGCCAAGCACCAAGGCACATAAAGAATTTTAGAGCATAGAAATGCCCACATTCTAGTAGTGGCATTCCTGTGCGAATCATGACAAAGCCACCTTGACCACTGGAAGGGGTTGTCTGTGTGAACCCAATGATAGGAAACATCATGAGGCTGCTACACTGCAATCCACTATTTTTGCAGCCTGAAGTAATATCAACATTTCCCCATGTTAGCTTATGGGAAGAGCAAACCTCATAGGTAGCGAAAACACACATGGGTATTCCTCACTACCCAGGGCAACGGACACACCTATGTACCTGCCTTGCCTTTCACCTACCACTCACTTCACCCCTTAGGACGTACCCTCGGGGGTACTCGGGTGGAAGGGAAAGGTTCTCTCAGGATGGCTAGTGACTTAACAGGCAGGTCTGAGTGAACTCGCAATTGCGTGCATCAGCCTGCAATGGCAGGCTGAACACGTATTCAAGAACACCATCAGTGCAAAGCACATGCCAGCATGCAATGGCAGGCCAGACATGTATTTAGAAGCACCATGAGCCCAAAGCACATACCATCCTGCAATGGCAGGCTGGACACATATCTAGAAGCACCATTGGTGCGAGTGTGCACACCAGCCTGCAATGGCAGGCCGGACACGACTTTACGAGCACCATCGGTGCGAGTGTGCACACCAGCCGGCAAGGGCAGGCTGGGTACGTCTTTATGAGCACTGGCAGGCTAGGCCCAAGTCTTAAAACATACTAGGTGCGAGGGTCTACCCAACAGCCAGCCATGACAGACCTGATTGATGTTTTAGAACCACAGGTGAGCACTCCTTCCTGACGTGTGTAGGAAGGGCACGCACTCCTTCACACTGCACTTACAGTGGGAAGGTGCTCCAGGCCTGAAGGCCTTAACCAGAGACTCTGCCACTCACAGGAAGTGTTCCATGGGGAGAGCCGAACCCCTAGGTAGGGAAGTCCCACATGGGGGTTCATTACTACCTGGCCGTACACACACACAGATGCATCTACCTGCTCACTCACCTACCCCAGTTTGGTGGTAGGGAACGGCCCCCCCCAGGGTTGACTATGGAGTGAGAACAGCCAACCTGAGAATGAGTAATTTTTGACAGGCAATTCAGTTGGGTGGCACAATCAGTGTGACGTCCCCCTATTAGCCAGTGTCGCACCCGCCCTGGGTATGTGGTGTACCTTTTTACAGGGCACTCACAGGTACGACACCTAACCCAATCAAGTAAGCACCCTCTCCTGACATGTGCAAGAAGGGCGTGCACACTTTCCCGCTGCAGTACAGTGGGAAAGTGCCCAGAGTCCTAAGGTCAGGAAACGACAGTTGGCAGAGGACAAAAAGCAAAACGTTTTAGGGAAATCCCCCTTAGAAAGGCCATGTCCAACAACATGCGAGCAGTGAAAAATAGTGATAACTCTTACCCTGCGGCTCTGCATTTTTCACAGAAACATGACTCAACACCAGAATTGTTGACATACTTTGGCATAGAGTTCATCCCCAAAAAATAGGATGGAACACTTTTTTAAACCTTAATATCTCTAAAACTACTGAACGGAATTAGACCACATCACAGAAAACACACTTTCTTGACCATTATCTAGCCTTCTGCCAAATTTGGTGTAATTCCGTTCGGCCATTTTGGGCTGTAGCTGTGTCTAATTTTCCTATGGACAAAAAGGGGGAAAAACCGTTTTTAGACCTCCCCCTTTTTCTTGGCTCCCAATTTAGAGATCACCTCGAAACTTTTGAGAAAGGAGCTGAGGTGGAAGAACATTATTTTGGAATGTTTTGGGAAGATTCGTCATACGGCGCCAAAGTTAAAAGCAAACCAAAAAATGCTTTTCCTATGGAAACATGGTCCTAACCATAACTACCCAGTGGCGACTGCAACTGCTTAGTTAGGTGAAAATATCAGGCATAATGCCATGTTTTAAACCATTAAAACACTAAAATTCAACAGTTATAGTTTACTGAGCTAACTATAACTTGCACCCCGCCATGAACAGCTTATGACCTCACATATTACATCACTCATGACATTTTAAAAGACATCGTTGATAGCATCGCCGATGACATCTCAAATAATAGATTGATGATATGGCAGCAAGAATTCATAAACTGGAGTAAGTCAAACAGACTGAAGGGTTCAGGAGTAGACTAAAGATGGAAATGAAGGTAGCTTCCAAATCCAACGAAGTGTGCACATGCAGGGAAGCCGAGTGAGAAGTGGTATGACGGGAAAGGAGCCCAACAAGATACACAGTTGCCAGGCAAAGAGCATCTGGTCAAGCTTTTTATATACTCTGACTGCCATGATCAACACAAAATTAATACACCTCCACTGTTTTAGATAGGGAAAGTCTCATTCCCTGAACCAGCAGAGACACTATGGTGTAACAGGAAGGACACCAACAGTCTTTTGTGCAGTTTATCAATACAATTTCCAGTGTGAGTCTCGATTCCATAGTCTCCAGGTGTTTACGCAGTGTCATATGTACTTCAGCCTTAAACATTTATTGTAACGGGTGATGTCATGAGGTCACATACTGAGGCGAGGTTGACCTATAGGAGGGTATTTGCAGTAAGAATCTTTTTTATCTCTAACATCTTGTCTCTATCTTTTCCAGTCATTCCTCTGTTGAACCATTGCTTGTGACAGATTTGTTCCAACTACAAATAGCTCACCCACCTTCATCCAATCTCTTTCCTCAACGTACTTCCACATTTTCTTTACATATATGGGGCTACAATGTGTCCACAGATGATTTTTCCAGCACCTCTTAGAACTGTTTCAGGACCTCTGGTTCCTGGAACTCTGTTTTTCCATCTAGGATGAGGAGCATGGTAGCCGGTTCAAGCAGACTATATCTAATGTTCCATTTGCGAATCAAAGGTTGTAGGTCCGGTAACATTTTCCTCTTCAGACTTGTTTCTTGAGAGAAGTTGGTCGGTCTCTAGATTTTGTAGAACAGTGGCCGGTTCTGTTCCTTTGCCAGGGAGATCACTTGTTGAGCATGCTAGTGGTGAAGGAAACAAGCAATTAATGGCCTAAAAACGCTGTCAACCTTATCTTCATGGAGAAAGTCAACAATCACATCTAACCATCACTAATTCATCATTGTCATCCACACCATTACATATATCCAGATGCCACACTACTAACTGCCTAACTTTCTATAGTACCTTCCACACAGACGCTCCAGCATTCTGAACTCACTGAAAAGTCTCCTCCTACAAAGATGATGTGCTTCCTTCCTCAATCATCAACCCTCTGCAAGGAGAAGCCCTCATACACCTTCTCCACGTTGTCAATGCCTCACTATTCCAGGGCACATTCTCGGATACTAAATCCAAATGACCATGCCAACTTCAGTCGTGCAACCCACCTCCAATTTGTTGGAAAAATTATTGAGAAGACACTCACTACCCAGCTACAGAAGCACACCCGGAATAGTAACCTAGATGAAGACTATCAATTAGGATTCAGACCACGCTGCATTATTGAAATAGACACGCACCACGTGGTTGACAACACCCTCTTGTGCAATGATAAAAATGACTCTTGCCTCAGTGTCCCGCTCAACCTCACCTACCTTTTGACACCATCAACATTCCAAAATTGATGCACACCCTGAAAACTCACATGTTCCTTCACTGGCACAATCCCAGAGAAAATCATGTCCTAAAGCATCAACTGACAGCAACTTCCTCAGATAGGAACTACCAGATCCCAGACTCATCCAGTCAACTGTGGAGTCGCCCAGGGCTCAATTCTTTCTCCCATCATTTTCAACCTTTACGTGGAATCCCTTCTTGCAGCCAGCAACATCAAGATTTACCAGTATAGTGATGAGACCCAACTCTATCTAAAACCTTCTCGACCACTGACATACAGAACCTCAAAACTTGTCTCAAATGTATCCAAATCTGGATGTCACCAAACTACATGATACTAAACCACATGAAGACCGACTTCCTCCTGTTTGCCAACAAAGTCCAACATTCTCTGATTAAGTCATGGCTCCAAATTAAGCCTAACAGGCTTCAAACCGCAGCTGACAGAACAGATCAAAAACCTGATTCACCATCAAATTTAAACCTCACTAAAAGAACACCTTGTCGAGAAGACTAAAACAGCCTGAGTCCAACTCTCCCTCCTGAAAAAAAGTGAATTATTTTCTCCCAGGCAAAGACTTAATAATGAGAGTTCAAGCCCTAGTCCTTCCCAACCTAAATGGATGCAATTCTCTGCTCAACAGCGTCCCATAAACCACCCTCGATCCCCTGAAAGGCATCCTTCATGCAGTAGCATGGCTCTTCAAAGTGTTGAATAAATTCAACAACATCACCACTGCGCTAAAGGATACATTGTCCCCTCTCCAAACCTGGATAATCAAGATCGGCTCCATCACTTACAAGGCCCACTACATCAAGACCCCTCTCTGCCTAGCTAACAAACTAACCTTATTTTATGGTCAGCACCAGATTTGTATCTCTGACATCACTGGATTAGAAACTAAACATGGCAGGAAGGAGAAAATAGAGAAACAAGTATTCTCAGCCTAAACACCTAGGATCTGGAAGGACATCTCCCCAAGCATCAGAACAGCACTAACCCGTTTAGAATTCAGGAAGAAGCTGAAAATTCAACCCTCCTAGAATTCAGGAAGAAACTGAAAATTCACCTCTTCAAAGAACACTGCCTCAGATAGACTGACTTCTCACCTCTTTCACCAACACAGCCTCCTCCCCTTGTCCCTGCTCCTATACATGTGTATATATATATATATATATATATATATATATATATGTTAGAAATGGGATCTCTAGTTGGCAAGGGCTTGCACCTTTGTCCGAGTAGGGACCCTTCTTCCTAGTCAGGGTAAGGGTGTTACACTCGTGAAGTAACCCCTGCTCACCCTCGTGGTAGCTTGGCACGAGCAGTCAGGCTTAATTCAGAGGCAGTGTGTAAAGCATTTGCACATAACCAACAGTAATACAGTGTAAGCACTACAAACGGACACCACACCAGTTTAGAAAAATAACCAATATTTTATATACTCAAGACAAGACCAATTACGACAAAAATCCACAATACTGTACTTTAAAAATGAATGCTTGATAAGGTAACTTCTTCTTTGCAGGAATAGCACAAAAGCAAAGTTCGTACGAGTCGGTAGCTCCGTCCGAGCCTACCGTGATGCTGAAAACCACAGAGTCTAACAGTTCCAGCCGACCGCGCCGATACGGGCCAGCAGAGTCGTGAACAGACTCGGTTACAGTACCTTTCTCGTTGTGGCTGGTACGGAGTGTACGAGCCGGTCGGTGTTCGTCGCGGTTGCGGTGCAAGACGGAGCGATGCAAGGTGCGGTGTCCCTCGATGCGGTGCAGGCAGCGGCTCGATGAGCGTCGTGCAGACGGAGTCGGTGAGTCCAAGGCGTGCGATGCAGGGTGAGACGATGCTCGATGCGGTGCTGACAGGTTGCGATGCAGGCGACCAAGCCGGAGTGCAGGAGCTGGCGTCGGACAGATGTGCTAGTCGGAGCGGTGCGTCGCAGACGTGTGAGCGGTGCCCCAAATGCGGTGCGGTCACGACTCTTGAGCCAGTTGCAGCGACCGCGTCGGTCCGATTGGTTCAGTGAAGCGATGCGATGCGAACTGCGGTGCCCACAGGTCACGGTGCAAGCAGCGGCTCGATGTTGGCGGCGTTGGACGTCGCCCACGGTGAGACCAGGGTTGCGATGCGAAGCGGGGCGATGCGGTCTGCGGTGCAAACAGGTCACCGGCCAGGGATGGATTCGGTTGACGGAGTCGGTTGCAGTTCCCTTCCTCTGTGGCAACTGAAACAGCGTTCCAGAAGCGGTACCCAGAGGCTTGTGAAGTCTTTGTAGTCCCTGAGACTTCTTAACAGGAGGCCAGCTCGGTTTCAGGCCCTTGGAGATACTCAGCACAAGTTTGTAGAAAGTTCAGTCCAGTCCTTTCACTGCCCAAGGCAGAAGCAGCAGCTGCAGGCCAACCCAACAAAGCAACAACACAGCAAAGGGGCAGTACTCCTCCTGGCAGCTCTTCCAGCTCTTCGTCTTGGCAGGTTCCTTGATTCCAGTGAGATCTAAATTCATGGGGTCAGGGCCCCAATATTTATATCCCAAATTCCTTTGTTCTCTGAAGGCAGAGAGGCCTTTGCCTAGTCCAAACCAGTTCTGGAGCACTTTGTTGACAAGTCTCCGTCCCTTCTTTCAGTGAGTAGGCCAGGGACATCAGACGCACCACAGGAGGTGGAGCCAGCATTGTGGAGGGAAGGCACTGTCCTATTCAGGGCCCAGGTGCGACCCCTCCCACCCATCTACAGGTCGATCTGGCTATTCAGCCCTGCGCTGACTCACCCTGTCTCCTGGCATCCCCCAGCCCCTGTCACTCACACTCCAGACAAGGAATACATAACCTCGCAGAGGCAGGCTTGGATGGTTTAGACAAGAAAATACCCACTTTCTAAAAGTGGTATTTTCAAACACAGAATGTTAAAACCAACTTCACTAAAAGCTGCATTTTATCATTCTGAGTCCAGGCATACTAAACTCGAATTTCCACCATGTTCCCGGGGTCAGTTAGGATTATAAGCTGTAATAATCAAAACTGCCCGTTCTGGCCTAGGGGGAACAGGTAGCCTTGCAATAGTGAAAAACGAACTAGGCTGTAATTCGCTATCAGGACATGCCACACACACCAGGGCATGTCCTACCTTTTGCATACAACGCACCCTGCCCACAGGGGTACCTTGGGCCTACCTTAGGGGTGACTAACATGTAGCAAAGGGAAGGTTTAGGGACTTGCAAGTGTGTGCACTTGCCAAGTCGACATAGCAGCCCCAGGCTGCGCACAGGCTCTGCGATGGCAGGCCCGAGTTACACTTTACGGGCTGTTTGCGTGGGTGGCACAATCCAGTGCTGCAGCCCACCAACAGCATTTGGTCTATAGGCCCTGGCACTCGCAGTGCACTTTACAAGGGACTGACACATAAACCAAATAGGCCAATCATGGAAACACCAATCCATAACGCATTTTATACAGGAGCACTTGCACTTTCCTACTGGACAGCAGTGAGGAAAGTGCGCAGAATCATTACACCAGCAAAAACAGAGTCAAAACCGGGAGGTCAGAAAGCAAAAAGTCAGGGGAAACACGCCAAAAGATGCCAAGTCTAACACATGTCCCCTCCAGCTGAAAGTAGGGAGAACTACCCAACCCCATTGGAGTTCTCTTCACTAAGGCGGAAGAACCTGGACAGACCATCTGCGTTGGCGTGTTCTGTACCAGGACGGTGTTCCACCGTAAAGTCCATTCCCTGTAGGGAGATGGACCACCTCAGCAGTTTTGGATTCTCACCCCTCATTTGCATCAACCATCTGAGGGGCCTGTGGTCTGTCTGAACCCGGAAGTGAGTCCCAAACAGGTATGGTCTCAACTTCTTCAGCGCCCAGACCACAGCAAAAGCTTCCCTTTCTATGGCACTCCACCTCTGTTCCCTGGGAAGTAGTCTCCGGCTAAGGAAGACTACAGGCTGATCCAGGCCCTCTTCGTTCAGTTGTGAGAGCACCGCTCCCACACCATGCTCTGAAGCGTCAGTCTGCACGACGAGTTCCTTGGAGAAGTCAGGTGCCTTGAGCACGGGCGCCGTGCACATGGCTGCCTTCAGGGCATCAAAAGCTTTCTGGCAGGACTCAGTCCAGATCACTTTCCTGGGCTGCCTCTTAGAGGTCAGCTCTGTTAAGGGGGCAACGATGGTGCCATAGCCCTTAACAAATCTCCTATAGTAACCGGTGAGACCTAAGAAGGCTCTCACCTCTGTCTGGGTCTTGGGGGTTCCCAAGCCAGAATGGTGTCAATCTTGGGTTGTAGGGGCGCCACCTGGCCGCTTCCTACCTGGTGTCCCAAGTACACCACAGAACCCTGCCCGATCTGGCACTTACTGGCCTTGATCGTGAGGCCTGCACCTTGCAGAGCCCTCAACACTTTCTCAAGGTGCTGTAAATGTTCTTCCCAGCTGGAACTGAACACAGCAATGTCATCCAGGTAGGCGGCACTGAAATCCTCCAGCCCGGCCAACACCTGATTGACCAACCTCTGAAAGGTGGCAGGGGCATTCTTCAACCCAAAGGGCATCACCCGGAATTGGTAATGACCTTCTGGGGTTGAGAATGCTGATCTCTCCTTGGCCCCATCGGTTAAGGCAATCTGCCAGTACCCAGACGTCAAATCAAACGTGCTGAGGAACCGGGCAGCTCCCAACCGATCAATGAGCTCATCAGCTCTGGGGATGGGGTGCGCGTCAGTCTTGGTGACGGCATTGAGCCCACGGTAGTCCACACAAAACCGGAGTTCTGGAGTGGCACCGGGCGCCGCAGCCTTTGGGACCAAGACCACTGGGCTGGCCCAAGGACTGTGGGAGGGCTCAATCACCCCTAACGCCAACATCTTAGAGACCTCCTCCTTGATGCTGGCTCTGACCCGGTCAGTCAACCTGTAAATCTTGTGCTTCACAGGATGGCTGTCACCGGTGTCCACGTCATGGGTACACCAATGAGTAACACCGGGGGTCAGAGAGAACAGTGGGGCGAACTGTCCCAACAACTGGCGACAGTCCCCCTGCTGCTCCTGAGTCAGAGTAGGGGAGAGGATCACACCCTCTACTGACCCATCATGCTCCTTGGTAGACAGGAGGTCAGGGAGAGGCTCACTCTCCTCTTCCACCCCATCATCTGTCGCCAAGAGCATACTCACTTCGGACCTCTCGAAGTGGGGCTTGAGGCGGTTCACGTGAAGGACCCTCAACGGGTTCCTTGGAGCCTGCAAATCCACCAAGTAGGTGACGTCACTTTTGCGCTCCTTTACCTCATATGGCCCAGTCCACTTGTCCTGCAAGGCACAAGGTGCCACTGGGGCCATTACCCACACTTTTTGCCCAGGTTGAAATTCGACCAGAGTGGCGTTCTGGTCATACCATCTCTTCATTTCTTCCTGGCTGGCTTCTAGGTTCGCCTGAGCGAGTTTCCTGAAGCGGGCAGTTTGGTTTCGAAAGGCCAGCATGTAGCTAAATACATCCTGGGGAGTTTTCCTGGGAGCTGCCTCCCAGCCTTCCTTTACCAAACTCAGAGGTCCTCTGACAGGGTGGCCATACAGGAGCTCAAAGGGGCTGTACCCAAGAGACTTCTGAGGCACCTCCCTGTATGCAAAGAGTAGGCATGGCAAGAGGACGTCCCACTTACGCCTCATGGGTTCTGTTAGACCCTTGATCATGCCTTTCAAGGTCTGGTTGAATCTCTCCACCAGACCGTTTCCTTGTGGGTGGTAAGGAGTGGTGAACTTGTAGGTTACACCACACTCCTTCCACAGGGATGTCATATACTTCGATATGAAATTGGTCCCCCTATCAGAAACCACCTCTCTGGGGAATCCCACACGGGAAAAGATCCCCATTAACGCCCGGCCCACCACTGGCGCCGTTGTTGTCCTGAGAGGGATTGCCTCAGGGTACCGGGTGGCATGGTCCACCAAGACCAGGATGTACCTGTTGCCCATGGCTGTCTTGGGATCCAGTGGCCCCACAATATCCATCCCTACCCTTTCAAAGGGTGTTCCAACTACAGGAAAAGGTTGGAGAGGAGCTTTGACCTTCCTCCCACTCTTACCACTTGCCTGGCAAGTTTGGCAAGACCTACAGTGCGCATCTGACTGCCTTCGCATTTGGGGCCAAAGAAGTGGGTGACAAGCCTGTCAAAGGTCTTGTCCTGCCCCAAATGTCCTGCCAAAGGCACGTCATGAGCCAGACCCAGTAGGAAGGTCCTGAAGCGCTGGGGTACCACCAGCACACGGGCTGACCCAGGCTCAGCAACCTTAGGCTCACTGTATAGGAGACCACTCTCCCAGTAGATCAGATGTGACCAGGACTGATTACCAGCTGCCTGGTCTGCAGCCTGCCGCCGCAGACCCTCCAGAGTAGGGCACTCGTTCTGCTCCCTGCAGAACTCCTCCCTGGTGGGACCCCCTTCTTGCTGCCAATGGGTCAGCTCAGAGATGTCTCCTAATTCGGCTACCTGCTCCCCTGTAGGCACCGGGCGTCCCCCTCGAGGTCCGCCTCCTCCCGGTCCGTGGGAACTTCGAGGGCCGGTTTCCCGCGCCCCTGCCCTTTCTCTTGGCAGGGACTTGGGCCACTGTTTCAGGCTCCAAGTCCTCTTGATCACCCTTTCTGGCTGCCATTGACCGAGTAGACACGCATGCCCACTCTGGCAACCCAAGCATCTCCAAGTGAGACCTGAGCTCAACCTCCTTCCATAAGGACTGCTCCAGGTCGTTTCCTAGCAGACAATCTACAGGCATGGTAGGGCTCACAACCACCCTCAAGGGACCTGAGACCCCCCCCCATTCAAAGGGATCCTGCACCACCATACATTGGCGCTCTGAGTTGTCTACAGCAACTACTTGGTGGAATGCCCCGGGGACTACTTGCTTCTCAGACACCAGGTGACACCGGACTGAGGTCACACTGGCTCCAGTGTCTCTGAGGGCCTCTACCCTGTTCCCATTGATGGTCACCCAGGTGCTATATTTCTTTGTGTTAGGGGGCACCTGGTTTCCTGGGACTATCTCACTGTCCCCGAGTGAGACAAGGGTCATTTCTGCGGGATCCCCACCCTCCTGTGGGCACCCCTCCCCCCCAAGCGCTACACTAGCCAACACTTTGGACTGTCCACCGGTGGGTGGCTGTGTCCCCTTTGGGCACTTGGGGTCCCCCTTAAAGTGACCTACCTGGTCACATGCATAACACTTGCGGGGGCCGGTCTCAACAGGCTTCCCCGTAGAGACCCCTTTCTTCTTATCACCGGGGGGCTGGGAACCTTTACCCTGGGTACTAGTTTGGGGCCCTTTAGAGAACTCCTGTGCTTTACCCTTGTCCCCCCACCTTTCTGCTGGGGACCCTGCCCACCTTTGGGTGAGTCTCCCCAAACGCTTTCTTGTGGACCCTGGTACTCACCCAGCGGTCTGCTTCCATAGCAAGCTTCCTGGGGTCAGTTAGCTTACTATCAACTAGGTGCTGGCGCAGATCTGCAAAACATAGACTAGACAAGTGCTCCCATGCAATCAAGTTGTAGAGCCCCTGAAAATCTGTTACACTACTGCCCTTCACCCAACCATCCAGAGACCTGCAGAACACATCCACACATTCCAACCAAGTGTTGGCATCAGACTTCTTACTGTACCTGAACTGATCCCTGTACTTTTCAGGAGTAAGACCATACTTCGTGAGAAGGGCATCCTTCATGTCAGCATAGGTGAGGTGATACCCCTTACCCAAAGCTATCAGAGCATCCCTTGCTTCTTCAGGGAAAAGTGGCCACAATCCTGCTCCCCAATTCTCCTCAGGGACCCCATTCATGTGTATGGCTGCCTCATAACCCTGAAACCACCTTTGTATGTCATCCCCCTTCTTGAACTCCTTGCCTACGTTCTTGGGAATGTGCACAATCCTGTCTGCCTTTCTGGACGAATTGCTGCCACCATCTGAGCCTGACTTACTCCTAAGTTCTAGCTCCTTCAGTTCTCTCTCATGCTCTAAGAGCATCTTCCTCTCCTCTATGGCCAATCTCTTCTCCTCCCGCTCACTCTCCAGCCTGAGCTTCTGCAGCTCAAACTGCCTTGCCTCCCGCCTGTCCTCCAGCTCCTCTGGGGACAGACTGCTGCTGCCTGACCTGGCGGGTTCCCCCTACCCAAAAGCACATCCACCCTGGAAATAGGCTCCTCCGCCTCCTCACTGAGATTACCAGGCTGCCCATTGGCATGTCTGGCTGCTACCCAGGCCCTCAGCGCCTTCTGTAGCTCCTCCTTCCTTGTGAGGCCTTTAATTTGGACTTTCAGGTTTTTACAAATCGCTCGTAGCTCCTTTACGGCGTAGGATTCCAACCTATCCTCCTCAAAGATAACTTCCAGAGATGCAACGGATGATGCAATTGATTCAGGCATGACAAACGTAGTGAGTTGAAAACTGGCAAGATCAAAAATAGGCCAAAAGAAAAAGAACCAGTATGTGGTACGTAATGGTCTGCGATATGGTAGTAGTGCACACCAATGACTGTAAGTCAAGTGCAAACACAAGTCCTATCCTCACCGCTGACAACCAATGTTAGAAATGGGATCTCTAGTTGGCAAGGGCTTGCACCTTTGTCCGAGTAGGGACCCTTCTTCCTAGTCAGGGTAAGGGTGTTACACTCGTGAAGTAACCCCTGCTCACCCTCGTGGTAGCTTGGCACGAGCAGTCAGGCTTAATTCAGAGGCAGTGTGTAAAGCATTTGCACATAACCAACAGTAATACAGTGTAAGCACTACAAACGGACACCACACCAGTTTAGAAAAATAACCAATATTTTATATACTCAAGACAAGACCAATTACGACAAAAATCCACAATACTGTACTTTAAAAATGAATGCTTGATAAGGTAACTTCTTCTTTGCAGGAATAGCACAAAAGCAAAGTTCGTACGAGTCGGTAGCTCCGTCCGAGCCTACCGTGATGCTGAAAACCACAGAGTCTAACAGTTCCAGCCGACCGTGCCGATACGGGCCAGCAGAGTCGTGAACAGACTCGGTTACAGTACCTTTCTCGTTGTGGCTGGTACGGAGTGTACGAGCCGGTCGGCGTTCGTCGCGGTTGCGGTGCAAGACGGAGCGATGCAAGGTGCGGTGTCCCTCGATGCGGTGCAGGCAGCGGCTCGATGAGCGTCGTGCAGACGGAGTCGGTGAGTCCAAGGCGTGCGATGCAGGGTGAGACGATGCTCGATGCGGTGCTGACAGGTTGCGATGCAGGCGACCAAGCCGGAGTGCGGGAGCTGGCGTCGGACAGCGGTGCTAGTCGGAGCGGTGCGTCGCAGACGTGCGAGCGGTGCCCCAAATGCGGTGCGGTCACGACTCTTGAGCCAGTTGCAGCGACCGCGTCGGTCGGGTCCGGTTGGTTCAGTGAAGCGATGCGATGCGAACTGCGGTGCCCACAGGTCACGGTGCAAGCAGCGGCTCGATGTTGGCGGCGTTGGACGTCGCCCACGGTGAGACCAGGGTTGCGATGCGAAGCGGGGCGATGCGGTCTGCGGTGCAAACAGGTCACCGGCCAGGGATGGATTCGGTTGACGGAGTCGGTTGCAGTTCCCTTCCTCTGTGGCAACTGAAACAGCGTTCCAGAAGCGGTACCCAGAGGCTTGTGAAGTCTTTGTAGTCCCTGAGACTTCTTAACAGGAGGCCAGCTCGGTTTCAGGCCCTTGGAGATACTCAGCACAAGTTTGTAGAAAGTTCAGTCCAGTCCTTTCACTGCCCAAGGCAGAAGCAGCAGCTGCAGGCCAACCCAACAAAGCAACAACACAGCAAAGGGGCAGTACTCCTCCTGGCAGCTCTTCCAGCTCTTCGTCTTGGCAGGTTCCTTGATTCCAGCGAGATCTAAATTCATGGGGTCAGGGCCCCAATATTTATATCCCAAATTCCTTTGTTCTCTGAAGGCAGAGAGGCCTTTGCCTAGTCCAAACCAGTTCTGGAGCACTTTGTTGACAAGTCTCCGTCCCTTCTTTCAGTGAGTAGGCCAGGGACATCAGACGCACCACAGGAGGTGGAGCCAGCATTGTGGAGGGAAGGCACTGTCCTATTCAGGGCCCAGGTGCGACTCCTCCCACCCATCTACAGGTCGATCTGGCTATTCAGCCCTGCGCTGACTCACCCTGTCTCCTGGCATCCCCCAGCCCCTGTCACTCACACTCCAGACAAGGAATACACAACCTCGCAGAGGCAGGCTTCGATGGTTTAGACAAGAAAATACCCACTTTCTAAAAGTGGTATTTTCAAACACAGAATGTTAAAACCAACTTCACTAAAAGCTGCATTTTATCATTCTGAGTCCAGGCATACTAAACTCGAATTTCTACCATGTTCCCGGGGTCAGTTAGGATTATAAGCTGTAATAATCAAAACTGCCCGTTCTGGCCTAGGGGAACAGGTAGCCTTGCAATAGTGAAAAACGAACTAGGCTGTAATTCGCTATCAGGACATGCCACACACACCAGGGCATGTCCTACCTTCTGCATACAACGCACCCTGCCCACAGGGGTACCTTGGGCCTACCTTAGTGGTGACTAACATGTAGCAAAGGGAAGGTTTAGGGACTTGCAAGTGTGTGCACTTGCCAAGTCGACATGGCAGCCCCAGGCTGCGCACAGGCTCTGCGATGGCAGGCCCGAGTTACACTTTACGGGCTGTTTGCGTGGGTGGCACAATCCAGTGCTGCAGCCCACCAACAGCATTTGGTCTATAGGCCCTGGCACTCGCAGTGCACTTTACAAGGGACTGACACATAAACCAAATAGGCCAATCATGGAAACACCAATCCATAACGCATTTTATACAGGAGCACTTGCACTTTCCTACTGGACAGCAGTGAGGAAAGTGCGCAGAATCATTACACCAGCAAAAACAGAGTCAAAACCGGGAGGTCAGAAAGCAAAAAGTCAGGAAACACGCCAAAAGATGCCAAGTCTAACAATATATATATATATTCACTGAAAAAACCATAGGTTTCAGGGGCGTTATAGTTAGTTGGACATTTCACTCGTACAAAACCATAGAAATTCCCCCGTTATAGTTAGTTCAGCTAACTATAACTCGCGCGCCCGCAATGCACTGCTGATGACGTCACATATTACATCACTCATGACATGGTCAGTGACATCACTCATGACATCACTGATGACATCTCAAATGACATCATCCTTGTGATAGAGTGGCAGACCTCCTCTCACCCTAATATAACCTTTGATACACACACTCAAAAATACAAACTAACATTTTCAAAACAATGGACATACCAATACCAGTTACAACCCACCTATTCAGTAATTCCAAGATCTACACACACATCCACTCATTCACCAACAGTCCCTATACAGTCACTCATACATGTACTCACTCATCATATGTACTCATACACCTATACATCCTGTTACACACCGCCACTCATCCATAGAGTTACTCACACACATAGTCACACATGCAAACAAAGTATCAAACATCCATTTACTTGCATATACAGTTATACACACACTACCACACTTACTTCTACAGAAACTTACACATACTTACTCTCTTAAACAATCACTTATAGAAACACCTACTTATTTGTACAGGAACTCTTCCAATCTCTCACTCTCACATATACTCACTTATATACACCAATACTCACATATACTAGTTTAAAACATATGTAGTTACTCATAAAGACACTATTGAGACAGTCATTCACTCACTCACTAACACACCCATACACATACTCATCCACCTATACAGTCCTGCACACATGCTGTCTTCAACACATACAAACAGTGAGTCACTCATTCCTGCATCTATGCACTAAGTAATACCCCCCACCGAACCATACAGACACTCAGACACTCATACTGATACTCAAAAAACCAACTAATAACCCATATAGACACTCATGTAGCTACTCACCAACCCATGCAGCCACTTATACACAAAGTGAGAGACTGATACAGATATTTTCATATTTAAACATTACTCACTAACCCATGTATTCACTAAGATACACTTAGTCAGTTATACAATCAATTTTACAAAACAAAATCATCCATTTAGACACTTATATACCCATTTATTCTTCCATCGACCTTGAGATATACATATATAAAACATATTTAATTTTCAGAAAAACACACATTCACTGGATGATGTCATCAGTGATGTCATCAGTGATGTCATTTGAGATGTCATCAGTGATGTCATGAGTGATGTCACTGACCATGTCATGAGTGATGTAATATGTGACGTCATCAGCAGTGCATTGCGGGCGCGCGAGTTATAGTTAGCTGAACTAACTATAACTGGGGAATTTCTATGGTTTTGTACGAGTGAAATGTCCAACTAACTATAACGCCCCTGAAACCTATGGTTTTTTCAGTGAATTTCTAAGGTTTTTTAAATGCTAATTTCTAACTATAACGTGCCTGAAACCTGTGGTTTTTTCAGTGAATTTCTAAGGTTTTTAAATGCTAATTTCTAACTATAACGTGCCTGAAACCTATGGTTTTTCCAGTGAATATATATATATTTATTATACTATGTATACATGTGAAAATGTCTCGGTCCCCTGTTTGCCTCGGTGGCACGGAAAAAATGGGTGGATCTGACGTCAGCACGCCGACGAGGTTCTCTTATGGCTCCGATGACGTCATACGGTGTCGCGAGCGGAGCTGTGCTGTTATGACGTCCTCGTTGACGTGGGAGAGCTAGGAAAGAATTTCCGTGGAATGCTGGTGCAGGGGATATTCACCTAAGTGTTCAGGCTAGTCCTTTGGGAGCAACTATTTATGTTGCCACTCCAGAAACCGAAACCAGTGATCCGAGGGCAGAGGCCCTGCAGATGGCACACGAGGTGGGGTGCCCAGTCGTGTGCACCGGCGGGGCAGCAAAGTGACAAGCACCACAACCCACAAAAAAGGTAACGAGGGCACTGAATAACACAGGATCTTCTCTTTGTATCTGGCAGGAACAACGAAGTTAAAATGCCCTAGTACCAAAATGTAGAATTAGTGCTACAACGGTCTTCAAGAGGACCTTGCGATGCCGCTTCTGCCTCCCGTACCCTGGAGGTGGCACATGGGTCACGCGGTACGGTCATACTGCGGTGGGACGCACGCTCGTTGACCTCTCATGGCACTGCTCCACACTTCAGGGAGGACGCTTTCCATTAGCTATGTTTTCTGATGACATGTCGCGCCGGCCCCGTCCAACAACAGAACTCCTTTAGATCCAAACAGACTCTTCCACTCTCTCACC
Organism: Calotriton arnoldi; assembly: GCA_963921515.1. NCBI lineage: Eukaryota > Metazoa > Chordata > Amphibia > Caudata > Salamandridae > Calotriton > Calotriton arnoldi. The sequence continues at coordinate 70,425 of CAWUFW010008952.1, read as the reverse complement.
GGAAGTGAAACCAGGCCACGCGGACACTTTCACAATACAACAGCCGGGAATGCACTTTTCGGTAAAAAAACACATTCCTTCCTCCTAATTAATCAAATAAACGTCTCACTGAAGAACAGGGGCCAGCTTCGATTGGTAAACAGCCGTTACAACGACTTTTTTACTTTGCGATACCATTACAACGCATGCATTACCACGCATGCGTTGTACATCACGAAGTCATTACTACGCATTTTTAGAACGCATGGTCATTTACCACGCATGCCTTTAAAACGAATTTTTGTTTTAAAGGTATGTATGGTAAATGACCATGCGTTCTAAAAACATGTAGACGATCCATGTCGTTGTAAGGAAACAGAGGCTGTTCCGTTTCCTCACAACGACGTGCACCGCCCCTCAGAGACGACGTGAAGCAGGAACCACGAGGAGAGAGGAACCACGAGGAGTGAGAGGTAAGGGGATTGGGGATGGGGTGGGGGTTTCTTTTCTAGGGTTTAGGGTAGTGCAGTGGTGTTTGTGTGGTGTAGGGGGTCGTGCTGGGGGAAGTGATTTTCGGTTTAGTGTAGTGAAGTAGTTTTTCGGTAGTGTAGGGGGTCGTGCTGGGGGTAGTGTTTTAGGGTTTAGGGTAGTGCAGTAGGTAGGGGGTCGTGCGGGGGGTAGTGTTTTAGGCTTTAGGGTAGTGCAGTGGTGTATGAGTAGTGTAGGGGGTCATGCTGGTGGTAGTGTTTTAGGGTTTAGGGTAGTGCAGTAGTGTTTCTGTATTGTAGGGGTCATGCTGGGGGTAGTGTTTAGGGTAGTGCAGTGGTGTTTGGGTAGTGTAGGGGGTCGTGCTGGGGGTAGATTTAGGGTTTAGGGTAGTGCAGTGGTGTTTGGGTAGTGTAGGGAGTCGTGCTGGGGGTAGTGTTTTAGGGTTTAGGGTAGTGCAGTGGTGTTTGGGTAGTGTAGGGGTAGTGCTGGGAGTAGTGTTTTAGGGTTTAGGGTAGTGCAGTGGTGTTTGTGTAGTGTAGGGGGTAGTGCCGGGGGTAGTGTTTTAAGGTTTAGGGTAGTGCAGTGGTGTTTGGGTAGTGTAGGGGTTCATGCTGGGGGTAGTGTTTTAGGGTTTAGGGTATGGCAGTGGTGTTTGGGTAGTGTAGGGGTCGTGCTGGGGGTCGATTTAGGGTTTAGGGTAGTGCAGTGGTGTTTGTGTTGTGAGGGGGTCGTGCTGGGGGTAGTGTTTTAGGGTTTAGAGTAATGCAGTGGTGTTTGTATAGTGTAGGGGGTTTAGAGTAGTGCAGTGGTGTTTGTGTAGGGGTGATGCTGGGGGTTGTTTTTTAGGGTTTAGGGTAGGGCAGTGGTGTTTGTGTAGTGTAGGGGGTAGTGTTTTAGGGTTTAGGGTAGTGCAGTGGTGTTTGTGTAGTGTAGGGGGTCATGCTGTGGGTAGTGTTTTAGGGTTTAGGGTAGTGCAGTTGTGTTTGTGTAGTGTACGGGGTCGTGTTTTAGGGTATAGGGTAGTGCAGTGGTGTTTGGGTAGTGTAGGGGGTCATGCTGGGGTTAGTGTTTTAGGGTTTAGGGTAGTGAAGTGGTGTTTGGGTAGTGTAGGGGGTCGTGCTGGGGGTAGTGTTTTAGGGTTTAGGGTAGTGCAGTGGTGTTTGTGTAGTGTGGGAGGTCATGCTGGGGGTAGATTTAGGGTTTAGGGTAGTCCAGTGGTGTTTGTGTAGTATAGGGAGTCGTGCTGGGGGTAGTGTTTTAGGGTTTAGGGTAGTGCAGTGGTGTTTGGGTAGTGTAGGGGGTTGTGCTGGGGTAGTGTTTTAGAGTTTAGGGTAGGGCAGTGGTGTTTGTGTAGTGTAGGGGGTCATGCTGGGGGTAGTGTTTTAGGGTTTAGGGTAGTGCAATGGTGTTTGTGTAGTGTAGGGGGTAGTGTTTTAGGGTTTAGGGTAGTGCAGTGGTGTTTGTGTACTGTAGGGGGTCGTGCTGGGTTCTAGTGTTTTAGGGTTTAGGGTAGTGCAGTGGTATTTGTGTAGTGTAGGGGTAGATTTAGGGTTTAGGGTAGTGCAGTGGTGTTTGGGTAGTGTAGGGGGTCGTGCTGGGGGTAGTGTTTTTGAGTTTAGGGTAGTGAAGGGGGTCGTGCTGGGGGTAGTGTTTTAGGGTTTAGGGTAGTGCAGTGGTGTTTGGGTAGTGTAGGGGTCAACCAACATGAATTTGTCCTTGTGTGATGTAACCAATGCTCATGTAAAGCACTCCAGTACCTGACCAGTCTGCACTATATAAAACTGCAAAAAAACAAAAAATAAAAAGTGTTTTGCACACTTCTGTCATTGGGCTATACGTGGGCTACCTCTGGGTGATATTTGTGCTACATTTGGGCTCTTTTTTCTCTGGTGGCCATCTTGGGAGACTTATTTGTTATGAAGTTTCCTAATTTCCTCATTTACTACAGTCTCCTCAGTAGGAAATGCTTTCAGTTTTTTACTTTGATTCCATCAAGAAGGCATTCAGATGTGTCACACATTTGCCATAAAATCAGAATGTTAGCACTCTAGTTGTTCATTAGATCACTGTAGTAAAGCTACTGCTCACCAAGGAGTTAACTGGAAGTCTACTGCTGGTATTGAAAGTGATTGTTTCAGTCTGCATGTCAGAATTTTCTAATGAAATAGAAGAGGATTTGAGATCTCACTTAAAACATGCCCTAAATTTTCTTTTTGCAGCACTAACCATAATTTCTATGGCAAAATGAACCCCTCATTTTGTTCCTTTTTAAATTAAATGTTTTAAGTGTTACCAGTTTATTCCAATCAAGATGGCTTCAGGTGTGCCATACTTTTGTCATAAGTAAGGCTGTTAGCACCTTAGTTGTTCTTTAGAACACTCTGGGAAGCTGCAGTAGAACACAAAGGCATCAACTGACAGGCTGCTCCTGTTGAAATATAACAGGAAGATATTTGAGATCTCACTTAAAACATTTCCTAATTTTTCTTTCTACAGCACTAACCATAATTTCTATGGCAAAATGAACCCCCTCATTTTGTTCCTTTTTAAATTAAATGTTTTAAGTGTTACCAGTTTATTCCAATCAAGATGGCTTCAGGTGTGCCATACTTTTGTCATAAGTAAGACTGTTAGCGCTCTAGTTGTTCTTTAGAACACTCTGGGAAGCTGCAGTAGAACACAAAGGCATCAACTGACAGGCTGCTCCTGTTGAAATATAACAGGAAGATATTTGAGATCACACTTGAAACATGTCCTAATTTTTCTTTCTACAGCACTAACCATAATTTCTATGACAAAATGAACCCCATCATTTTGTTCCTTTTTAAATTAAATGTTTTAAGTGTTACCAGTTTATTCCAATCAAGATGGCTTCAGGTGTGCCATACTTTTGTCATAAGTAAGGCTGTTAGCACTCTAGTTGTTCTTTAGAACACTATGGGAAGCTGCAGTAGAACACAAAGGAATCAACTGACAGTCTCTGCCATTGTTGGATGTACATGTTTTACTGAGAATGTCAGACTTCATTCTCACATCACTGAGAAAGATAATGTGAATTTACAGAAAATATGCTCTCATTTTAGCTTCTGGAGCACCTTCCAAAACTGTATGGGACAAGCATGTGAAAATAGTTCTCTCTCAAACATGATTCATGATATCCCAGCAGAAGGTTTTTCACAGGGTAAAATCACCTTAGAACACACCACAATTCCTGAAATTAGTATGGTACCATCAACAAATGAATTCTAATGTAACTAAAGTCTGTTATCACCCTTTATAGTTCTCCTTTTGGTAACCCTCAAAATCTTCGATTCACTACAATGCATTTCAATGGGGTACTATCATTTATATTGGTCCCAAGATGGCTGCCAGCAATTCCAGGATGAAGTGCTGACAGCCAATCAGATCTCACGATGACATGTGTGGTTAGGCTCCGCCCAGATATATATGTGTTTTTACTTTTGATTTTCTCAGCAACTACTGAACGGATTTACACCATTTAACAAAAAGGGTTCTTTCTGAACCAAGAACTACCTCTTTGCCAAATTTGGTGTAATTCCGTTCAGCAGTTCAGGCTGTAGCCTTGCATAAAGTTTCCTATGGGAAATTGAATTTTTGACTCTTATTTTTTTAATTTCTCCGCAACTACTGAACGGATTTACACCATTTAACAAAAGGGTTCTTTCTTAACCAAGAACTACCTCTTTGCCAAATTTTGTGTAATTCCGTCCAGCAGTTCGGGCTGTAGCCGTGGCTAAAGTTTCCTATGGGAAAATAAATGGGGAAAACACGTTTTGGGACCCCCCTTTTTTCTCGGCCCCCGCTTGACGAATCACCCCGAAACTTTCAGGGTAGGAGCAGACCGGAGCAGGCCATAAAGTTTGAAAATTTTGCGAAGATTCGTCAACCGACGCAAGAGTTATTTCAAATAGAATATTGCAGATTTCCTATGGAAAATAGGTCCTAACTATAACTATCTACTGGCGACCGCCAGTAGATAATATATATATATATCCCCACTGGGGCTTACTTCCTGTATGGCACTCTGTTGCTAGCCAGCTTGGTTTTTGCTTTAGAAATGCCAAAACATACATACGTCAATAGAGGTTGCCCCATTTAACACTTATTATTGGTTTAATGGACAACTGTATAAATAGTTATACGGTACTAGTATGAGAGCTACTTGTGTTTGCAGCTTAGCACATATCTGTAGGAATGCCTTCAAAAAGAGCTGTATTTAAAACAAGATTACTTCCTTTTTTGAAAAGTACACTATTGGGCATGTTACATTGAAAACATTTTGTTTCATTTGGGATTAGAGGACGATCAATTTGAAAATGCATTTTTTGAATATATGGATTTTTAACATAAATGAATGGTTGAATTGTGTAAAAAACTTAACTTAAAGGAACATTTTGCTACACGTTTCTAATTTTCATCCTAAAAGCCAGAAAGAAGGTTCTTCTACTGAGGCAGAATTGTATGAGGATTAAGGACTAAATAAAATATGATGTTAAAACTGGTAGTGCGTGGTTATCCCAATCACTTAGTGAGACAGCCCTATTAATGACTGGATTCTACAAATGTTACAAGGAGTTTCTGAAAAAAACTTCTTCAACCTAAATACACTGATCATATACCTTATTTTACTTTAATGAGTCAATCTACTTAAAAAATTACAATGGATAGTGGGAGAAAAATAGTTTCAAATACATATATTTGTTAGTGTTGTCAGGGTGCAATGTAAGATGCACATACTTTTACTCTTTGTTTCCGTGTGATGTGCTACTCTGAGGTTCATAAGTATACATGTCTTCAGGAGAGATATGGGATGGAAAAACAGTGTCTCGAAGTTGCCTGGACGGAATACACCTGAGTAAAGACAAGATGGGCTACAGGCCCCTTAAGCATACAGGAATCTTCCAGAACTAGCCTAAGAGAAAGGCCATCTTTAAGCTCAGTGTACAAATTCCTTATGGTTAACAGTATCCTTGCTAGGCAATCTTGATACCTCGGGGCCGATTCCGATTCGGGCCGGAAATCTCCCCGACCGAGCCAGACCCGGAGAGATTTCCGACCGAATCGGACCCGTGCAGTCCGACCGAACGAGTACGATGCGCACGTATGCCATCGGACTCGAGTTGGTCGGACTCCCATTGAAGTCAATGGGAGCCTGCCGTACAACGCGTACGCGGGCTCCCATTGACTCAATGGGTGCGATGCGGACAAGTGCGCCCCCTACAGCGTGTACGCGGCGAAGCGGTCGCACCGTACACGCACAGGTAGGGGGGGACCCATGGGTCCCCCCTGTGTGCGACTCGCGCGGGTACGAGTACAGGGGGGTCCGACACGGACCCCCAAAGTACGGCTCCGACAGCTCTTTCGAGCCGGAGTGCGCGGCTCGGTCAGATTGCTCGCGGCGCGCATCGTACTTACCAGGCCGGGGAACGTCTCCATTGCGCGGTGCGAGTCGTGTCCGTGCGAGTCGGTCGGTGAGGTTCGACCCGGGATCGAGTCGGTCGGAGCGGTCGGGACGCCCGGACGAGTCGGTCGGCGAATACGCATCGTACTCGCTCACCCGGACGCGCGTACGGATCGGTCGGGAAATAGGGCTCCGAATCGGATCCGGTTAAGCCGAATCCGATTCGGAGCCCTACCGGCCGAGATCGGAATCGGCCCCATAGTTGTTGCTTCAGGGACCTATTGTTAGAGTTCAGTTAGTTTTTCTTTTCTGAATTTGACAAAGCCATCAAGGCATGAGGAAAGTAGTTTGCAAAGAATAGGCTTGTGCTTGTTTGTGTCACAGAGACAGCCATAGGGATTACAAACTCCACTGCACTTGTTTGTTTATAAAGAGTAATTCAAAGAAATTACAAACTCTTGTAGCACTTGTTCAACTCTATTACACTGTTTACTCTGCAAAAAAAATCAACTGTGTGGGTTATGAACTATTGCAACCCTCAATGATGGTATATTAGCACAGAAGTATTGTTGTATGACATGCTGATAAGATAGTGAATACATATATGACCATGGTTGAAAACGACACATGCAATACAAAGAAATGCTTTCAGTTTACAGTTATCCACTTGTCACCTTGAACGCAAATTGAGCACAAAGAGTTACTTTGTAATTTTGAAGGTAGCTTTCGATGGCAAACCAGCTTATTGTAATCTAGATGGCATTAGAGTTATGTCGAACCTTAATTATATTTCATCTCAGCAGAAAGGCCAATTTTCTAATTGTAATAGAGAGTGTAAATACAAAGGGGCCGATTCCGATTCGGGCCGGAAATCTCCCCGACCGAGCCGGACCCGGAGAGATTTCCGACCGAATCGGACCCGTGCAGTCCGACCGAACGAGTACGATGCGCACGTATGCAATCGGACTCGAGTCGGTCGGACTCCCATTGAAGTCAATGGGAGCCTGCCGTACAACGCGTACGCGGGCTCCCATTGACTCAATGGGTGCGATGCGGACAAGTGCGCCCCCTACAGCGTGTACGCGGCGAAGCGATTCGCACCGTACACGCACAGGTAGGGGGGACCCATGGGTCCCCCCTATGTGCGACTCGCGCGGGTACGCGTACAGGGGGGTCCGACACAGACCCCCAAAGTACGGCTCCGACAGCTCTTTCGAGCCGGAGTGCGCGGCTCGGTCGGATTGCTCGCGGCGCGCATCGTACTTACCCGGCCGGGGAACGTCTCCATTGCGCGGTGCGAGTCGTGTCCGTGCGAGTCGGTCTGTGAGGTTCGACCCGGGATCGAGTCGGTCGGAGCAGTCGGGACGCCCGGACGAGTCGGTCGGCGAATACGCATCGAACTCGCTCGCCCGGACGCGCGTACGGATCGGTCGGGAAATAGGGCTCCGAATCAGATCCGGTTAAGCCAAATCCGATTCGGAGCCCTACCGGCCGAGATCGGAATCGGCCCCAAAGAGTGTCAACTGTTGTATCATAGTCAACACTTCAAGTTAAACATCAATGTTCAATTATAGATGTATAGTAAGTACTCCTTTGCTTTTTAGATATCAGTGCTCTGGTAGCGCAGATTAAGCCCAGCTCTGTGATCAAGCGTGTGACCATATTCAGTGCCTCTCTTTCTCTCTTGTTCCATTCCCCTTTTCTCAGGCCTACTGTACAACTCTACAGTACTATGGTGGATTTGGGTGTGGGTTTGATAAAGTGTGGCAAATATCCTCACTCCTGTCAGATCCAGGATTGCAGGTTACTGTGTCCTGACAGTCCTTGACAAAATGACTACTCCCTCCCTCTCTTTGCAATATTTATGAAACAGTATTGAGAGACAAATCCCCTAAAATATGGATTAGACACATTTATTTTTATTTTTTTTATTTTACACAGCGCAAACTTGACCCGAATCGGGTATCAGAGCGCTTTACATAGCACCAGTTGCATTACATGAGGACACATTCATTTTTGTTAGGCACGGGGAGATTAAGTGATTTGCCCAGAATCACAGGATGTTCAGCGTCATTGCCGAGACTCGAACCCAGTTCCCCAGATTCGAGGTCGACCGCCCTAGCCGTTAGGCCAACTCCTCTCCCCATTTACTTTAACATTGAATACTTTATTTACTCACTGTTCAATCCCTACATTATTTATTACATTTTCAGGAGCATTATTAGTGCTCATTGGAAAACCCAAACCCTCTTGGCAGAAATGGTTACACCCACACCGCACAAGTGTGTAATCTAAGAGTTCAATCAGCTCAGTGCATATACTCCAGGGTCGAACTGCCTTACAACCCCCTTATTCACATATAAGAAATCCTTCAATGGGGAAGCACTCAACAATTCAACTCCATCCAATGATTGCTCATTAACATATTCAAACAGAAAACATTTCAAATGTCCATGATGCTGAGGCACTATTATCAATCTTAGGCCACCCACTAAGGAGACTTAGATACTCTAGTTTAAAAAATATATATATTCAGTCTTTGTTCTTCATTTCTTCTTCTTTCAAAACAGACAATTACAGCCCAGCCAACGTGTTTCATCTCCACAAGGGACTTCATCAGGGCTGTGAAAAGACAAATAAGATACATTTTACAAACTTATCTTGATTCCCCACTATTTACATCTCTCATCATATTTCCAGTATCACTCCCCTTCCCTCAACATCACCAGTAGGATCATTTCATTATACTACTGACTATCCTTCAAAGAAGGGAGAGGATGTAGCCTTACGGCTAGAGCGGTCGACCTCAAAGCTGGGGAACAGGGTTCGAGTCTCGCCAGCGACGCTCAACATCCTGTGATTCTGGACAAATCACTTAATCTCCCCATGCCTAACAAAATGAATGTGTCCTGTAACAAAACTGGTTTTCATGTAAAGTGCTCTGATACCCGATGTCTCGTGTCTAGTTCGTGCTATATAAAACTCCCCAAAAAAAAAAAAATATTCAACAATATAAAGTATAATTTCACATATATACATTGGTGGGAGGACCTTATTCCACATTATCATTATTCACATTACATCAATACATATCATCAACTGTTTAATGAAAGTCATTAATGTAATCACAGATAATCCGTTCCCTTGTATCCATATATTCCATATTCATGAATTCAAAACACATTGATTAGCATTGTCAAGCATAATTAAAGTCACCATCATTTTATTTAATGACCTCCATCGGTACATTTATGATTTCATAAAATCTCAAATAACATAATGTCTCCTAAACCATGTGAATATTGAACACCTCTTGACCTCATTTTAAGCTCAACCCCCGTGCATTATAATAGCGGTACTCACACAATGTTAACCGTGTTCCTTCATGTGAAGTGTCCTGGACCAGTTATCAATCAATCTTCAATATCATGAACAGATATCCCCCAGATCATGTGCAATAGATATGTAAAACATATTTTTCAATCACAGATCCTATATTAGTACTAATTGTTGGGGGAGTTCACTCATATATCAGAATAATATATATGTAATAGGGAATTGGGTAGTCTCCTTGTTACAATATCCATCCCCCCACCGTGTTACTCATTTATCCTAAACAGTATTGGAATACTTCCGACCCATCAGTCAGATAATCTTCATAAGCGGGGTACCCCATTTGGGATTTCCACACAAGGTCCAAGCTACCATCTCCCTTGTTCTGTCCAAACGTGATTACGTCAATAGCCTCTACCACAGATCATCTTTAACGACTATGAAAAGACTACAACGGATTCAGAACTAGGCTGCCAGACTACTCTTGCATATCAAACCGCGAGACCACATCTCCCCTGCTGTCATGACTTCACAGATTTGCACCTTAGTTAAACCTAAGAAAGTGCTTAATCTCAGATGATATTCTAGCATCAGGAATTACCCTCAATGGAAAAGACTGTGCCCCTTTTGGAAGTCGCATTTAAGCATTTTGTTGAAGAGGCTGCAAAACGTTTGTACATAAGAACTTTAAGATGGCCGCCAAAATTCTATATTTTAAGTTAGGCGGTCTAGTTGTTTTTTATTCCTGTCTCAAAAAACCGTAATTGCGCGTGCTCTCTCTGAGCGCCACGCACTTCAACTGAATTTTCTGTCAGAGTGAGCAGTGTTTCTTTGCTCCGCCTCAAGTTTGAGGAATTCTCGTCAGCGGCTGCTCCTAAAGCCGTTGTCCCGTCTATGCGCATGGTCCTGGCATCAGAGATTAGTGTTTCCGAACAGCGCGTCAAGAAAGAAGAGTTTTCTTCCGCGGCTGCTCAAAAGACAGTTGTTCCGTCATTGCGCATGATTGGTAATAGAGAGTAGAGTCCCGACCGGGCGCTTCAAGGTATTTCCAGTTCCTTCAGCGGCAGCTCCGTCTGCCGCTGTTCTGTCTCCACTCCTGGCTTCTAACATCGTGAGTACAGTATTTATCAATTTCTAGCGGCAAGCAGTAGCAATAAGGATTTCTTAGCCGCTCCTGAACTTGACAATAAATAACTTTGAAACTGAGTTTTGAAACGCATTTTAAGAATTTGTTTCCTCAAGTAAATCCTCTCATATTTCAGCGGAAAATCTCATTTTTGCCTTTTGTGAGGAATAACTCGTCTTGAACTTGTTTCTCTCATCATCTCCTCCTCATCAACAAAAGAGTACAATCTTCAATTCATATATATATATATATATATATATTATATATATATATATATATATATATTCAATGAAAAAACCATAGGTTTCAGGGACGTTATAGTTACAAATTAGCATTTAAAAAACCTTTGAAATTCACTGAAAAAACCATAGGTTTTAGGGACAGTTATAGTTAGTTGGACATTGCATTCGTACAAAACCCATGAAATGACCCCGTTATAGTTAGTCCAGCTAACTATAACTCGCGCCCCCGCAATGCACTGCTGATGACGTCACTTATTACATCACTCATGACATGGTCAGTGACATCACTGATGACATCTCAAATGACATCACTGATGACATCATCCAGTGACTGTGTGTTTCTGTAAAGTTTAAATATTTTTAATATATATAGGAAAAGACGTATTGAAGAATGAGTGGGTGTGTAAGTATCTGTATGGATGATTTAGTAGGTGCGTGACTGACTGTATAAGTGAGTGATTTAACGTATCTTACTGAATGCATGGGTTAGTGACTAAACTGGGTGAATGTCTGTATCCGTCTGTCTGTTGCTGTGTAAGTGGCTGCATGTGTTTGTGAATAGCTACATGAGTGTCTATATGAGTTATTGAATGCTTGTCTGAGTATCTGTATGGGTGCCTGAGTGTTTGTGTGGGAGGGGTGTGTGCAACTCTGTGCATAGATGTGTGAGTGGGTGATTCACTGGGTGGATGGTTTCAAGAGTGCATCTGTGATAGACTGTATGGGTGGGTAAGTGTGTGTAAGAGTGTGTTAGTGAGTGAATGTATGTCCCAGTGGTACATGTGTGAGTAACTACATATGTGAAAGGCAGTATATATGTGTGTTGGAGTATATAAATAGCTATAAGCGAGAGTGAGTGATTGTGATAGTGGCTGTATGGATGAGTGTGTGCTTGTATCAGTGATTGTATAAGAGCGTAACAATGTGCTAGTATTTGTATGATTAAGTGAGCTGGTGTGTGTATAACTGTATTAGGTGAGTAAATGGCAGTGTGTTTAATTATTTGCATGACTGACTAGGTGTGTGAGTACCTCTATGGATGAGTGGCGGTGTTTGAGTGTCTATATAGGAGTAAGAGTGCATATGATAGTCCTGTACTGAGTGACCGTAAGTATGAGTGACTGTACGGGTGAGTGAGTGTATGTGTGTGTGTAGACCTAAGAATCAGTGAGTGGGTATGTAGTTATTGGTGTTGGAGTGTCTATGGTTTTGCGAATGGCAGTCTGTAATTTAGAGTGGGTGTATCAAAGGTTATATTAGGGTGTGAGGAGGTGCATCAGATTATCATGTGGATGATGTCATCAGTGATGTCATTTGAGATGTCATCAGTGATGTCATCAGTGATGTCACTGACCATGTCATGAGTGATGTAATAAGTGACATCATCAGCAGTGCATTGCGAGGCGCGAGTTATAGTTAGCTGGACTAACTATAACGGGGTAATTTCATGGGTTTTGTACGAGTGCAATGTCCAACTAACTATAACTGTCCCTAAAACCTATGGTTTTTTCAGTGAATTTCAAAGGTTTTTTAAATGCTAATTTGTAACTATAACGTCCCTGAAACCTATGGTTTTTTCATTGAATTTCAAAGGTTTTTTAAATGCTAATTTGTAACTATAACATGTCTGAAACCTACGTTTTTTTAGTGAATTTCAAAGGTTTTGTAAATGACAATTTTAAAAAAATTAATTGTTATATAAATTTTTTAATACTGATTTACTACATTTTTAGAAACAATTTTTTTTACATATTTTATTTTTTAAATTACATTGTAATTACATTATACATTACATTACAAAAAATACTTTCTCAGAATGAATTACTTTAGTTTAAATACTTTGCACATAGGCAATAGACTTTTAAGTACAGTAGTTACAGTTGTTGCAATGGGCAACACATTTTCAAACACAATGCAACATTCAGCTCAATGTGAATTTCTAGTTAAATGCAATTAGTTACTTTATGGATTACTTGTCTAACCACAGGACTGGATCCTAGATTCAGTCCTGGCACATCTCCTGTAAACAGTTGAGTAAAAGCGTTTTGGTTACAGTCGTGATTTTTAAGGAATATTATTGTACTTTAAAAGTTGACACTTAGAAACTTTTTCTCATAGAATCACCAATGTTATCCTATGGAAGGAAATTCACTTAGAAGGTAAAAACTGTTATCGTTACTTTTTCTTACTCAGTGTTGGATCCTGGATCCAGCACTGGTGCATCTCCTGTAAACAGTTGAAAGAATGCGTTTAAGTCATACAGGCGATTTTTAGGAATATTTGTAGTTTGTGAAAATCGACACTTTGAAACTTTTCTGCTGAAAAGTAGACAATGGATTCCTATGGAAGAAAATATAAGTTACTGGTAAGTACAGTTAAAATTACTTTTCAGGGTCAGTGCTGGGCTAAAAGATGCAGCACTGGGTTCTCTCCTGATAACAGGTGAGTAAATTGGAATTCGTACTTTGGTTGATTTTAGAGGAATATTATAAAGTTCCAAAACTCCACACTTAGAAGAATTTCCAAGTGAAACCAGTCAATGTTAGCCTATGAAGGAAATTCAAGTTACCGGTAAGTACGGTTAAAATTACTTTTCAGGACCAGTACTGGGCTGAAAGATGCAGCACTGTGCTCTCTCCTGATAACAGGTGAGTAAATCAGAATTCTGATTTCGGCTCATTTTAGAGGAATATTTGTATGTTTCAAAAATCAACACTTAGAAACTTTTTCTGCAAAAAGCAGGCAATGATATCCTATGGAAGGAAATTCAAGTTACTGGTAAGTACGGTTAAAATTACTTTAGAGGATCAGTACTGGGCTGAAAGATGCAGCACTGAGGTCTCTCCTGATAACAGGTGAGTAAATCGGAATTCGTATTTCGGCTGATTTTAGAGGAATATTTTAAAGTTCCAAAACGCCACACTTAGAAGAATTTCCAAGTGAAACCAGTCAATGTTAGCCTATGGAAGGAAATTCAAGTTACTGGTAAGTACGGTTAAAATTACTTTTCAGGACCAGTACTGGGCTGAAAGATACAGCACTGAGGTCTCTCCTTATAACAGGTGAGTAAATCGGAATTCGTATTTCGGCTGTTTTTAGAGGAATATTTGTATGTTCCAAAAATCAACACTTAGAAACTTTTTCAACAAAAAGCAGGCAATGATATCCTATGGAAGGAAATTCAAGTTACTGGTAAGTACGGTTAAAATTACTTTTCAGGTTTAGTACTGGGCTAAAAGATGCAGCACTGAGGTCTCTCCTGATAACAGGTGAGTAAATCGGAATTCGTATTTCGGCTGATTTTAGAGGAATATTTTAAAGTTCCAAAACTCCACACTTAGAAGAATTTCCAAGTGAAACCAGTCAATGTTAGCCTATGGAAGGAAATTCAAGTTACTGGTAAGTACGGTTAAAATTACTTTTCAGGACCAGTACTGGGCTGAAAGATACAGCACTGAGGTCTCTCCTGATAACAGGTGAGTAAATCGGAATTCGTATTTCGGATGATTTTAGAAGAATATTTGCACAATGGTGAAGGGAGGGGCGGGGCCTAAGGTGACATCTGTGCAAACGCGCCCCGTGGCGCGTTTTAAGTTGGGGATTAAGTCCCCTTGAATCCTGAGGGTCCCTAGGGGCCAGCTAGCCCACCAGGAACCTCCAATATGCGCCAGGGGCTGCGTTGCAGAGACGTGTAGAGAGGCCACACCCCTTTTACACCTCTCTGCAACGCAGCTCTGGGGCGCTTTCTGGATGTACCTGTTGGGCTAGTTGGCCCCCAGGGACCCTCTGCATTGAAGGGGATTTAATTCCCCATCTTAAAACGCGCCACGGGGCCTGTTTGCACACATGTCACCTGAAGCCCCGCCCTCCCTTCACCACTGTGCAACCGCGCCCCGTGGCGCGTTTTAAGTTGGGGGATTAAGTCCCCTTGAATCCTGAGGGTCCCCGGAGTCCAACTAGCCCACCATATACCTCCAAAAGCGCCACAGAGCTGCGTTGCAGAGAGGTGTAAAAGGGGTGTGGCCTCTCTACACCTCTCTGCAACGCAGCCCCCTGGCGCATACTGGAGGTTCCTGGTGGGCTAGTTGGCCCCCAGGGACCCCCAGTATTCAAGGGGAATTCGCTCCTCTGCAAACGCGCCAGGGGCGCGTTTGCAGAGTGGTGAAGGAAGGGGGCGGGGCCTGCGGGCCCGATCGTTTTTTAATTTTTTTTTTTGTCCCTGAAGGGGGGCTGTGTGGCCCCCTTCCTTTTTCCTGTTTTTATGCCCTGGGGACCCCATCCCCCAGGGCCTTACCCCTTTTTTTAATTTTTAATTTAAAAAAACGGGAAGGGGCCGCGTGGCCCCCTTCCCTGGGCCTGTATTGGCCCCGGGACCCCATCCCCCGGGGCATGGCCTCGTTTTTATTTATATTCTTTGGAGGGGGCTGCGTGGCCCCCTCCTCTGGCCATTTAAGGCCCCGGGGACCCCATCCCCGGGGCCGGCCATTCCGGTTTTTTTTGTTTTTTTGGAGAGGGGGCCGCGTGGCCCCCTCCCGGGCCACTACTTGCCCCGGGACCCCATCCCCGGGGCTGGCCCTCTCCGTTGGGGACTGTGGGGGTCCCCAATCCCCCACAGTCCCGCCGGCTCCCCACGTCCCTTGGGAGCCGGCATTGCTTTCCACATGGGGAGCTGCTAAGATGCAGCTCCCCATGTGGAAAGCAATGTGCTTTGGATATTGGAAGAGAGAGCAGGTTTCCTGCTCTCTTCCAATATCCAAAGCAGTTTGCTATGGCAGGACGGGAGCCGCGAGGCTCCCGTCCTGCCATAGCAAACTACAGTGTCCCGGGGTAGGCACCCGGGACACTGCAGAGAGCCGGCCCTGGGGGTGGTGGTCCCCAGGGCCATCAAGGGCTCCAGGAGGGGGCCGCGTGGCCCCCTCCCATTCAGTTCAAAGCCCCGGGGAGGTGGTGGTCCCCGGGGCTCTGGGGTCCGGTACGGACCCCATATTTAAATGTTTAGTGCCCCGGGGAGGTGGCGGTCCCGGGGCATGTGGGGGCTGGAGCCCCCACACAGGTTTTGTAATTAATTCTATAAAAGCCCCGGGAGGTGGTGGTCCCCGGGGCTGCGGGAGGGCTCAGAGCCCTCCCGCACCATTTTTAAAAAGCCCCGGGGGTGGCGGTCCCGGGGCTTGGGGGCCCTTGAGGCCCCCACACTTTAAATTATCCCCCCACCATGCCCCCGGGACTTGGGCCACCCGGGGGCCAATTAACATCGAGCGCGGGAGACCGCGCTTCGATTTTTCGGCAGGATTCGCGCACCCTGAGCGCATCCTGCCGATTTTTAAAAAAATTTTTTTTTTTTGCCCATGGGGTCCTTGTGGGACCCCTGAGCAAACCTAGGGGTCAGGGTGTTTCTACCCTGCCCCCTTTGTGCGCTTTGCGCACTTGTTTCTGTCCCTCGGTTCTACCGAGGGATAAAATGGCTGCCAACATTTCCTGAATCGGAATGTTGACAGCCAATTAACATGCAGCTCGTGATCGGGACGGTGCGCGCAGGGTGCGCTGAGGGTACGCGGACCCTACTCGGCCATAGATATCACTAACTTTTTACTTTTCATTTTCTCAGCAACTACTGAACGGATTTACACCATTTAACAAAAGGGTTCTTTCTGAACCAAGAACTACCTGTTTGCCAAATTTGGTGTAATTCCGTTCAGCAGTTCGGGCTGTAGCCGTGTCTAAAGTTTCCTATGGGAAAATGCATGGGGAAAACGCGTTTTGGGACCCCCTTTTTCTCGGCCCCCGTTTGACGAATCTCCCGAGACTTTCAGGGAAGGAGCGGACCGGAGCGGGCCACAAAGTTTGAAAATTTCGCGAAGATACGTCAACCGGCAAGAGAGTTATCTCAAATAGAATGTCGCGGATTTCCTATGGATAATAGGTTGTAACTATAACTATCTACTGGCGACCGCCAGTAGATAATATATATATATATATTATATATATATATATATATATATAGCACCAAATTCAAAAGACTTAGTGAACTCTTACCAGCAATTCAAAATTCTCAATATTACAAATTATTACGCAAGAGATAATTAAACTCTTATAGAGAGAAGCTTCCCCTCAGAAGTTAACAGGTAAATAAAATATGACAAAGAACTTAAATTACTGATGTTTAAAAGGTTAGTCATAAGTTGTTAGAATGTAGTAATGTTCATGAATTCTTTGCAGGTCGTGCTGTGTAAAAGACGACATTGGATTTTTCCAGTAGAGAAGAATCACCAGACTTCTGAGGCTGTCTCTCTTTCTTATCCACTTCCCCTTTCCCCCCTGCTATTGTGAGAGACTGGAGTTCTCTTCAAGTCTCTTGCAGTGGTGGAGTGGTCTGAGGAATTCTCTTCTGCTCCTGTGAAAATCGCCTTAAGGTAATCTTGACACCTGCCTTGAAAGCCCTGCATTAGTTACCGGTTGCCAGAAGATCCACGTTCAAGCTGCTTTGTAGCACCCACAAAGCCATACATGGAATGGGACCGCTCTTCATCAGGAATAAAATCACCAAACACATTCATCATAGGAACCTCCGCTCTAGAGTGGCACCTCGCCTCAAAATCCCAAGATACAAGAAAAAAACCATGGGTGGCACATCCTTCTCTGTTCAAGCAGCCAAAATATGGAACTCTTTACCCCCCAACATGAGATCCACTGAGAACCACCTTATCTTCAGAAAACTACTCAAGAATTGGCTCTTCCCCACATAAGCACCATACGCAAACAGAAATATACAGCATATCCCTCTGTATATAAGCATTTATTTGTACTATAGATATGTACTTATATATGTGTATTGCTTTGTATAAACATGTAGAATAATTATGTTTTTTAAAATAAATAAATTAATTAATTTTTAAGTACAACACTTGAAAACTAGAGTTTATCGAGTGCATCTTTAATCTACTTATACTTACTTCCTTTATGCATCTATATACCTTCCATGTACTTGGATCTATATATTTATTACTTTCCTCCAAAAAAAAGCATATTCAATGCACTACCCTATTTCTCACCCTATACCTCTCTCAATATATCTTCTACCTCAACTCTCTGACTCATCTCAGACCTCTTTCTACTACTCTTTCCAATGCACTAGCCTATTTCTCACCCTATACCTCTATCAATATGTCCATTACCTCCACTCTCTCATTCATCCCAAACCCCATACCACTACTATGATCCCCAAAATAGCCCTTTCTAGACTCTCCCCTACTCTACCCCTCCTTGAACCATCTGACACCTCTTTTACTATACTGATCCCCCAAAACAAGCCTTTCTGAACTCTTCCCTCTGACTCTTCCCCTCCACATCCCTTTTTACTCATCCCAAGCCTCCCACTACTCCTATGACCTCCAAAAAAAAAAAGTCTAAATCCTTCACTCTTCTGTCCCTCCACTATCCTTTTCAATCAAAATAACAGACTAACATGTCCACTTCTCAAATTTCATATTTCACTATACCAATTCACCACTAATCCTTGATGGGTTCCAGAGTAGCATGCTACTCGTCGAAAAAAGCGGTTCAACACCTCATTAGGGGTAGCAAGCACTATATAAATGCAAACCTTTTTTCCCTCTTCTATCCCTCCGCTATCCTTCTCAATCCAAATAACTGACTAACATATCCACCACTCAAATTGCTTTCATATTTCACTATACTAATTCAACACTAATCCTTTAATGGGTTCCGGAGTAGCGTGCTACTTGCCAAAAAAAGCGCTTTAACACCCCATCAGGGGTAATAAGTGCTATTTAAATGCAAACCTTTTTCCCTCTTCTATCCCTTTGCTATCCTTCTCAATCCAAATAACTGATTAATATCCACCACTCAAATTACTTTCATACTTCACTATACTAATTCACCACTAATCCTTATGGGTTCCGGAGTAGCGTGCTACTCGCCGAAAAAAGCGCTTCAACACCCCATCAGGGGTAACAAGCGCTATATAAATGCAAACCTTTTTCCCTCTTCTATCCCTCTGCTATCCTTCTGAATCCAAATAACTGACTAACCTATCCACCACTCAAATTACTTTCATATTTCACTATACTAATTCAACACTAATCCTTTAATGGGTTCCGGAGTAGCGTGCTACTTGCCAAAAAAAGCGCTTTAACACCCCAGCAGGGGTAACAAGCGCTATATAAATGCAAACCTTTTTCCCTCTTCTATCCCTCTGCTATCCTTCTGAATCCAAATAACTGACTAACTTATCCACCACTCAAATTACTTTCATATTTCACTATACTAATTCAACACTAATCCTTTATGGGTTCCGGAGTAGCATGCTACTCGCCAAAAAAGTGCTTCAACGCCTCGTCAGGGGTAGTAAGCGCTATATAAATGCAATTACAATACAATACAATACCACTGTTCTCAAACCTCCCTGGTCAGACATGTTTCTTAGTAGACCTGCTAGCGCATGTCACACCACTTACATCCAATAGGGAAAGTGGCCAACATAATAATGTCATTGTTATGCAGCCAATACAAAACCCCAATTAGCCCCAAAACCACTACAACACTCAGCAGTGGTACATTCCCAACACTGCCATATCAGAATTTTTAAAATATCAAATAGCATTTACTTATCTGCGAAAAAATTAAAAACATGCCTTTCAAATGCATGATCATACATAAGGGATAGAGAAGTTCAGCCCCCGTATTCACGTATTGCTCATTCAGTTCAACTTTGATTTCCACTACCATAGCGCAGTAGTTGATCTGTCAGGATGTGCATGGGTATTACAGACAAGAACAATAGTGAGTAGGTCTAATCCCTATTATTTGATACTATTGACTAAGGAATGACAGAAGTAACTCATACCCACCTCTCTTGCCAACGATTTTAAAGATACTAGAATACCGTGTAACACTAATAACATTTTAGACATATACAGGTAGTCCTAGCTTGCTGTGTTAGAAAATACAAATACATTTCCTCCTAGTAAACCACACTGCTAATAGGTACCTTGAGACTGCAAAAGCAATGGGTTGATTAGTATCTGATTGCAAAATTCGACATGCCGGGGAATGCTGGGTGAAACCAAGGTTCTTGCAGATAGGGATCAGCCATTTAGCTCTAACCCTACTATACACTGGGCAGAAAAAAAGCATATGGGCCACAGTTTCCTTGATATAACCACAAGAAGGACAGGCCAACTCTTCCAGACCAGCAAAATCTACCCATTTTGACGTAAAAGTACGAAGTGGTAGAGTTCCATGCCTGAATTGTACATACAATTTGTTTGCCAGACTTGGTACTACTTTGTCAAGAAATGGTTCTGCAAAATAAGAATCCTTGACCAACATGAACGTGCTGGTTAGTGTACCCAGGGCCTGTGATGATAGTAAAAGATCTAACTAAAAACTCCTAAACCGCCTTTTAAGCTCCAGTTTCTGGTGTGCAAACCTAATCCCCCCTGGATCTTCCCCCAGTTTAACAAGACCCATGCTCAAAAGGGTCTCTCTTACATATTTAATCTTGGGGAAATTACCTGCCCTGAGGTAACTGAGTATTTCCTCCAGCCCACGACAATAGTGTGACAATTCTGGTGTGGCCCAAAGTTACCTCCAAAATATTATAGGTCTGACTGCAATTTTTTCAGAGATTGGCCTAAGTCCTAACTCAAACCCTAATGGGATCAAAGGTGTACTAACCGGGAGGCACAGCACTTGCCTCAAAAAACGATTTTCCACTCTTTGTAATGTTTTTGTGGACTTGTGCCCCCTAAGCTCGATAAGCTTGATAAGAATACAACAGAACTACTGGAGAAACTGGTCTAGAGAAGGACCCCTAATGGATCTTCAACAGCACCCCGACATGCTACTCCAGTTTAAGCCTTTGCTTTGAAATATGGAGGGCCCAGTCTAAGTTCTCGTCTAGGGTGATACCAAGGTATTCAAATAGGTGGACCTGTTCCAACGGGGTACCATTCAGCATCGGTTTAGAACTAGTAGTATGACACAGGTTAAAAACCATGAATTTTGTTTTACCAATGTTGATATCCAACCTCTATGTTTGCAAAAAGTGCTAAATGCATCCAGGATTTTCTGAATCCCCATCAGTGACTTGGATAAAAGAAGGGTATCATCAACGAACATGAGGGCCGGAACCCTCATGATAGCCAACTTGGGAGCATCATTGTCACAGATATTGAGGCAGGCAACCAAATCATTAATATACAGAGTAAAAAGGGTCCGGGCAAGGACACATCCCTGTCTAACGCCCCTACTCATAGGGAAGGGGTCTGTAACTTCTCCTAACCGCCAACATCGAACCTGAGCTAGATTCTGTTCATGCAGTCTCTCAATAATTTGGCGTAGATATATATAGGGACACCCAGGTCAGCAAGCACATTCCACAGTTTGTTTCTAGGAACCAAGTCAGATGCAGATCTGAGGTCTACAAATACCACATATAACCTGCCCTTCTCCAAAATAATGAATGTCCAATAGATCAACTGGTCAATCGTGGATGTACAAGCATGAAACCTTGCTTGCACAGGGCAGAGTGTGTTGCTGTCATCTATCCAGTTTTGTAGCCTTGGAAGAATAACTCTACTAAAGAGTTTCTGCATGGTATCAATAAGGCTGATAGGCCTGTAATTAGCTGGGTCCATTGGGCAGCCCTTCTTGTAAATGGGTAGGATTTCCGCCCCTGCCCATGAGGGTGGGGTGCGTAGCCCATTCAAGAAGGTGTTAAACATGACCGCAAGATATGGTGCCCAGACATCAATCTCGGTCAGATGTATGCATGTCATAACAGGGGGCCCACAGTTGTCAAGAGGCCTATCTATAACTGGCTGGGGGGTGTTCCTGGGCTGAGCCGCGTCTGTGCTCCCACCTGCAGAGGATACATTCAAGTTGGAGAAATGTGCTTTCCAGGCTTCAGCTGTAATGTTGCTTTCTATAGTAACTCTCCTCTCTTTGTCCCCGGTAGCTACTATATTCCAAAAGGTGGTCTGATCATTTTCCCTAGTGGCACCAAGAAGTGAATCCCACCTCTCTTGAACCCATTTCACTTTGGCTTTGCTCACAGCACTCTTGTAAGTGACTCTTGATGCTTGGATCTCACTTCTATCCTGTGCTCTGATTGCATTGATCAAAAAGAGTTTTGCAGTTCTACAATGGTTGTTAAACCATGAGGGTGGGCTCACCCTCGTTCCTAAGTGCCTAGATGCTTTAGAGAAGTGCTCTTTAAGTTTCTCAAAAAGATTATTATGCACTTTCCCTACCTTCACCAGGGAGGTGTCCATGCCCATATTAAGATCTATGTTACCAAGGGACCCAAGACTAGTCTCCACTAGGTAGTAAATGGACCTCACTGATTCCTGGGACTGAGCCACTTCACGCCAATGTATCCTACGCCTATTGGGAGCTAGTTGGTTCCTACCATCCAGGTGTGACACACGAGTCAGAGTTGGCCTAATATGGGGAAGGGCCAAACCCAACTCTAATGCGTTATGATCGCTGTCATGCCTGATTTTGACTGACAGATCGATCACATACAGCCAGAGTCTAAGGTCAACTAAGATATAATCAATTAGACTAGAGCTGGGGAATCTATTAAAGGTATGTTTTCCCTCCCTATCAGAACGAGATTTCCCATTACATGCACGAATACTTAGGTTCATTGTCAGGGCATTGAGTTGGAGAGCCAAAGCAGACCATTTCTTAATAGGACAAATAGTTAGAGTGGGAATAGACCACACTCTATCCTCCTCCATCACAAACTCACAGCAGGAGATGTACAGGGGCACAAACTGTCAGTTGAAGTCACCACCCACAATCTTCAAATTGCCCACTGGTAGTCCAGCCATATGGGTAGCAAGAAAACTTACTGTTGGGGACTCCTGCCCAATTGCCATAGGTCTAGACTATATATTTTATAAACATACTCTATGACCTGTAGGAAATAAAATAATAACACACAGGATAGCTCCTGATAAAGCCTCTGACCCTTCTACCGTACAACCCAAATGGCTGCCCACCCATGTCATCACCCCACCAGAGGGTCTGCCCCTACCACAAGAAACTGCAAAAAACGCAAACCCCGATCTCTGAACTTTAGATGTTAGCCAAGTTTCCTGGAAAAGATACACATAGTATGGGTCAATAAACATTCCCCAGTCAGGGTTATCTACCTTAGAACGTATACCTGCAACGTTCCATGATGAAATCTTCAGAGAAAGGTTTTGCTCAGTTGTATCTGACACCGCGTTTATACCCTCTACACTCCGGGAAAGCCTAGAATCGCCATAGGGTGGGATTGGACCAATAAAAGCACCATGAGAATCCACGCTTCTACCTAAAGAACATGCTGCAGTGCTACCTCTAACAGACTATAGAGAAGGAAATCCCTCCCCAGTGGTCACTGTACTATCCACAATAATCGGATCATGGGACAATCCAACTGAACCACTACTGAAGAACCTACCAGGGAGTTGCCCTGGGAGGCCTTGGATTCTAAACTAAAAGATTGAGTGGGTATAGAAACAAAGGTATTATCATTCTCTCGTTGGGATCCATTCTTATAACAGCTGTCAGCAATCTTGCTTAGATGACAAAAATACGAGGGACTTTTCTCATTGAAAAGTCAGTCTACTTGGTCAAGGAACCAAAACCTGTTAGATACTGACACATTGTAAAAACCATCCAAACCAGACAACCCATTGTGGGGAGCACGAAGACAGGCACGGTGCGGTTGCAGGGAGGGAATGGCTTCCTGACCCACACCTGGTTATTTTCAGCAATACAGTTGTCTAATGTAGAAAAGTCCCATTAGAAGCCATGTATGTGCTTTATTCAGAAAGGGTATCTCTATCACACACTGGATCTTCATATCCTTGTCAATTTTAAAATAGTTCTTAGGAATGGCTTTTCTAGTAATAGTTTCTATCAGATATCTCATTAAGTATTACCATACAGGTCTCTTTTCCCAGGTGCTGTATGTCTG
Source organism: Calotriton arnoldi (assembly GCA_963921515.1). Taxonomy (NCBI): domain Eukaryota; kingdom Metazoa; phylum Chordata; class Amphibia; order Caudata; family Salamandridae; genus Calotriton; species Calotriton arnoldi. The sequence continues at coordinate 46,840 of CAWUFW010008952.1, read as the reverse complement.
CCAAAAAGGCCACACAAAAGACTATAACCAAATAGTATTAAAAAAACAGTAGTAAGTTAACAATCAGATATAGGAACAAGATGGTCAGTAGGTAACATGTCCCTGCCTAGCTCTCTACAACCAGTTCTGCATCCATAACCTCCTGCTCCTGACTGTCCCATTCTACGTCATCTACATCTCCGTTGTTTTCAATTCTAAACTTCCTAAGTTATCCCCTTGCCTTTTTCATCAGCTGATCAGTGCATGTTTCCTCAGGTAGGGGTGCATGGTGCTTTCCCATTGAGGTATCAGTTGAAGGTTGCAGTTGCATAAGGGGAATACCTGGGGGTGGGGATGGTGGCATTGAAGTTGATTTACTGGTACCGACAAGAGCAAATGAAGTTGATATCTTCTGAGCTGTGTGAGGGTGAGTGATGGGAAGGTGGCTGGCTGGCAAGTGTTGCAGGTCCTTTTCACTGTGAATGTTACTTTCCCTGTACAGGGTGGGTGTTCTGTGGGTCTCTGTTGCATTGTTGCATACCTTCCACGCAGTCCAAATGCAAGTGGTGAACAGTGGGGCAGTTCTCCTAATGTTCATTGATTTCCTGGATGGCACATGGGAGAAGGTGCAAAGGTTGTGGCCTTGCCGGTAATGGGCCCTGTTGTGTAATCTCATTCCTGCTCATTTATCTGGCAGGTGGAGTGAATGACGGTTGATGTGAAGGATGGGTGACAGTGCACGGGGTTGACTGCGTTACCCGTTCGTGCTACCCATGTTTCTTGTCCTGTAGAGGAAAGATAACGCTGGAAGGATGTCCTAGTGGCAAACGTGTATTCAAAAATATTTTGGGGTTTACCCAAATTACCCTCCTATACCTGGGTAAAATACTACAAAAAGTAAGGAAAAAGAAAATGGCAAGGAGGAAAAAATATATCTATATCTACTCAATCATAGAGAACTTCATATTACCCTATTAACAGTACATAGTCCTGTCATTAATTCATATACCTTATTCAAAACAACAAATCACATACCACAGACACATTTTTGGAAAAATAATCATCATTATTTCTGTTTCTCTTTTAAAACATACAAACATACATGCAAAACAACATATACATCACAAATCAACAAAACAACAAAATTCATTAGTTCCTTCTACCCACTCAATTGAAAATTAATCAGTGTTTGCAGACTGAATAAAGGCAATCCACTGTGAGGTCGTCATCTATGCACACGAGGTTACCACCCCTCTAAAGACCTTAGTTCAAATGTGCTTTCAATCATAGGAAATTTTTATCAATTCCAGTTGGACTCCTCTTGTCATAAACTGTCGACGCGGACGCACTTCAGCCTTCATTTACATCTTGGCCTCCTCAGGACAAGGGTAAGGGAACAAACTTGAAGCAGACAAATGAAACTGACTGTAATCGGGGTAACAGGCAATCTGAAGTAAATTCACCAACATGTACAAACAATGATGAACAGGATTTTTCACTCCACTGTTTGCTTAAGGTCCTAATGCTACTCGTGGCACGCTAAATCCTCTACACCAATGCACTTAGGGCGTACCAGGCGTTCCTCACTCTTTCTGCCTCATCACAGATCTAAAGTCCGGTCTCCATTCAATCCGCCGGCAACTGTGCATTGGTGTAGAGGATTTAGCGTGCCGCGAGTAGCATTAGGACCTTAAGCAAACAGTGGAGTGAAAAATCCTGTTCATCATTGTTTGTACGTGTTGGTGAATTTACTTCAGATTGCCTGTTACCCCGATTTTAAGGTGATGTAACTAGTGGCTGGTTTATTGGAAATTGCCACAGGTTCGATTGAGTTGCCCAGAGGCTTACAGTCAGTTTCATTTGTCTGCTTCAAGTTTGTTCCCTTACCCTTGTCCCGAGGAGGCCAAGATGTAAATGAAGGCTGAAACGCGTCCGCGTGGACAGTTTATGACAAGAGGAGTCCAACTGGAATTGATAAAAATTTCCTATGATTGAAAGCATATTTGAACTAAGGTCTTTAGAGGGGTGGTAACCTTGTGTGCATAGATGACGACCTCACAGTGGATTGCCTTTATTCAGTCTGCAAACACTGATTAATTTTCAATTGAGTGGGTAGAAGGAACTAATGAATTTTGTTGTTTTGTTGATTTGTGATGTATATGTTGTTTTGCATGTATGTTTGTATGTTTTAAAAGAGAAACAAAAATAATGATTATTTTTCCAAAAATGTGTCTGTGGTATGTGATTTGTTGTTTTGAATAAGGTATATGAATTAATGACAGGACTATGTACTGTTCATAGGGTAATATGAAGTTCCCTATGATTGAGTAGATATAGATATATTTTTTCCTCCTTGCCATTTTCTTTTTCCTTACTTCTTGTGGCAAACGTGGGCTCTTTTTGTGAGCTGGTGCTCCTATTTGTTTGTCTGCTGGTTAGCAAGGATGATGGGTGGAATGGTAGATGGCATACATCATGGGGGTTGGCAAAGTGGTGATGGTTATGATGGCAGCATACCGTTTTTGTCTCTGCTTGATGGTGTACCAAGTTGCAAAGATTGTGGGTAGCACCAGTTGGAAGATCTGAAACTCTTTTGAAATACAAACGAGATGAATAATAATCATAAAAGAAGGCCCATTTTGATCACTTTAATTAGCTGCAGTAGAGATCTCACAAACATATTCTTACGTATAATATTTTGTATCGTAAGAAAAATGGCTAAATACCATCTGGAATTATAATAGTGAGTATAACATGCAGAGTATGAAAATACAACAGGGATTCTTCTGCCTACACTACCCAGACCAGAGACCACAAAGCCATTAAATAATTGTTCACTGCAGTTTGACACTATATACATTCCGTTCTTCTTTAGACTTGGCGATCTTTTATTCTAAAGTCCACAAAATCTATGTTGTGTTTTTGCTTATATTTTGAAAAAAATGTTTTAATCCATTATAACGTTTCTGCAAAAAATATAATCCGTGGTGCTGTTGCTAGTGTTTCGTATGATAATTCATTTGCTAATTTTAAGAATTTTCTTCGTGAAATGTTGATGATTGTGGGCATGCTTTAGACTCTGTGACTGCTGCAACCTCTCCTGGTGGTGTTGTTCCAGCATTTTGCTTTTCATCACAAACACGTCTTTTACATTGGATATGCTTACTGATTCCCTGGAGGCAGGCCAAGAATGACCAATGATAAATACGCCTTCCTTCAGCCCCAGTGATTTAGAACGTTTTTGCCATCATACTGCTGTTCTGTTTTTAGGTAAGCCTCTTGAACATTGTTCTGCACTTCAACTACACGGCCACATCACTGAATCCAACTATTTCTGGTTCTATTACTTTGGTTTTTGTATTTGCTTGGTTGTAGGGGCTGGATCCTGGACAGATTTAAAATCTGCATTCTCTGTTCTTGCTCAGTTTTTCCACTTACGTTCAGCACTATCCAGCATGTATACTGCAGAGTACCCCAGGGTTTGTTTCTGGCATCCATGTTGTTTAACCTGTACATTGAGCAGCTGGGATAGTTTAGTTGCCAGATTCAGCGTCTCAATTTAGCCGTAAGTCGATGACACCCAGTAAGCTGATGTTCATTGGTTAAGGGTCGGTGTTAGTGCAATAGAGAGCTGTATGCCTCTCCAATTTTTGAAGCTCTATCACCTTTTGTCTGTATTTCTCCCTTTATTTACGCTGCCTGTATGTAATGGATATGTGTTTGCTGTGTTAGTCTTTGTGTGAATGAGTGTTTGTAGTGTGATTTTTGCACCTTATAAGCTACGAAGCTGTTACATATGTTGTTATTTGAAATGGCACGCTGTTGTAAACATATGACTGGTACGTGAGCATGAATTAGAATGTAGTGGGAACATAAATAGCGGGATAGAGCTTAGTGGGGGCATTTGTAGACTAGGAGCTGTACATAAAGGTTGTGCTTGAGGAGAAGAATAAACTAGTGGGGATCAACACAATATCCTTCATGTGGCATCATTGTAGCATCATCACGCGTGCTGTCACATCACGCAATGCAGGCATTTTGAGTCAGGATTGCCCTGATTTTGAAACGTGACATTAAAGAAACCATGTTAACGGTGCTGCTCACACCCAATTATACTTGAAACGTGGAGCATCGGAGCATTTATATTGCAGTGATTACCTGTATTCGTCTTTTAATTAGCGCATTCACTGTGATGCGCACACCCAAGCAGAACTGGGACAGTCCATTTGTCAAGGATCCTCAGACTACGGTGAGTACATTTATCATTTTCTGATTTATACCCTGAGTGTATGACTGTAATTACCATAACTACTGACTGTTGTGATTGCCTTTATTGTTTGTAATTTTGTAATTGTATGAAAAATTAAGCATCACAATTTCAAGTATTGTTCCACCTCCTGTGTTTCTGTCAGTGCCTGGCAGCCTCCAAACTTGGGAAGCGGTGTTTCTTGCTTATGAGGACGTATTGGAAGGCGATGACTGTGGACCTGAAAGAAAATTGTCTCTATTAAATCATTGCTTAAGCGGGTTTGGGTTAAAAGAGTACAACACTTTACCAGACTTAATTAGTGCTAGCGATTTTGATGTTTATCAATATGATTCCAAGATATGGAAAGAAATGGACAAAAATAAATGTAGTTATGGAGAGATTTAAGTTATATTCCAGAAAACAAAATGTCAATGAACCTATTGAAGAATATGTTTCAAAGTTAGGGTCGCTTGCATCGACCTGTGATTTTGAGCACATTAACCATGAGCAAGAATTAGGAGATCAGATTCTAATGAAGACCAATAATAAGAAAATCCAGGAAAGGTTGTGGAATAGTGCTGACATGTCACTTAACACAGCCATTGAGATTGCTTAAGCAATAGAACATTCAGAAAAATGTGTAAATGAGATAAGGGGTTCACCCGGTGGTGAGATCCATGTTGTGGTGAAACATACTGATAAGTTCAAGAAACCCATGTTAAAAAAGGTAGAAACCAAGAGAACATCACTATCATACTATAGATGTGGGAATTTCTCTCATTTAGGTAATTCTAAGGGTTGTCTTGCCATAGACAAGGTATGCTCTAAATGCAATAAAAAAGGGCATTTCAGCAGAGTATGTAGATCCAATTTGTGGGAAAAAATTCAGTAAATGTATGCGAAAACTAATAAGAATGTATTGAGGATGTAGGACAAGATCCCAATACCGTACTGAATGTAAGTGATAGCTTGGGCAAAAGAGCGTGCCCGTTCTGCAATATTAACATTGATGGTAAACAAGTCCCTGTCCTGGTTGATTCTTGCTCTAGGTACACTATTATTGTTTAAGGCGTTACTGATGAATTAGGGCCTAATAAATGTTTACTGCCACCTGATATCTCTCCTGTGGGATATACAGGACATAAAATTGATTTAGCAGGATATTTTTGGGTCAGGTATTATTCCCAAGGCAGTTATGTCGAAGGAATATTGAAGACCATGCATGTGATTACAACAGCATGCAATTTCATAGAACAACATATATAACACATCTCTCCCAAAAGAAAAGAAAAAACGCATACAAATGCAAGCTTGTTTCAACATGTAATCATTAAATTTAGCAATGTTATTGCAGTATGTAGTCTTTAAACTTTACAGGTAATTTTTGTGTTCTACTACCAGTTGCACGTTAATTAATGACAACTTGCCTTGCTAAAAGAGATGGATTGGTTGACACACTTGTGGATTGTGTTACTTCTTTGTTTGTCTCAATCAAATATGCAATGATTGGTAGATAAAAAAAATTACTTCCATTTTCTCTAATTCCCACTTCATCTTCCCCTTGCCTTCCTTCTTCCTCTCTTTTCCCTCTGAATAAGGAAACACGACTGAGATTCCACACTGTGCCACCAACCACATGCACAACATTTTTAAACACTTCCACAACACTCACAGGATCTGACCAGCACGCTAATCCATTGCTTACTGGTGGGGATTTCTTGAGGCGACTAAATACCCACATTCACACCCATCTTGATGCGAACGCCTCTTCTCCTATCTATATCAAGTTTCATTTTATGTTTATAGCCCTCTGCCACCCTTTTTATATTTTTTAAGTCTACTTCAATATCATGACTCTTCTTGTTCTTCAACCACCATGTCACAAGACTAGTGCTTGGTTTACGCCCTCTCAACAACTCTAATGGGCCAATGTCAGTCACAGAATTGGGAGTGGCCCTATACGCCAAAAGCATTGGTTGTCTACCTTCATAACAGAAACCTTCACTATTATTTTCCTTATCGTGCACCTCTCCGTTTGGGCAACCACATTATTAATTGGTCTTCATTGACATAACACCCCTTAAGCCTGAAAATGCCCCCCAAGTTTGACTTATAGCAGTCACCCAACACACAATATAATACACTACCACCAATTTCATTCCTAAATGTTGTATCATCCGACACCCATCAATACTTGCCCAGGTATATATCAAATAATACCACTATTCCAGAAACAACTTTAATTTGTCCCCCCCCCCAAAAAAAAACTGCTAAACAGAAACCTGACTCCATCCTTGCACAACATGGCACCAAAGTCAAATAGTTAGGAAAGCGCTCCCAACTCAACTGCACTTTCTCCACACCACTCCCACATTTAATCGCAAGCCATTCAGATAAAGGTAGTTTAAATACAGCACACCCCCATGTACATAATATCACATCTATACTGGAACGGCAAAATATAACCGGCGACCCAGCTCAGGAAAAAATCACAAAGGCCTCTAGCACACCCAACCATACACCTAACACAAAGCGAGGATTTTCACTTGGATCAAACTCATCTTGCTATCATATTAAGCAATACAAACCATTGGTCAACTAGGCTTTTAACAGCCATTCATGACCACACACAACAAGGCAACAATACACAACCAACTTGATGGAAATCCCAGAGCCATACAATATGAAGATCAGATGAGAAAGTGCTATGATGCATTGCTAATGCTAGAAGCGCAGTGGAAATGTAATGATGCAACATTAAAGTTCTTGAAGGATTTCTAAGAGAAATACTAATACATTCAAAGGAACTTAGTAACAAAGTCCCATATTGCTAGCAGGTGATCAAACATATTTCAAAGTTGGGCTTGCCAAAAGCGAAAGATCAATGCCTTCATTGTGAGTTCCCTGCTAAACACGATTTGAGCAGAAACTGAAGCTTGCGCATGAATGGGTATTACAATCATACCTAAACTTCGCACTGACCGGGCAGTTCTTCCTTGCACAAGTCTCACCAGGTAATACCTGCTGAAATTTGTGCTGGTGAGAATGCAATATATTAAGGTTTTGCAGCTTAGAACAGTGGAAAAAGGCAGCATTACCACTTTATCTTCCATTCTGACCATTATATTCTGTAATGAGGTGATAATATTACATCAGTGAAAAAATGAACCTAGAAGTATTGGTTATTTACCATGCAGTATTACTACTTCATTTTATCGGTAAACTTATAATGAACTCGCTAGATTTCATTGCAATTTATTTTTGGTGGCCAGATATAAGGTGATATGCAACAGATTTCATTTGTTCCTGAAGAACAGTCATTATGGAATAGCTCACTTTTAAACCAAAATGTATGGTATCTTTATTACTGAAAGAATTTCAGGCTACGAAAATAATACACAGTATCCACAGGAAGTTAAGTGTAATCAGTGTCAACAACCTGATTACATATTTGGCGGATGGCCTGTGCACCACCAGATTGACAGAGTAAATTACTCCGTTGCTCTGCCTGCCAAATTTTGAAATGTCCACTGACCCAGCGGACATTTCGAGCATTGTTAGGAACTACCGTCACAGCAGTTCCTGTCAATGCATTGTAAATTTGATGGACAGCTCTGCCAACATGACGGAGCCATAAGTCAAACTTACAATTTATTTTAATCTAAAAAAAAAAAAGAGGGGATTTTCTTTTTGAAGAAAAAAAAATGCCCCCCCCTTGTCAGGAATATTTACTCCCCTAGCGAGGGGGGACATTGAGCACTTTTCACTGCCCCTTACCACCAGGGTTTTGCTAGCGTGGATAGGCATTAAAAAATGGCTGTATGCTCAACCATTCAAATTAGAGTGGTGGACATACATCCAAACCTCTGGCGGCCCTTACTCCATCTGGCCTTCGTGGTAGTCTCTGCCGTCTCCAAACGATGGTCTGCCCGAATTTAAATCGGGCAGGCAGACCATTATTTTGGCAGGGAGGGAACTCTTGCATCCTGCTTTTGAAAAAATACATTTGTTAAAAAACAAATGCACAAGAAAAAATGCCATGGCATAAACCATGTATACACATGCACAAAGTGTAATTAGGTGTTTATTACTATTTTGGAAAGATGGTAAGGGCATCATGATTCACTTTAGGCTTTGGGCAGACGGACCATTATGTTGGCGGGGAAGGAACTCCGTCGCTATTGCACAAATTGAGCCCCTTGCATCCTGCTTTTAAAAAAATACATTTGTTAAAATAAATGCACATGAAAAAATTTCATGGCATAAACCTTGTATGCAAATGCGCAGAATGTAATATGCTGTTTATTATTATTGTTGAAGGATGGGAAGGGCATCATGATTCACTTTAGGCTTTGCCTCTTGGGTGTGAAGGCCTTCCCCACACTCAACAATGCTAATCAGTAGCGGTTGCGGGTATTGTGAAGTGGTGAGCCGGGGGGGAGAGTGGGGGGATCCACACTAAAGAAAAAATATATAAATATTAAAATTACACTTACCTGCTCCAATGGCTGCCGCCTTCCTCCCACTCCTCGCCTCCCGGACGTCTAGGAACTGCTGCGCACTGCGCAGGCTCCCAGCTCCCAACCCAAGCGCTGCTCACCTGCTGGGAAGGCTATTCTCAGCAGGTGAGCAGCACTGTAATTGGTCTGAGCGCCTCGATTCGGCGCTCAGACTTGGACTGGGTGCCTGTGTTGGTTTCTCCACCCAGCTGTACAACACAGCTAGATGGAGAAAGGCTAAGTGCGCATGACGGTTTGGTTGGCCCCAGAGGGTCGGCCAAACCGTCATGCCCACTTGGCACAGCCCACTACTCCCCCTCCTATCTGGTGCTGCAGCTGCAGTGTCAGTATGAATGGCCCCGTCCCTCCCTTGAGCCGAGCCTGTACGACAACAAATAAAATGATAATAAAAATGTTTTATTATCATTTTATTTTTGTTGTTTGCCTCTGCTGGCTTTCAGCAGGGGGGGCGACCTTCCACCGCCATAACGTAGGAGCCGCCCTGAGTAATAAACAGCACATCACACTCTCTACATCCAGATATTTACTGTATATTATGTCTTCATATATAGTGTTCCAGTATCACAAGGCATTTAGACGCTCTGCATATAACTCGACGTTTTACATGCAAACAGAAAAGACCAGGAAGAACTGATTCAAATAAATAGTGATTACACATGGGGTGGAATTGCTGCATAGGTAGACCCCAGGGTGTGTATATTTGCATCTTTTTTTCTTTAAATAAATTAAAAGAAATACAAAAAGAAAAAAAACGAGATACAGAAATCTGTCTCCACTACTTCCAGAAGAAGCCTAGTTATCCTCATTCTACCTTCCTCTGTAAGTTGCCTGCAGTAAGATATGCGGGTTCGATTTTAGGAAGCATTGCCTATATATCAAGAGCTAGTTCAAGACACCCTCTGATTACAGCTACCTCGGCTTGGGGGTTCACCAGCCTTTCGTGACCGGCACTTCATGGGTTTGCAGAAGAAGGTCTGCAGGGAGGTGTTTCTTCTCCTTTGAATAGAAAGTTATGTCGTTGTGAAGAATGAACATAAATTCAAAAGTAGCTTTTTCTCTTAAAGATAACTTCTTCTACTTCCACTCCAGCCTAATGCACCTCGAGCAGAGTAATTGCCACAGGCTGTCTCACGCGGAGAGCCCACATCAAGTCAGGACACTGAAGTTGCTCTAAATCGATGTTGGCGCCAGTGGCTCTCAGACAACCTACTTTTGATTAAACTGCCGAAGTGAGGGGAAAATGCAAGATAAAAAGCAAGGCCCCTTCTTTGAAAACATGCTCATTCTTTCAAATGTTCGTCTTTTTCATTTTTTTAAACTTACTTTCTTTTAATTTTACTTTATTTTCAAAGCCTAATTTCTATTGAGTTACATCCCTTGACTTAAAATCTCAGATTGCGGTTCGGCACCACCTCTGCATACACGGCAATGCTTCTGAGGCAATTTTCTAAGGCGTCTCACACTCCATTAACATTTATTACTGATTTCTCCCTTCATTCACCTTTTGCATGTTTTCAAAGCTGTTAGAGTGCCTATTGGATGACTTACCCAGTTACACGCTCGCTGCTGAGCTATGCGCTGATCTACAGGTGATGAGGTTATTTATAAGGAAGATTTTAGCATTAAATATATGCACGAATTATTTTATGTATAAACATTCTCTGGCAGTATTATTTTGACCCACTAAACTAAAAACATTTTTTTGTTAAATCTGCTAATCCTACCACAATTTCTATGACAAGTGTGGTAGTTCCTTAACTGTGCGGTCCAGCTGCAGCCACAGAATCACTTAATTGCACTTGCCCCGACCTTTAACCAGTCAACAGTCTAATCATGAAAGCTAAACAAAACCTTAAAATTCTGATTTCATTCAGTGCCCATTGGTAGCTGCAACTTGAAGAGGACAGTTTTAAAAATGTAATTGATCTACCAGCAGAATGTATTTTTTAACGACAGAAAGGGTTTTTCTTTCTAAACTTCCACATACTTAACGACATAATTGAGCATTAGTCTCTTCTTTTTATTGCAGACAAGCAGTCTGCAAAGTCCAGTAGTTCACTTACTGTTGTCAATAAACATTTCCCTGTTTACAAACCACTTGGCTTTCGACCTCATGTTGGCATGAGAAATTCTTGATGGCAATATTGAACTATAGCACATGGTTACATGTTATGTATTCTTTCTCTCACAATCTCTCTTTCCTTCTTTCTCTTTATATATATATATATATATATATATATTACCTACTGGCAGTCGCCAGTAGGTAGTTATAGTTAGGACCTATTTTCCATAGGAAAATCATTTTTTGTTTTCTCAATAACTTTGACGTCGTTTGACGAATCATCGCGAAATTTTCAAAACTAGTGGGGCGCTCCGGTCAGCTCCTGTCTTGAAAGTTTCGGGGTGATTCGTCAAGCGAGGCCGAGAAAAAGGGGGTCCCAAAGCGTGTTTTCTCTATGTTATTTTCCATAGGAAACTTTAGACACGGCTACAGCCCGAACTGCTGAACGGAATTACACCAAATTTTGCAAAAAGGTAGCCCTTGGTTCAGAAAGAGTCCTTTTTGTTAAATGGTGTAAATCCGTTCAGTAGTTCCTGAGAAATTAAAAAAATAGAGGTCGGAAAATCAATTTCCCATAGGAAACTTTAGCCAAGGCTACAGCCCGAACTGCTGAACGTAATTACACCAAATTTGGCAAAAAAGTAGTGCTTGGTTCAGAAAGCGTCCTTTTTTTAAATGGTGTAAATCCGTTCAGTATTTGCTGAGAAATTCAAAAAATAAAAGTTTCGATATATAGGGACGCGGTGGATTCGCGAACCCTCCCGACCACGAGCTTCACTGTGATTGGCTGCCAACACTCCAAACCAGAAAGTGTTGGCAGCCATCTTATGAACCGAGTCACAAGAAAACAGTAAAACAAAGGTGAAAAAAAAGAAAAGGGGGCAGGGTAGAAACACCCTGACCCCCCAGGCCTGCTCAGGCGGTCCCACAAGGACCCCCTGGGCCAAAAAAAGCATTTAAAAAAAAAATTTAGGCGAAATTTGCGCTGGGGTCGCGAATCCCGCCGAAATTTAAAAAAAAAATGAAGCGCGGACTCCCGCGCTTCATTTAATTGAGGCCCCCGGGTGGGCCAGGTCCCGGGGGCATTGCCAAAAAATATATGCGGGGGCCCATGGGGCCCCCGCAGTCCACCGCCACCCCCGGGGCTTGTTTTAAATAATGTGCGGGAGGGCACTCAGTCCTCCCGCAGCCCCGGGGACCGCCACCCCCCGGGGCTTGCTTTAAATAATGTGCGAGAGGGCACTCGGTCCTCCCGCAGCCCCGGGGACCGCCACCCCGGGGCTTGCTTTAAATAATGTGCGGGAGGGCACTCGGCCCTCCCGCAGCCCCGGGGACCGCCACCCCCGGGGCTTGCTTTAAATAATGTGCGGGAGGGCACTCAGCCCTCCCGCAGCCCCGGGACCGCCACCCCCGGGGCTTGCTTTAAATAATGTGCAGGAGGGCACTCAGCCCTCCCGCAGCCCCGGGACCGCCACCCCCAGGGCTTGCTTTAAATAATATGCGGGAGGGCACTCAGCCCTCCCGCAGCCCCGGGGACCGCCACCCCCGGGGCTTCCTTTTTAATGTGTGGGGGGGCCTCCAAGGCCCCCAAGCCACGAGGACCGCCACTCCCGGGGCTTTTCTTAATTATTCGCGGGGGCACACGGCCCCCCGCTGCCCCGGGGAACGCCATCCCCGGGGCTTTTTTAAGAAAAAAAATAAACCTGTGTGGGGGGTCGAGCCCCCCCACACGCCCCAGGGACCGCCACCTCCCCGGGGCACTAATTATGTAAATTTGGGGGTCCATTACGGAGCCCCGGGGACCACCACCTCCCCGGGGCTTTAAATAGTAGGGAGGGGGGCGGCGCGGTCCCCCTCCTGGAGCCATCCATGGCCCTGGGGACCGCCGGCTCCTGCAGTGTCCCGGGGTGCCCACCCCCGGGTCATTGCTGTTTGCTATGACAGGGCGCCCTGTCATAGCAAACTTGCTTTGGATTTTGGAAGAGAGAGCAGGGAAACCTGCTCTCTCTTCCAAAATCCAAAGCAGATTGCTTTTCCACACGGGGAGCTGCATGTCAACAGCTTCCCGTGTGGAAAAGCAATGCCGGCTCCCGCAGGAGGCGGGGAGCCAGCGGGACCGTGGGGGCATTGAGGCTCCCCCCACGGTCCCCAACAGATAGGGCTGGCCCCGGGGGACGGGGTCCCCGGGGCTAGAAGTGGCCCGGGAGGGGGGCCGCGCGGGCCCCCCTCCCCAAAAAATAAAAAAATAAAAAATAAAGGCCGGTCCCGGGGGATGGGGTCCCCGGAGCCCCCCCTCCTTAAATAAATACATATATGTGGCCATGCCCCGGGGGATGGGGTCCCCGGGGCCGGAGTGGCCACGGGAGGAGGCCCACGCGGCCCCCTTCCCGTTTAGATTTTTTTTTTTTTTTAAAAGGGGTCAGGCCCAAAAAAAGAAAAGAAGGGGGCCACCCAGCCCCTTCTAAAAAAAAAAATTTTAAAAAGACCGGCATCGTGCCGGAGGCCCCGCCCCTCCCAGCAACAGTCTGCAAACGCGCCCTGTGGTGCGTTTTAAGATGGGGAATTAATTCCCCTTCAATACTGGGGGTCCCTGGGGGCCAACTAGCCCACCAGGTACCTCCAGTATGCGCCACAGGGCTGCCTTGCAGAGAGGTGGTCCGAGGCCACGCCCCTTTTTACACCTCTCTGCAACGCAGCTCTGTGGCGCTTACTGGAGATACCTGGTGGGCTAGTTGGACCCCAGGGACCCTCAGGACTCAAGGGGATTTAATCCCCCAATTTACAACGCACCAGGGGGCGCGTTTGCACAGTGGTGCAGGGAGGGGGCGTGGCCTGATATGACAAGTGTGCAAACGCGCCCTGTGGCGCGTTTTAAGTTGGAGGATTAAGTCCCCTTCAATCCTAAGAGTCCTTGGGGGCCAACTAGCCCACCAGGTACCTCCAGTAAGCGCCAGGGAGCTGTGTTGCAGAGTGGTGGTCCAAGGCCACGCCCCCTTTTTATACCACTCTGCAACGCAGCTCTGTGGCACTTACTGGAGGTAGCTGGTGGGCTAGTTGGCCCTCAGGGACCCTCAGGATTCAAGGAGACTTAATCACCCAACTTAAAACGTGCCACAGGGCGCGTTTGCACACTTGTCACATCAGGCCCCGCCCCCCTCCCTGCACCACAGTGCAAATGCACCCTGTGGCGTGTTTTAAGTTGGAGGATTAATTCCCCTTCAATCCTGAGGATCCCTGGGGGCCAACTAGTCCACAAGGGTACCTCTTGTAAATGCCACAGGGCTGTGTTGCAGAGAGGTGCTCCAAGGCCACACCCCTTTTTACACCACTCTGCAAACGCGGCTTCTGGTGCACTGCTGGTGGGGCGATGAGGTCCTCTTGTGTCCTGAGGACCTCAAGACACAAGTGGACTTCATCCTCTGAGCAGCAGTGCGCCAGAAGCCGCGTTTGCAGCGTGGTGTAAAATGGGGCGTGGCACACACCAATACCAGTTAGTACATACCCACTCACTAATTCCTACGTCTACACACACATCCACTTATTCACCCATACAGTCACTCATACATGCAGGCAGCCATCCATACGGCATTATCATATGCACTCACATATCTATCCAGACACTCACACACTGCCACTCATTCATAGAGTTATTCACACACCTAGTCAGTCATGCAAAGAATCAATCACACTCCCACTTACTCACCTGTACAGTTATACACACACCACCTCACTTATTTAAACATATACTAACACATACTTACACTCTTCTACAATAACTAATACAAGCACACACTGATCCATACAGCCACTCTCACAATCACTCACTCTCACATATAGTCATTTATACACTCCAACACTCACATATACTGCCTTTCACATATGCAGTTACTCACACATGTACCTCTGAGGCATCCATTCACTCACCAACACACCCATACACACACTCACCCACCCATACAGCTCTTCACAGATGCACTCTTGAACCCATACACCCAGTGAATCATCCACTCACACATCTATGCACAGAGTTACACCCCCCACCCACTCACACAGACACTCAGGCACCCATACAGATACTCAGACAACCAATCAATAACCCATATGGATCCTCTTTTAGCTACTCACCAACCCATGCAACCGCTTACACACCAACTGACAAACTAAACTGTGTGAATGTCTGTATCAGTCACTAACACATGCATTCAGTAAGACACAATTAATCACTCACTTATACAGTCAGTCACACACCAACTAAATCATCCATGCAGACACTTATACACCCATTCATTCTTCAATAAACCTTGGCATATATATAAAACATATTTAAATTTTATAGAAACACTCAGTCACTGGATTATGTCATCAGTGATGTCATCAGTGATGTCATTTGAGATGTCATCAGTGATGACATCAGTGATGTCACTGACCATGTCATGAATGATGTAATATGTGACGTCATCAGCAGTGCATTGCGGGTGCGCGAGTTATAGTTAGCTCAACTAACTATAACAGTGGAATTTCTATGGTTTTGTAAGAGTGAAATGTCCAGCTAACTATAACGTCCCTGAAACCTATGGTTTTTTCGGTGAATTTCTAAGGTTTTTTAAATGCTAATTTCTAACTATAACGTACCTGAAACCTATGGTTTTTTCAGTGAATATATATATATATATATTCAGTGAAAAAACCATAGGTTTTAGGGACAGTTATAGTTAGTTGGACATTTCACTCGTACAAAACCATAGAAATTCCCCCGTTATAGTTAGTTCAGCTAACTATAACTCGCGCCCCGCAATGCACTGCTGATGACGTCACATATTACATCACTCATGACATGGTCAGTGACATCACTGATGACATCACTGATGACATCTCAAATGACATCACTGATGACATCACTGATGACATCATCCAGTGACTGTGTGTTTCTGTAAAGTTTAAATATGTTTAATATATATAGGGAAAGGTGTATTGAAGAATGAGTGGGTGTATAAGTGTCTGAATGGATGATTTAGTACGTGAGTGACTGACTCTACAAGTGAGTGATTAAACGTATCTTACTGAATGCATGGGTTAGTGACTAAACTGTGTGAATGTCTGTATCCGTCTGTTTGTTGGTGTGTAAGTGGATGCATGGATTTGCGAATAGCTACATGAGTGTCTATATGGGTTATTGATTGGTTCTCTGAGTATCTGTATGGCTGCCTGAGTGTTTGTGTGGGTGGGGTGTGTGTGACTCTGTACATAGATGTGTGAGTGGGTGATTCACTGGGTGCATGATTTCAAGAGTGCATCTGTGATGGACTGCTTGGGTGGGTGAGTGTGTGTATGGGTGTGTTAGTGAGTGAATGTATATCTCAGTGGTACATGTGCGAGTAACTACATATGTAAAAGGCAGTATATATGTGTGTTAGAGTATTTAAATGGCTATAAGTGAGAGTGTGTGATAGTGAGAGTGGCTGTATGGATGCGTGTTTGCTTGTATCAGTTATTGTATAAGAGCGTAAGAATGTGCTAGTATTTGTATGAGTAAGTGAGCTGGTGTGTGTATAACTGTATAGGTGAGTAAATGGGTGTGTGATTAATTTTTGCATGACTGACTAGGTGTGTGAGTACCTCTATGGATGAGTGGCGGTGTGTGAGTGTTTTAGTAGGTGTATGAGTGCATATGATAGTCCTGTACTGAGTGACTGTAAGTATGAGTGACTGTACGGGTGAGTGAGTGGATGTGTGTGTAGACCTAAGAATCAGTGAGTGGGTATGTAGTTATTGGTGTTGGAGTGTCTATGGTTTTGAGAATGGCAGTCTGTAATTTAGAGTGGGTATATCAAAAGTTATATTAGGGTGTGAGAAGATGCATGAAATTATCACATGGATGATGTCATCAGTGATGTCATCAGTGATGTCATCAGTGATGTCACTGACCATGTCATGAGTGATGTAATATGTGACGTCATCAGCAGTGCATTGCAGGGGCGCGAGTTATAGTTAGCTGAACTAACTATAACGGGGGAATTTCTATGGTTTTGTACGAGTGAAATGTCCAACTAACTATAACTGTCCCTAAAACCTATGGTTTTTTCAGTGAATTTCAAAGGTTTTTTAAATGCTAATTTCTAACTATAACGTGTCTGAAACCTATGGTTTTTTCAGTGAATTTCAAAGGTTTTTTAAATGCTAATTTCTAACTATAACGTGCCTGAAACCTATGATTTTTTAAGTGAATTTCAAAGGTTTTTTAAATGCTAGTTTCTAACTATGCCTACAGAGGTAGGACATGTGAAGAAAGAAGAAAAAACACACAGAAAGAAGCAAAAGATGTGCAGAAAGAACCACCAGAGAAGCAGAAAGAGGCCTTGTTGCAAAATCATCCTGGGCCCACAACTTTTTCAGACGGGTACTGGTGGTAACTGACTCTGACTAACCAGAGCCAGTGCTATGCTAAAAGACACTTAGAATACAGTGAAAACACCTACATACACTAGGGAACAATATGCGTTGGGGTACCCCTGTGATTAGCATGACCTCCTCTGCAAGTCCCTAGAACATAATAGGGCAGGGGGATTAAAACTACCTCTTAAAACGCGGTACAGGGCGCGTTTGCACAGTGGTGAAGGGAGGGGGCCTGAGGTGACATGTGTGCAAGCGCGCCCGTGGCGCGTTTTAAGTTGCGGGATTAAGTCCCCTTGAATCCTGAGGGTCCCTGGGGCCCAACTAGCCCCCAGGTACCTACAGTTAGGACCACAGAGCTGAGTTGCAGAGAGGCGTTCCGAGGCCACGCACCTTTTTCACCTCTCTGCAACGCAACTCTGTTGTGCTTACTGAAGGTACCTGGTGGGCTAGTTGGCCCCCAGGGTCCCTCAGGATTCAAAGGGAATTAATTCCCCAACTTAAAACGCACCACAGGGCGTGTTTGCGCACATGTCACCTGAGGCCCCGCCCCCTCCCTTCACCACTGTGCAAACGCGCCCCGTGGAGCGTTTTAAGTTGGGGGATTAGGTCACCTTGAATCCTGAGGGTCCCTGGGGCCCAACTAGCCCACCAGGTACTTCGAGTAAGCACCACAGGCCTGCGGTGCAACGCCTGTAACAAATTGTGCAGTTGTGTTTAGGTAGTGAAGAGGGTCGTGCTGGGGGTAGTGTTTTAGGGTTTAGGGTAGTGCAGTGGTGTTTGTGTAGTGTAGGGGGTCATGCTGGGGGTAGATTTAGGGTTTAGGGTAGTGCAGTGGTGTTTGGGTAGTGTAGGGAGTCGTGCTGGGGGAGTGTTTTAGGGTTTAGGGTAGTGCAGTGGTGTTTGGGTAGTGTAGGGGGTCGTGCTGGGGGTAGTGTTTTAGGGTTAAGGATAGTGCAGTGGTGTTTGGGTAGTGTAGGGGGTCGTGCTGGGGGTAATGATTTAGGGTAGTGCAGTGGTGTTTGGGTAGTGTAGGGGTACTGCTGGGGGTAGTGTTTTAGGGTTTAGGGTAGTGCAATGGTGTTTGGGTAGTGTAGAGGGTACTGCTGGGGGTAGTGTTTTAGGGTTTAGGGTAGTGCAGTGGTGTTTGGGTAGTGTAGGGGGTACTGCAGGGGGTAGTGTTTTAGGGTTTAGGGTAGTGCAGTGGTGTTTGGGTAGTGTAGGGGTTCGTGCTGGGGGTAGTTTTTTAGGGTTTAGGGTAGTGCAGTGGTGTCTGTGTAGTGTAGGGGGTAGTGTTTTAGGGTTTAGGGTAGTGCAGTGGTGTTTGTGTAGTGTAGGAGGTCGTGTTTTACGGTTTAGGGTAGTGCAGTGGTCTTTGGATAGTGTAGGGAGTTGAGCGGGGGTAGTGTTTTAGGATTTAGGGTAGTGCAGTGGTCTTTGGGTAGTGTAGGGGTCGTGCGGGGGTAGTGTTTTAGGGATTAGGGTAGTGCATTGGTGTTTGGGTAGTGTAGGGGGTCATGCGGGGGTAGTGTTTTAGGGTTTAGGGCAGTGCAGTGGTGTTTGGGTAGTGTAGGGGGTCGTGCTGGGGAGAGTGTTTTAGGGTTTAGGGCAGTGCAGTGGTGTTCGGGTAGTGTAGGGGGTCGTGCTGGGGGAGTGTTTTAGGGTTTAGGGCAGTGCAGTGGTGTTCGGGTAGTGTAGGGGGTCGTGTTTGAGGGTTTAGGGCAGTGCAGTCGTGTTCGGGTAGTGTAGGGGGTGATGCTGGGGGAGTATTTTAGGGTTTAGGGTAGTGCAGTGGTGTTCGGGTAGTGTAGGGGGTCGTGCTGGGGGTAGTGTTCTAGGGTTTAGGGCAGTGCAGTGGTGTTCGGGCAGTGTAGGGGGTCGTGCTGGGGGTGGTGTTTTAGGGTTTAGGGCAGTGCAGTGGTGTTGGGGCAGTGTAGGGGGTCGTGCTGGGGGTGGTGTTTCAGGGTTTAGGGCAGTGCAGTGGTGTTCGGGCAGTGTAGGGGGTGGTGTTTCAGGGTTTAGGGCAGTGGTGTTCGGGCAGTGTAGGGGGTCGTGCTGGGGGTGGTGTTTCAGGGTTTGGGGCAGTGCAGTGGTGTTCGAGCAGTAAAGTGGGTCGTGCTGGGGGTGGTGTTTCAGGGTTTAGGGCAGTGCAGTGTTGTTCGGGCAGTGTAGGGGGCGGTGCAGGGGTGGTGTTTCAGGGTTTAGGGCAGTGCAGTGGTGTTCGGGCAGTGTAGGGGGTGGTGCAGGGGGTGGTGTTTCAGGGTTTAGGGCAGTGCAGTGGTGTTCGGGCAGTGTAGGGGGTGGTGCAGGGGTGGTGTTTCAGGGTTTAGGGCAGTGCAGTGGTGTTCGGGCAGTGTAGGGTGTCGTGCTGAGGGGTGGTGTTTCAGGGTTTAGGGCAGTGCATTGGTGTTCGGGCAGTGTAGGGGGTGGTGCAGGGGTGGTGTTTCAGGGTTTAGGGCAGTGCAGTGGTGTTCGGGCAGTGTAGGGTGTCGTGCTGAGGGGTGGTGTTTCAGGGTTTAGGGCAGTGCATTGGTGTTCGGGCAGTGTAGGGGGTCGTGCAGGGGTGGTGTTTCAGGGTTTAGGGCAGTGCAGTGGTGTTTGGGCAGTGTAGGGGGTCGTGCAGGGGTGGTGTTTCAGGGTTTAGGGCAGTGCAGTGGTGTTCGGCCAGTGTAGGTGGTCTTGCTGGGGGTGGTGTTTCAGGGTTTAGTGCAGTGGTGTTCCGGCAGTGTAGGGGGTCTTGCAGGGGTGGTGTTTCAGGGTTTAGGGCAGTGCAGTGGTGTTTGGGCAGTGTAGGGGGTCGTGCTGGGGGTGGTGTTTCAGGGTTTAGGGCAGTGCAGTGCAGTGGTGTTCGGGCAGTGTAGGGTGTCATGTTGAGGGGTGGTGTTTCAGGGTTTAGGGCAGTGCAGTGGTGTTCGGGCAGTGTAGGGGGTCATGCAGGGGGTGGTGTTTCAGGGTTTAGGGCAGTGCAGTGGTGTTTGGGCAGTGTAGGGGGTCGTGCAGCGGGTGGTGTTTCAGGGTTTAGGGCAGTGCAGTGGTGTTCGGCCAGTGTAGGTGGTCTTGCTGGGGGTGGTGTTTCAGGGTTTAGTGCAGTGGTGTTCGGGCATTGTAGGGGGTCTTGCTGGGGCTGGTGTTTCAGGGTTTAGGGCAGTGCAGTAGTGTTCGGGCAGTGTAGGGGGTCGTGCTGGGGCTGGTGTTTTAGGGTTTAGGGCAGTGCAGTGGTGTTCGGGCAGTGTAGGGGGTCGTGCTGGGGCTGGTGTTTCAGGGTTTAGGGCAGTGCAGTGGTTTTCAGGCAGTGTAGGCGGTCGTGCTGGGGCTGGTGTTTCAGGGTTTAGGGCAGTGCAGTGGTGTTCGGGCAGTGTACGGGGTTGTGCTGGGGCTGGTGTTTCAGGGTTTAGGGCAGTGCAGTGGTGTTTGGGCAGTGTAGGGGGTCGTCGTGGGGGGTGGTGTTTCAGGGTTTAGGGCAGTGCAGTGGTGTTCGGGCAGTGTAGGGGGTCGTGCTGGGGCTGGTGTTTCAGGGTTTAGGGTAGTGCAGTGGTGTTCGGGCAGTGTAGGGGGTCGTGCTGGGGCTGGTGTTTCAGGGTTTTGGGCAGAGCAGTGGTGTTCGGGCAGTGTAGGGGGTCGTGCTGGGGGTGGTGTTTCAGGGTTTAGGGCAGTGCAGTGGTGTTCGGGCAGTGTAGGGGGTCTTGCTGGGGGTGGTGTTTCAGGGTTTAGGGCAGTGGTGTTCGGGCAGTGTAGGGGGTCTTGCTGGGGGTGATGTTTCAGGGTTTAGGGAAGTGCAGTGGTGTTCGGGCAGTGTAGGGGGTCTTGCTGGGGGTAGTGTTTCAGGGTTTAGGGCAGTGCAGTGGTGTTCGTGCAGTGTAGGGGGTCATGCTGGGGGTGGTGTTTCAGGGTTTAGGGCAGTGCAGTGGTGTTCGTGCAGTGTAGGGGTTCGTGCAGGGGGTGGTGTTTCAGGGTTTAGGGCAGTGCAGTGGTGTTTGGGCAGTGTAGGGGGTCGTGCTGGGGGTGGTGTTTCAGGGCTTAGGGCAGTGCAGTGGTGTTCGGGCAGTGTAGGGGGTCGGGCAGGGTGTGGTGTTTCAGGGTTTAGGGCAGTGCAGTGGTGTTCGGGCAGTGTAGGGGGTCATGCTGGGGCTGGTATTTCAGGGTTTAGGGCAGTGCAGTGGTGTTTGGGCAGTGTAGGGGGTCTTGCTGGGGGTGGTGTTTCAGGGTTTAGAGCAGTGGTGTTCGGGCAGTGTAGGGGGTCTTGCTGGGGGTGATGTTTCAGGGTTTAGGGCAGTGCAGTGGTGTTCGGGCAGTGTAGGGGTCTTGCTGGGGTTAGAGTTTCAGGGTTTAGGGCAGTGCAGTGGTGTTCGTGCAGTGTAGGGGGTCGTGCTGGGGATGGTGTTTCAGGGTTTAGGGCAGAGCAGTAGTGTTCGGGCAGTGTAGGGGGTCGTGCAGGGGGTGGTGTTTCAGGGTTTAGGGCAGTGCAGTGGTGTTCGGGCAGTGTAGGGGGTCGTGCTGGGGGTGGTGTTTCAGGGTTTAGGGCAGTGCAGTGGTGTTCAAGCAGTGTAGGGGGTCGTGCTGAGGCTGGTGTTTCACGGTTTAGGGCAGTGCAGTGGTGTTCGGGCAGTGTAGGGGGTCGTGCTGGGGCTGGTGTTTCAGGGTTTAGGGCAGTGCAGTGGTGTTCGGGCAGTGTAGGCGGTCGTGCTGGGGCTGGTGTTTCAGGGTTTAGGGCAGTGCAGTGGTGTTCGGGCAGTGTAGGGGGTCGTGCTGGGGCTGGTGTTTCAGGGTTTAGGGCAGTGCAGTGGTGCTCGGGCAGTGTAGGGGGTCATGCTGGGGGTGGTGTTTCAGGGTTTAGGGTAGTGCAGTGGTGTTCGGGCAGTGTAGGGGGTCGTGCTGGGGCTGGTGTTTCAAGGTTTAGGGCAGTGCAGTGGTGTTCGGGCAGTGTAGGGGGTCGTGCTGGGGCTGGTGTTTCAGGGTTTTGGGCAGAGCAGTGGTGTTTGGGCAGTGTAGAGGGTTGTGCTGGGGGTGGTGTTTCAGGGTTTAGGGCAGTGCAGTGGTGTTCGGGCAGTGTAGGGGGTCGTGCTGGGGGTGGTGTTTCAGGGTTTAGGGCAGTGGTGTTTGGGTAGTGTAGGGGGTCTTGCTGGGGGTGATGTTTCAGGGTTTAGGGCAGTGCAGTGGTGTTCGGGCAGTGTAGGGGGTCGTGCTCGGGGTGGTGTTTCAGGGTTTAGGGCAGTGCAGTGGTGTTCGGGCAGTGTAGGGGGTCGTGCTGGGGCTGGTGTTTCAAGGTTTAGGGCAGTGCAGTGGTGTTCGGGCAGTGTAGGGGGTCGTGCTGGGGCTGGTGTTTCAGGGTTTTGGGCAGAGCAGTGGTGTTTGGGCAGTGTAGAGGGTCGTGCTGGGGGTGATGTTTCAGGGTTTAGGGCAGTGCAGTGGTGTTCGGGCAGTGTAGGGGGTCGTGCTGGGGGTGGTGTTTCAGGGTTTAGGGCAGTGGTGTTTGGGTAGTGTAGGGGTCTTGCTGGGGGTGATGTTTCAGGGTTTAGGGCAGTGCAGTGGTGTTCGGGCAGTGTAGGGGGTCGTGCTGGGGGTGGTGTTTCAGGGTTTAGGGCAGTGCAGTGGTGTTCGGGCAGTGTAGGGGGTCGTGAAGGGGGTGGTGTTTCAGGGTTTAGGGCAGTGCAATGGTGTTCGGGCAGTGTAGGGGGTCGTGCTAGGGGTGGTGTTTCAGGGTTTTGGGCAGTGCAGTGGTGTTCGGGCAGTGTAGCGGGTCGTGCTGGGGGTAGTGTTTTAGGGTTTCGGGTAGTGCAGTGGTGCTTGTGTAGTGTAGGGGGTCGTGCTGGGGGTAGTGTTTTAGGGTTTAGGGTAGTGCAGTGGTGTTTGGGTAGTGTAGGGGGTCATGCTAGGGGTAGTGTTTTAGGGTTTAGGGTAGTGCAGTGGTGTTTGTTTAGTGTAGGGGGTCGTGCTGGGGTAGTGTTTTAGGGTTTAGGGTAGTGCAGTGGCGCTTGTGTAGTATAGGGGTCGTGCTGGGGGTAGTGTTTTAGGGTTTAGGGTAGTGCAGTGGTGTTTGTGTAGTGTAGGGGTCATGTTTTAGGGTAGTGCAGTGGTGTTTGGGTAGTATAGGGGTCGTGCTGGGGGTAGGTTTTTAGGGTTTAGGGTAGTGCAGTGGCGCTTGTGTAGTGTAGGGGGTCGTGCTGGGGGTAGTGTTTTAGGATTTAGGTTAGTGCAGTGGTGTGTGGGTAGTGTAGGGGGTCGTGCTGGGGTAGTGTTTTAGGGTTTAGGGTAGTGCAGTGGTGTTTGTGTAGTGTAGGGGGTCGTGCTGGGGGTTGTGTTTTAGGGTTTAGGGTAGTGCAGTGGTGTTTTTGTAGTGTAGGGTGGTCATGTTTTAAGATGCAACGCTCCAATACCTGACCAGTCTGCACTACATAAAACTGCAAAAAAACTAAAAATAAAAAGTGTTTTGCACACTTTTGTCATTGGGCTATATGTGGGCTACATTTGGGTAATATTTGTGCTACATTTGGGCTCTTTTTTCACTGGTGGCCATCTTGGAAGACTTCTTTGTTATGAAGTTTCTTAATTTTCTCATTTACTGCAGTCTCCTCAGTAGGAAATGCTTTCAGTTTTTTACTTTGATTCCATCAAGAAGGCATTCAGATGTGTCTCACATTTGCCATAAATTCAGAATGTTAGCACTCTAGTTGCTCATTAGATCACTGTAGTAAAGCTACTGCTCACCAGGGAGTTAACTGGAAATCTGCTGCTGGTATTGAAAGTGATTGTTTCAGTCTGCATGTCAGAATTTTCTAATAAAATAGAAGAGGATTTGAGATCTCACTTAAAACATGCCCTAATTTTTCTTTCTACAGCACTAACCATCATTTCTATTTCAAAAGAACCCCTCATTTTGTTCCTTTTTAAATTAAATGTTTTAAGTGTTACCGGTTTATTCCAATCAAGATGGCTTCAGGTGTGCCATACTTTTGTCATAAGTAAGGCTGTTAGCGCTCTAGTTGTTCTTTAGAACACTCTGGGAAGCTGCAGTAGAACACAAAGGCATCAACTGGCAGGCTGCTCCTGTTGAAATATAACAGGAAGATATTTGAGATCACACTTGAAACATGTCCTAATTTTTCTTTCTACAGCACTAACCATAATTTCTATGACAAAATGAACCCCCTCATTTTGTTCCTTTTTAAATTAAATGTTTTAAGTGTTACCAGTTTATTCCAATCAATATGGCTTCAGGTGTGCCATACTTTTGTCATAAGTAAGGCTGTTAGCACTCTAGTTGTTCTTTACAACACTCTGGGAAGCTGCAGTAGAACACAAAGGAATCAACTGACAGTCTCTGCCCTTGTTGGATGTACATGTTTTACTGAGGATGTCAGACTTCATTCTCACATGACTGAGAAAGATAATGTGAATTTACAGAAAATATGCTCTCATTTTAGCTTCTGGAGCACCTTCCAAAACTCTATGGGACAAGCATGTGAAAATAGTTTTCTCTCAAACATGATTCATGTTATCCCAGCAGAAGGTTTTTCACAGGGTAAAATCACCTTAGAACACACCACAATTCCTGAAATTAGTATGGTACCATCAACAAATGAATTCTAATGTAACTAAAGTCTGTTATCACCCTTTATAGTTCTCCTTTTGGTAACCCTCAAAATCTTTGATTCACTACAATGCATTTCAATGGGGTACTATCATGTATATTGGTCTCAAGATGGCTGCCAGCAATTCCAGGATGAAGTGCTGACAGCCAATCAGATCTCACAATGACATGTGTGGTTAGGCTCCGCCCAGATATATATGTGATTTTACTTTTGATTTTCTCAGGAACTACTGAACGGATTTACACCATTTAAGCAAAAGGCACGACACTGAACCAAGGGCTACCTCTTTGCCAAATTTGGTGTAATTCCGTTCAGCAGTTCGGGCTGTAGCTGCGACTAAAGGTTCCTATGGAAAAATGAATGGGGAAAACACGTTTTGGGACCCCCTTTTTCTCAGCCCCCGCTTGACGAATCACCCCAAGACTTTCAGGATAGGAGCGGACCAGAGCGCCCCAACAAGTTGGAAAGTTTCGCGAAGATTCGTCAACCGGCGCCAACGTTATTTCAAATAGAATGTTGCGGATTTCCTATGGAAAATAGGTCCTAACTATAACTATCTACTGGCGACCGCCAGTAGATAATAAATATTACCTACTGGCGGTCGCCAGTAGGTATTTATAGTTAGGACCTTGTTTCTATTCAAAAAGCGTTTTTTCTTTTGCCAATATCTTTGGCGCCATTTGACGAATCTTCGCAAAATTTTCCAAACTAATGACTAGCTCAGGTCAGCTCCTGTCTTGAAAGTTTGGGGGTGATTCGTCAAGCGGCGGCCGAGAAAAAAGGGGCGTCCCAAAACTCAATTTCCCCATGTTAATTTCCATAGGAATTTTGGAACAGGCTGCAGCCCGAACTGCTGAACGGAACTACACCAAATTTGGCAAAAAGGTAGCTCTTGGTTCAGAAAGTGCCCTTTTTTTAAATGGTGTAAATCCGTTCAGTAGTTGCTGAGAAATTCAAAAAATAAAAATATCGATATCTGAGCACCAAGAAGGATTCGCGAATCCTCCCGAGCACGAGCTTCATTTTGATTGGCTGCCAACACTCCAAACCATCGGTAACCGAGTCACAAGAAAACAGTTAAAAAAATTATAAAAAACAAGAAAAGGGGGCAGGGTAGAAACACCCTGAGCCCCTAGGCCTGCTCAGGGGGTCCCACAAGGACCCCCAGGGCCCAAAAATGCATTAAAAAAAAAAATTGTCTGTATTCGCGCTGGGTGCGCGAATCCGGCCGAGAAATTTTTAAAAAAACGAAGCGCTGCCTCCCACGCTTCCTTTTCTATAAACCCCCGGGTGGGCCAGGTCCTGGGGGCAATGTGCCATAAATTAGCGGTGGCCCGTGGGGGCCCCCCGCAGCCAAAGGCCCCGCCATCTCCCTGGGGCTTTATCCATTATGTGCGGGGGGCATGCAGCCCTCTGCAGTCCTGGGGACCGCCACCTCCCCGGGGCATTCATCATTATGGGCGGGGTAGACTCAGAGAAGACCGAAGTCTGCATCCTGGGCTCCACCTGGGAAGACTCCTGGTGGCCCACAGATCTTGGATACCCCCACACCCACAGACCATGCACAAAATCTCGGCATCATCTTGGACTCCTCCCTCATCATGAACTGCCAGATCAATGCCGTCTCATCATCCTGCTTCACCATGCTACACCTGCTCTGAAAGATCTTCAAGTGGATCCCTACTGAGTCCAGAAAAACAGCCACCCACGCACTCATCAGCAGCAGACTCGACTACAGCAACTCACTTTACGCTAGCATCAACCAGAAACTTCTCAAGAAACTACAGAGCTTCCAGAACACCTCTGTCAGACTCATCCTCAATATCCCCTGCCACAGCCACATTACCAACCACCTGAGAGACCTCCACTGGCTCCCAGTTCAAGCTCCTCACACACACCACAAAGCCCTACACGACGCGAGACCTGCATTCCTCAACCACCGCCTCGCATTCCACGTACCCACCAGAGACCTCTGCTCCGCACAAATGGCCCTGGCTGCCATCCCACGTAACCACAAGACCATGGTCGGGGGAAGATCCTTCTCCTACCTCGCAGCAAAGACCTGAAACACCCTGCCTCTCCACCTAAGGCAATCACTGTCACTGCCCCAATTCAGGAAGGACCTCAAGACCTGTCTCTTCGACTGAGCCACAGTGCCTGCAACAGATCAGCAGTCCCCTCCCAGCACCTTGAGACCCTTGCAGGTGAGTAGTCACGCTTTACAAGTCACTTGATTGATTATAAGTGGGTCACTGAGTAGCTGTGTGGGTGACTTAGTGGCTGTCTGAGTTGCTGTATTGGTGAGTGAGTGGGTGTGTCAGTGGCTGTATGGGTGGTGAGTGAGTGGCTGTATGGGTGGGTGAGTGGGTGTATCAGTGATGGTATGGGTGAGTGAGTGAGTGAGTGGATGTATGAATGGCTGTATGAGTAAGTGGCTGGGTGTGTAAGTGGCTGTATTGTTTTTTAAACTTTATTTATTGAGCTTTTTATGAGAAGCAACAAACATAAAGCGTACAATCGTTACAGACATATATATGCACCCTCTAGTAGTGTTTACATCCTTCACAAATGTGTCCTGATCAGTGCAGTGTAGATCATTACATTGTTAACATTCATATGTGAACATTATACCGAAGAATGGCAATAAAGTGGAATGTACATCACGTCGTCAACGTTAACAGGTATCCACATTACAAGTTTCAGTATACAACAGATATCTAAACTTTCAACAGTTTACCAGGGCCAAATCTGTTCATGGCTCAGTTGTAAACCCGTTCTCACGAAGTCTGGCAGGTATCATGAAGTGCATATCCCTCCCAAAGCTTTTGTGGCCCTATACAGTATTACCGTCATTGCCTCTGTCCCACATTTTTAACTGCTGTGTCTACTGGATGAGATAGTAGGTCAATTTTCAAAGGATCCCAAATATCTTTGGGACGTGATGTCATAGGGAGCAGTTCAGCATAATTAATCATCTGTTCTTGACAGAATATTAAATCTTTGATCCAGCCTTTGAACTTGGGAGCTCTTCCTCGCCCCCATCTACATGCAGTCTTGCATTTGGCCATCAATAGTGCCAGGGCGACGTATCTGCGAGAGGGTTTGTCTATGAGTTCAGTGTATCCCAATAACGCCAGTATTGGAGACATTGCCCATGTCAATGATGTCATCTGTTCCAGAGCTTCAAAGATCTGTCGCCATGACTTTCCTGAACCCTGTCTCTTGTAACAACTGTATGCGTGGGTGATACATCAGTGGAAGCAGTGGTGAGTAAAGCATAGGGGCCTGTAGCAGTTTCATAATACGTCTCCAGGAGGTCACCGTACATGTGATCGTCGTGGTGTCTTTGTCACAAGGCTGGGGGACGCTGCACACCATGCCTTCCAAAAGGATAGGATCTGCGAGCCATTGCTCCACTGCTATTTGTGGCATGTATCTGGGTGGGTGAAACCAGTAGTAAGCATAATGAGCCTGGGCACATATGTAGTATAATTCGAGGTTTGGGACATTAAACCCACCGTGAGAGTATGGTCTGGTAATTATGTCCCATTGTAGTCATGGTTGCTTGCCTCCCCATGTCAATCTGATCATTTCAGAACGTAAAGCAGTGAAGAAGTGCCTACCTGGGTAGTATGGTATGTTCATGAATAAGTATAGTAACTGCGAGAGAACCACCATTTTGATTAGTGAGGTGCGTCCCGCCATAGATAACGGCAGAGAGATCCATCGTGTGACACAGCTCGTGATGTGTTCTAATGCCCTACCATAATTAAGGCGCATTAACTCCTCCCTATCCCTGGTGATGCGAATACCCAGATACTTTACTTCAGAGTTACACCACTCTATAATAAAGTCCAGTGAGAACTGTGTGGCCGCAGAGGTGAGAGGGAATATTTGTGACTTCCCCAGTTTATGTGGATCCCCGAGAGTCTCCCAAAAATAATGAATTCCCTCAAGATAGGATTTAAGTTTTGCTGCGGGTCTCTGATATACAGGGTGATGTCATCTGCATAGAGGGAGATGAGCACCTGGCGCATGGGACATCGTAAGACTTTATCCTGATAATGCTGCCGCAGTTTAGCCATAAGAGGCTTAATTGCCAGCGCAAAAAGTAAGGGGATAGCGGGCACCCCTGCCTAGTACCTCTGGTGATTGGGAAGGGCGGAGACATCTGTCCATTAATTAAAACTTTGGCAGTTGGAGATTTATATAGCAGGCCTACCCAAGACAAGAACCCTATAGGCATTCCCATGCGTTGCAGTATTCCCAGTAAGTCGTCCCATTCTACTGAGTCAAAAGCTTTTGTGGCGTCTAGGAAGACTGCCACAAGCGCCAAATCAAGATCTACGTTTTTTAATATGGAAAAGAAGGTACGGAGGTTGTGGGAGGTCACCCGCCCTGGAATAAAGCCCGCCTGGTCGGGGAGGACCAGTTTTTCCATCAACAAATTTAACCTATTGGCCAGTATCTTAGCCAAAATTTTAGCGTCATTGTTGATAAGGGATAGCGGCCTGTAAGAGTCGCATTGATCCGCAGGTTTTCCTGGCTTTAACCGGGAGGTAATGAGCGCCTCTCTCATCGAGGGTGGGAGGATACCATTCGTTTGGGCAAATTCATAAACAGTTTTCAGGATGGGAGCTAATTGATCAATATATGCTTTATAAAAGTCTATGGGGAGACCATCTAGGCCTGGGGCTTTACCGGATTTCATATGCATGATAGCCTCGCGTATTTCGTCCTCCTCAAAGGGGGCAGCCAGGAATTCCCTCTGTGAGTTTCCCAGCCACCCTAGGGCCACATCATCCAGGTAGCTGGCCAGATCAAGTGGGCCTCGTCTAGTAGTAGAGTACAGCGTAGAGTAATGGGTGGTGAACGCGGCCAGTATATCAGCATTATCCCTGCACTGAGCACCGTCAGGACCTGTAAGTTCTAATACATAACTAGAGAAGCGAGGTTTGCGGATCGCTTCCGCTAGGGCTCTGCCCGGTCGCTCTCCCTCCCCATATCTGCAGGCCACCCAGTGTTTGCCCCTAAATCGAACCTCACGTTCTGCTGTCTCCTTGTATTCCGAGAGTTTTTCCCGGAAGTCACGTTGGGTCACCCCGTCTGCGCCAGTAGCAAGTAGGGTCTCCAGTCCCTTCAGTTCACCCTCCAATTTCTTCAAGGTACCCTGAATGTCACATAGAACTCCTGAGCTTTTAGAAATGCGAAAACCTCGAATTGTGACCTTAAAGGCCTCCCAAACCGTCTAAACACCCTTCAACGGATCCCAGATTTCTCTGAAAGAAATCTGCGATTTCCTACCGTAGTTCACTGCGAATCGCTGTATCCAGTAGAGTGAGAGATGTTAGTCTCCAGCTTCTAGGGGATGCATCTAAACCTGGAGGGGTCAGCGACAATCGAACAGGAGAGTGATCAGAGTATGTTCTTGCCAAATGTTCCACTGAGGCGATCGAGGGGCCCAGGCCGCGAGATACCAGATAATAGTCCAATCTAGCCCAAGATTCGTGCAGTGCTGTGTAATGTGTGCCTTCAGTTTTATGTGGGTGGATATGGCGCCATGCGTCTAGCCACCATGTCCCGTAACAGCTTATGTGATCTAGTGTAGTGATGCGGTGCCGGATTAGATCTATCCATCGCTGGATTTAAAGTAGTGTTAAAATCTCCCCCCATACTATATGAGTAGAGCCTATTTCCAGGATTTTCCCCCAAAGTGTGGCGAAGAAGTCAGGGTCGTGCACGTTGGGCCCATAGCAGCAGACCAATGTGGCGGATACTGAACCTAACCTGCCCCAAACCATGCAGTAGCGCCCTTGCTGATCTTGCGCCGTGCCGGCAGGGGTAAATGGAGTGTGCTTTTTTATAAGTATTACTGTCCCTCTGGAGTATGAGGAATATGAGGAGAATATCCTGTGACCCGCCCACTTATAAGCAAATGAAGGGGAATGGCGGAGGTCCAAGTGAGTTTCCTAAAGCATTGCGACCTGGACATGATGGCGGTCCAGGTATGCTAGAACCTGTCTACGTTTGCGTGGGTTGCCTAATCCTCTGACATTCCACGTTAGAAAATGTAATTTCTGAGTAGCTTCCGAGCGAGCCATATAAGAAATTGCAGTCTAATGTAAAAAGTGGTGTGAGATCTACATCTGCAAATCTGGTACAATACATGCAATAAAGATTCCGTCTGTACTTTGCTCTCTTTTGTTTCGTTCCCCATTAACAGACCCGTCCCTCCCCCACCCACTGTAGCATCCCAAACATGCCATAATGAACATTCCCTTCCCCACCCACATTGCCCAAAACAACAAAAACATCCTGCATTTTAATCTTCAGTAAGGGGGATCGCCCTTAGGGGGGACTCCTAGGTACATATACGGTTACACCCTCCCCTCCGAGTTGCAGGGTAGTTAATAAACAAACCCGTCGGGGACAGGGGTGCCCGGTGCTACGTGTCATACATTCCAAGGAAGGCACTTATCTGTTCATGATGCTCCAGACACTGCCCCCCGCCGAGACTGCACGTCAGTGTTCTATTGTCCCTACATAAGGCAGGAGGTGGAGTCCGCGGCTGGATGGAAAGGAGAAGGTGAAGCATTGCACCGGTCACATGAGGCACCCAGCGAGCAAGATGGAGTTTGTACTATTCCATGGCCGGGGACGACGATCTCGGTGACAGTTCCTGTGTGGTGCGGGAATTATTTGGCTATTTGATGCGCTTCAAGAAGTCGTCTACTTGCTGTGTAGTAGTGAAGAAATGTTGTTTGCCTTGGTGTGTCACTCGTAGTCTAGCCGGATACATTAGTGCATAATCTATTTGCGCCTGGCGAAGTTTTTGCTTGGCTGGAATGAATTTCCGCCATTCTTCCTGGACGGTGGCCGTGAAGTCGGGGTAGAGGGTGAAAGCATTCCCCTCAAACGTGAGTTTTCTCTTTTCCCGCGCTGTTTTGAGTGCCACATCGCGGTCGAGGTAATTGAGCAGCCTCGCGATGATTGGACAAGGCGTGCTTCCTGGTGGAGGTTTGGGGCCCAGGGAGCGGTGCGCCCGTTCAACTATGAATTATGAGGATAAAGATTCAGCGTCAATTGTTTCGCGCAGCAGCCTCTCTATAAATTCTTCCATTCGGCCTGTATTGGTACTCTCGGGGATGCCAATTACGCGTATATTGTTTCGTCTGCTGCGCGCCTCGAGGTCTTCATTCTTGGCAGCGATGACTCTAAGTAGTTTGTCCATCTGTGCCATTTGTTTTTGCATTTTCGACGTGTTATCTTCTGTGTCGGAGATGCGACGTTCGTTCTCTTTTATGCGCTCATCATGTTTGTCCAACTTATGGACAATGGCGTCCATACGAGTGTTCATTGTATCCATTTTACATTCTATGGAGGCGAGGCTTTGTCTCATTGCCAGTAGGAGTTCTTTCACGTCTTCTTCTTGCAGTTGCGCCGACCCCTGTGTTTGTTCTTCACTAGTGTGGTCAGGATCCTCCTGTTGTGAGCGGGTACCTTTTTTAGCCTCAAATGGCAGCCGAGTTTGCTTCGCCTCGGCCTTCCCCATTCTAAGGATCGTATTCTACTGTGTCAGCGTATGTTCTGGAGACGACAGGCAACTACCTCCGCGTGTCCAATATTAAAGAGGAGTGCTTCCGCACTGGGCACCTAGAGGGGCCTCCAAAGATGCTGCTTCTGATATCGCCAGCGGTGCCTTTTCCCCCGCCGCAGGCCAACCAAGCATAGAGAAGGTTAATAAATCAAATAGACCACTGTCACTTTTTTCTGGTGCAAGGTACACAATCGTGTGTACATGACATCAGTGCACAGTCAGGGCAAATTCGTTTCCACAGCGCTCAATGCACTGTTCTTATTCTGTCCAAAACCAATCTGGAGGTAGCCTGCAACCCAGGGGCGGCCTTGCTGCAGAAACTCTTTCCCCGTGCTCCCCCAACCTGCAAGGAGGGTATGCGTGGGCTTTACATGTAGTGCCTGTGGGACCGCCAAGGAGTATGCTGAGCAGGCTTCACGGGTAACGAAGAGGCCGCACTCAAGTGACCCACCAGCAAGCGGCCCATTCAGCGATTCTGCTGACCCCTGCAGATACAAGACGGGGGGATCAGCAGGGTATCAAAGTCACTTCTGGCCAGCAGTCTATCACAGGTCAGTGCGCGGGAGTCACCAGTTTCCCACGGGGCACACGCACCTCCAAAACGCTCGATGTGTTCTCTCCTGCATGGACGTAATTCGCTGGTAACACAGCTGCGGTCCCGCCGCAGTAATCCTGTCCCTGTGCTCCCCAAACCCACAAGGAAGGTCTGTGTGGGTCTTGCGTGAGGTGTCAGTATTCTCACCAAGGTATATGCTGAGCGGGCCCCGTGGGCATCAAAGGGGCCGCGCGCGAGCACCCGCAAGCGGTATATGCGGTTATCCCGGTGTTCCCTGCAGCCGCAGGACGGGAGGTTCAGCAGGGGATAAAAGTCACTCCAGGCCACCAGTCTATAGTATGGGAGTGCGCGGGAGGCGACAGGCTCTCGTGAAGGCATATCTTGAGCGCACTCACCGCCACCTCTCCGCAACACCGCGAGTCCCAGCCAGATCAGGCGCTCGGCCTAGCTTCCACATGGGCGCCGCGACGCTCACGTATTTCAATCCGCCCATGCTGAAACTAGGCGCGCCAGGCTGCGCCATTGGCGTAACTTCGGGGGAGCCTCTGCACCGGACAGCAGCGGTCAGGAGCCTCTGCAACAGCTCCACAAGGCTACCTGGTCATATACTTCACCCCGATGTTATGGATCTCTTCTTAGGACCTCCTGGGCAGGATAAATGCACAGATTAATGGCCCGAGCTGCAGGAGCCTCACAGCAGTGCGGCCATGTTGCTCGTGCGCCACCTAGTGCCCCCATGTCAACTGACATTTTTCCTCACATGCAGCCAGTTCAACATGCACCACGTTCTCTGAGGTAAACATCGACATGGCACAACCATCTTCCTCACTTTCACTTAATATTGAGGCGGAAGAACTGTTTGAAGATGATTTAGATAGCAAGTCGACTTCGTTCTAGTGTGGGGTTGTCTCCACTGTGATGTCGCTGCTTGGCTCATCCTTGACATTTATCAAACTGCTATACATATACCTGTTTGGAACATGTAAAATAGATTTCATTCAAGCCCTCAAGTGCCTGCACTGTGATGAGTTACTAGTGCATGTCAGATATGTAAATTGACAAATAAACAGTTTCCTAATGTAAACATCCAGTATATACCTTGACCCAGAATAGATTCAAGTATGAGCATGTGTTTGTGTGTATGTGTCAATGGCTGGATGCTGAGAAGGTCTTTTGAGTCCCTCTTCTTGATTGCCCATGGGAAGTGTGGACTCTTCTCAGTGGCTGCTATGCCACCCCGTACAGAATAGCATTTGTGAAAGGTGTTTGGTCTCTCTTTACCCCACAGAAGGGAAAAAAACATAGAGGCAATGTTATAGAATTGAAGAAATCAATAAGGCACCCAAACTACTTTTGACATCAGGAAGGAAGGAAGAGCCAGGCGAGAATCCAAATAAATAAATACAGAAGAAGATCAATCTGCTGAAAGCAAAAATCTAGGTACAACAGTAATAGGAAGGAGTGAGAACGTAATAAAAAAGAATGAATACAAATGCATAGCAACTCATGTTTCCTCGCATGACTGTCCTCCTCAATATGATTAAACAGGAACTGACATCATAAGATAGCATTGAATTCCATCTTACCTGGGATTTGAAATCTTGACTTAATGTTCTGTGGTCCAATCCACCACCTTGTGAAGGAGTGGTTATAAGGCTGTGTCCACTCCTCTTTTCAGATATTCATGGCATTTTTTCCTATTGAAGAAAAAGCCTAAGTACATCTTCCATTCCAAACTGGATTCCAATATCTCAGTGCCGCAGCTTTGATGCCTGGCACTCCAGGAGACTCCATGGATTACCCTCCAAGTAATCATGATCGCAGAGATGCAGAGACAGCAGTAGGAGTGTTAAGAGTTAACTGAGTGTGATGTTCCAGAAACACTACCGGGCCTGCAGCGAGATGAGCCATTCTTCATTTCTTGAATGCATGCAACTTTGGTAAGATCGTGGCATATGCTCTTTGGCACAGATGCAACAGAACACTCTGTGTTTGTGTGTGTGTGTGTAGATGTGTTTGTGTGTGCATATGTCTATGTGTGTATGTATGGACCCTTATTAACATCTCCATGGGTATTTGATTAACATTGTTATGTAGTCTAAGCCTGTTTTATGGGTCTATTGACAGATGCCCACAGTGCTTGTGTAGGTATGGGTGTGTACTAGTGTGTGAGCATGGTACTCATAAAGATCCAAAGAAAATCAAGGATTTACCCATAGTGTTCCCTCAATGAATGATACTATGCAGGTATAACATTGCTTCCAAAAAGGTAAGTAGCTGTTCATTTCTCACAACAGAGCCTATATTCATTAGTAGTTTACTGTTCTTGTGTTTATGAGTATGTTTACTGTTGAAGATTTGGCTTTTATTAATAAGTGAATGCTTTGGATTTGCTAATTTTCTCATTCATAATTTTGCTTTTTGTACTATTTTAATAGAAATATTTCCCATAGATCAATGTACTGTGAAATAAAATGAAGTGGAAAGTAGCATAGGTACAGTATTCCAAATTGAAAAAATAGAAGCTGAAGTTCCCTATAAATTGTATGCTCCTTTATAAATCTGATAATTTTTATTTGATAGTTAATTAAAACCATTCAAATTATTTAAAACATACATTCCTCAATGCCTTTGATAACATTTAGGCAATAAAATGATTTCAACAGCTTATTTCCATCTGTTCAAGGGCAACAGTTAAACATATCGTGCACAGTGGAGGGTTGCGGTCTGCCGGCGGGCCCAGCTTTTAGTTTATGAGGCTTGCAACGGACGTTCGCGAGGCTGTGGGGTCGGGTAGGGAGGAACCGGAAACGCATGGTGTACTGCGCTCACTGATCACCTTGGGCACTGCGAGGCACCAAATCAAGTGGCGACGCCTCGCTGGCCCCCTGATGCCGCTCTGGGGACAATGGGAAAGGAATCTGGGGAGGGACTTCACAGATATAGAGTGGAGAAAGAGGCTTGAATCCCCCAAGAAAATATCCGCAACACGCTGACTGAAGAACATTCAGTTTAACTATGTACACATGACATAGCACCTGGATCTTTGTTGCCTTTGGGGAAACCGCGGTGATGCCACGATGCCCCCATGGAAGATGTAGACTTTCTGCATATGACCTGGGAATGTGGGATTGTGCAGGTCTTTTGGCCGGGAGGTTCTCTCCCAACTTAATAGCACTTTGGGGCCGGCGTTAAATTACACCGCAGCAATCTGCTTGCTTCGGGCTCTTCCCTAGACCCCCAAACGTGGGTAGGCAATAGGTTCATTGGATCTGGTTCTCTTGCATTGGCTAGAAGGTGTGTAGCAATCACGTGGAAAGCACCCATGGGGCCACAGGTAACAGTGTGGCGGAGGAAGTGACCAACTGGGCCAGAGCGGAAGAGAGCGCTGCGTAAAGAAGGACCAGGAGGTGGGTGGGCCGGCTCCCCATAGCTGAACAATGGAGGGATGTTTTGCAGGAGTTGGGAATGTCCCGAGCACCCCAGATAGTACTGAGGAGAGGAATCCCCCACGACAGCTTAGCATAAAGCAGTGAATTGAGCATGCCAGATGGCATGATGGGTTACAGGACGGTTTTCCTGTGGGCCCCCACCTGTATGCAGTGAAGGATATTGGTGTTGGCTGGGACTACGCCTGAGTCATGAGTTGGATGCGCGCGGATGCCCTGCGGTGGTTGGGTCTTGGTGTTTCTCTCCCTCCTTCATTGGTCCCTAGCCTTTTTGCTTGTCTTACTTGAGTCCCCCGTGGCCTTCCCACACTCTCGGCTGGTTTTTATAATACGTCATAGTCCTATTCAGGGACAGAGCCACACTGGACCTTGGCAGGCAGATTGAAACCTTGCTTTTTGTTTCTTCACCTTGTTTGATAAAGCGTATATATATATGATGTTAAGAGGACCACAGGCGCCGCACACACAGGCATAGATACTCCCAGGGGCGAATGTAACCATGCCATTTCATGTAGTCATATGGGATTGGGGATGGTTATTCTAAAGATAGACTCTGTAATGATAGGAAAGTACAATGTTTATTGGTGGGAATGCCACTGGTAGTATCCCCACCTGAAAATACACCCGGGACATCGAGGGTTTCACGAATGTACTGGAAACTGATGTTATCCCCTAGTATGAAAGTATATGTGTATCACAAATGAGCGATAATTGTACGCTCAACAACTGTTTAATGAAATGCCAATAAAATATATACAAAAAAACATATCGGTACAGTGCGATTGAGATCTCATGCCTCCTAAGCCCATCTGAGGCACTAAATCAAATTACGGGTTCCACCCAGGTCTGTGGGACCACTGAACAGGCTATCAATGTAAATCTACTTATGGGAATATATGTGATTATTAAAGGAGGCAGTTTGTTTTTAGCATTTGCAGTTTTACCTTCAGCATTTGATTTTGTGGTGCAGATAATTATGGTTGGATCATGGTTAGTATGGAGTAAACTTCCTTGAGACTTATATGCACTGGGCCGGGCAGAGTTCGTTACGGCCTGAAGGATCAATCACCGCTCCTTTGCTAAAGAAAGGAGTGCGCCAAGGATCGTACTAGCCCCATTTTGTTTAAACTTTATCTTAATAGTTTAGGCAGTACCCTTGTAAATAAGTGCTCTGATTTAGCGCCAGTATGACAGATGTCCGATCCCGGCACTTTTATATGCAACAACGCTGTAACTATCGGCTTGTACCCCATTATGGCTACAGCGAGCAATGGATGAATTTGCCCAGTTCCATGCAGGGTCTGGGTTTAAAAATTAACATCAGTAAAACATTCATCAAGAAACTTGTGACTAGGTCCACAAATTGTCAAGACATTTTTATAGAGGGCTCTGAATTCTGTTCACACCTACATTTTCTTATTTAGGTATTTTATTGTAACAAAGATGGGAGTTGGTCCCTTTCAATTAAGTCAAGGAGGCTCCAATTGCGTCAAAGCACTACGCCTTGCTGGTTTGCCAGAAAACTGAGCATAAACATCAGAGGAAATGACATCCCTTATAAGGCCAAATGTAGACCAGACTTTGCCATGTATGGGTCCAAGCTTTGAGGATATGCAAATGTCGAATTACTACAGCGTGCGAAGATTTATTTTTAAGGAACCTCCTTGCTCTTCCAAAAAGCTGTTCCACTTACGCCTGTCACTCAGAACTGGGAGGTTCCATATCTAACAGATGTGATTATGATTCAGCCAGTTTTGCTCTGGCACAAAGATATGGTCCTCGAACACACTCGCGCTTAATCGCTCTATTATAGAGGACTGTCTCAGATCTACATCCGTTACTAAAAATCCCCTGGCTCAGATTTGTGCGTGACTTTTTGTGTAGACATTACCTTAGGTTTTGACCACCGGAGCTTTCGCCAGCAATCAAGGAAAAGCTCTTAAATTAAATGTTTATCCTTTTAGAGGATTTGAGGCTATCCACTGAGATCATTAAACCCTCGGTTTGGAAGAGACCAAGACTAATTCTGACCAGTGATGGAGCAAGGACTCACAATGAGACTTGCTGAGCTAACTCTCTCACAGTGAGAGGATGTAGCCTTCACGGTTAGAACGCTTCGACCTCAGCTGGGAACCGGGTTCGAGTCTCGGCTAACGTCGCTCAACATCCTGTGATTCTGGGCAAATCACTTAATCTCCTGTGCCTAACAAAAATGAATGTGTCCTCATGTAACGCAACTGGTGCTCATGTAAAGTGCTCTGATACCCGATTTCTCGGGTCTAGTTCGCGCTATATAAAACTCTATAAAAAAAAAAAAGTATTAATTAATTTGTACTAAAACCTTGTAATGTCTTTATTAATAATGTGCAACACAAACATATTTTATCTAGAAGATGCTTGCCTATGTGTTTTCCACTAATAAGTAATCCTTGTCTAATCCAAAATGGCCGCTAAAAGCGGGAATTCTACTGCGCATGTGTCAACCATGTCACATGGTATGACGTCTTTCTTTGCTTGGAGGGAATCTTTTGCTCCTGCGCAGTGTATGCTAAAATGGCCGCTTTAATGTTCTCACATGCTAAAGCTTTCGCATTGCTGCAATTAATAATGTGGTATTCTAAAGCTACTAATGCGGGATAGTACATTTATAAATAAATGGGATTAGGGTAGAAGTAGGAGGTATACAGTGAAAACATTTATTTTTGATTTTAATATGTTTCTTCTTTGATTTTCTATTAGTTCGTAAAGTGGGCCTGGGTTGGCTAAACAGCAGCACGAGAGTCATGTGACCTGCGCATGCGCTCTGAAAACTAACAAAGCGAAGTGATGAAGTCAACTTGGAGGATGTCCAAGGACATGACCCGCTGATCACCTTCAGAGTTCAACTAAATGTCCTACGAAATGATACATTTTGTATATATTTTGTATTAATATTGGTGTGAAACGGGTGGGAAATAAAGCAAATGTATTAATTGAGAGGGGCGGGATGCTAAAACAATGGGCTTAAGAAAATTGAACTAAAATTGACATGGTGTGAGGATCAACCCCCTGTCCCTGTCCAATCAGAATTAGTGGGCCCATAATTTTGAAACATTAATGGGAGGTACATGGGCATAATAGATATAGAATTAGCTAATTAGTTAGCAGAGAGAGGCGTAGCGCGCTTAGGAGCAGCAGAGAGGAGCTCAGCACGCAGACGAACATAGATGCTGTTGCAGACAGACAGAGACTGACCCGCTGTCCGAAGAGGTCGTGAGGTGGGGGCGGCGGACCGTATTAGAGGGAGACGTGGAAGAACCACGAGGAGGAACGAAGTGTCAGAGAGGGGAACGACACAGGCGTCGTTGGTAGAGAGGTCATCTATCCTGTCCTGAACCTGGTCCGGAGGTCTTGGTCTTCATCCTTTTTTGGGGACCCTCTTTCCAACTCCTTGGCCAAGGGGTTTGGTTTTCACACCATTAGGTAACTATGAATGCGTAATCTTTAGTTTGTACTGCTGTCTCTATCTTCTCCTTTCTGAGGGACCGTCATTTGTGATTAATAGGTAACTATATAGTGTGCTTCCTCCTTGATATGCGACCAAGTATTATGTGGTTTGTATTTTACTCTGCTAAATATTTTAGATACACATTTTAAAAAGTTCTTGAGTCAGTGGTTATTTCAGGTGTTTTAATGGAATTACGTTTTGTATGATCTCATATCAAACCCAGTTATCAAAGGTCCATTGGTAAGTCATTACTCTTCAATCAGAAAAGGTAATTGGTAGCAGGGATTTTGATAAAGAGTACAACTGACTCCCACCAGCGGTGATTGCTAGTTAGTGTGAATGAATGGGCCCAGGTGAGTATTTAGTGTATGAATGCTTGTTGCTAGTAACCCGCTGGATCAGTTTTCTGGCTATCAGAGGATGGTTATACTTTGTTAATTGGGTAATGAGAATTTTATTTTTATGAACTAACATCCGTTTTAAAAAAGTTTTGTTTTATGTTGTCTAGAAATCCCCGGGGAATTTGAATAGCGCATGGTAAGTGGAAACCATACTGCAGTGAGGTTATCTGTCAGGCAGAAATAGTACTGAAAAGTTAAGCAGGGCTATCAGTACTTGTTAGGGACTCTGTGTGTGTATGAGTGACAGCAAAAGAATACGCTGGTGAAATTTTGATGTTATATCACCTAGAAAGGGTAACATTGAAGGAGTAGCAGGTATTTCTGAAGCTTACGTGAAGAGTAAACGGAAGGGTTTTACTCGTAGTGTATGTCTAGTAAACGGAAAGGTTTTACTAAGTGTGAGAAAATCTATCCTTTAATTTAGGGAAACTGACAAGATAGCGAATGTTTTATGTTGTTACTGAATTTTAAAGTAAAGTGTTGAGGAATTAAAGTTTGCGTACGGTTTTTGTAAAGGGAGGGTCAGCTGCCGGAGTAGAAGCTGACGTCACAAGCGCTGCGCTGAGATTGGCTGAAACACCGGGCGTGAAACGAGTCTTGTAAAGGAGGGGTCAGTAGTCAGGAGTAATACTGACGACACAGGTGCCGCGCTGGGATTGGTCGGGACAGCGAGGGACAGAGAAGCGCAGATTGTAAAGGAGGGGTTGTCAGATAGAGTGAATAGACGTCACAGAAAACCCGCGCTAGGATTGGTTCCGAGACAACTGTTAGCTGGAATTTGATTGGTTGTCAGAATAGAAGTTGAAATATTAGTGGACAGTGGAGATTGTATGTGGAAACACGATCCGACTTTGATAGGAACACGTCCAGACAGAAGATTTTTAGGTTTTGCAGAATATAATTCAATACATAGATATTTACCCAAAATGTACGGAGAAAAGAGAAAATTGTCATTCTTACAAAAGATTAAAAATTATTTTAAGAAGGATAAGTAAATCAAAACTAGGGAAGGAATTCTCATTCCACCAGCAAAAACGCCCGCCTCATTCATGATGATGGAGAGGGGTTATCATACTTGTGTGTGGTTAGAAAATTGGATAGAATATACAAAAGATGACGGAGTACTAGCTTTCCCAGAGAATGGTACTTTCAATGGGAGAATTCTTCAAAATTTAAGAATGAGAATGAATGAATTAGAACCCAGACCAAGATTAACGCAGTACGAAGCCCTAGAAGAATGGGAGACAGAAGCATTTGAACATGATAGACCCAGGAGCAATAGGGGCTATAGAGGATTTTTCCCTAGATACCAGAATGGGACAAGAGAAAGTCAGATGAAACAGTGGAGACGAGCGATGATTAGCTGAGGGTTTGTATCCAGTATTTATGGCTGATGAGCAGCTAGGGAGCAAATGCAAAGAAAAGACTAAACACATGACAGGGTTTGGAGAATCCGAAGATGAATTCATGGAAGAAATATTAAAGAACCCTCCACCATACCAGGAAGAGTTGGGTGGATGTTCCCAAGTGCACCTGTTTTGAGAACACCGTTAGTACCTCGAGTACTGCATAATCCACCAGTTAATAGAGTACTTCAGGATAAGGAAAAAGAGGCTTTAGACAGAAACAGAGCAGAATTAATACAGAAAATAACACAGTTGAATGTACATCCTGAATCCCTGACTATACCTGTAACCATTGGTCCCGTGGTTCCTTTATACGGCGACAAAGTAAATTGCCCAACGCCTCTAGCTATGACTACACCTATGGATATTCCTAAACATGAAGCTATAATAATTGATGATCATATCAGTGACTGTGAATCCATGATTTCACTAATGGATTTGCCTATTCGAGAATCCGCAAATAGCACTCCCAGGAGAACCACACCTGGTTGCTCAAAGGATGTAAATATAATAACATCTTCAGGAACTAAAAGTGCAACAGTAGTAACTCCAGAAGACTTAGAAAGATGGGCACAAGGAGTAGACAGACAGAGTTCACCCCCAAAGATCTTGGACATTTATAAACTAAAAGTCGAGTTAGAAGAAATGATAGCAGGCAACGTGGGAGTAGATCGTTTAAATACCTACAATGAACGAAGAACTATTGTTCATATGTAGGAGCATAACCAGAAATGTAAAAATATTCCATGAAAAGTTAACGGATTTGGCCTCAGAGATGGGAATTGAAATAAGGAAGTCAAAAGTGTTGCAAAGACCATATAGAGCAGAATTTACTGACAAAGACTTAGAAAATATGAATACATCTGGTAGAAAATTACAAGTTAAAGAATGAATGACAGTCTTACAGAAATGGGGAGAATTGGATAGATGGAGAACTAGATGGACAAAGAAAAAGGAAGAAGCACGTTCGAATAGAATGACATCTGAGTATTTATTGAAGGAAACAGGAAAGGTGGAACAGATGTACCCAATGCGAGAGGTTCCAGGAAGAGGCTATGTCCATGTCCCTTGGAGTAGGCAAGACATTTTGTCATTTACAAATGATTTTCCCAAAGTTGAGAGAAAAACCAATCGAATGGTACAAGCAGGTTGAGAGGTTTGTGAAGGTTTCAAAGGTTTTGTTAAAGGACCTAGATGGTTTGTTTGACATAGTGGTACCTGCCGATTTATGGACAGACTGTAAAATTACAATCGACTGGCCTAGTGAAAGAATATCCTAGGGATCCAAAGACAGGTGCCCCATCAAATGATGTGATGAAAAAGTATCACCAGGTAATAACTTATTTGAAAGGGAAAATACCACCAAGAGAAACAGATTGGGTGAAAATAGACAGAACAACCCAAGAAGCAAATGAATCGGTACATGCCTACTATGAACGTTTATTACAGGTGTTCAAACAGTATAGCGGTTTGAAGATATTGGAGACAAAAATATGAGTCAGTTTGTCTATCGATTTGTTTATGGTCTAAAACCAGAGATTTGTCAGATGATTAAGCAACATATGTTATGTTGGCAGGAAAGCCTATCGATGAGATTTTGAAATATGCTAAATATTGTGGGGATGACATTGAGGATAGACACAAGAAACTACAAGAAAAGTGATGTGGGCTCAAGTGAAAA
Organism: Calotriton arnoldi; assembly: GCA_963921515.1. Classification (NCBI taxonomy): domain Eukaryota; kingdom Metazoa; phylum Chordata; class Amphibia; order Caudata; family Salamandridae; genus Calotriton; species Calotriton arnoldi. Next base: position 3,474 of record CAWUFW010008952.1, on the reverse strand, counting down.
TGGCTGAGCGACAGGGAATTAATTTAGATAATCCAACAGAAAGTCAGGGAAAAGAATCTGGATCGAATGGTGACACAGGAAATGGTGGAAAGGTAAGAGGACGAATGAGTAGAGAAGAGGCTAAAAAACATTTCCTTGTCATGGATGCGGAAAGTTGAGGACATTGGAAGAACGAATGTAAAAGATTCAAAATAATAATGGCCCAAATCATAATTTAAATCCACAGACGCAGAATGACTCACACTGGGTGTAAGTCCTCAGAGTCAGTTGCTTCACCTGCCCCTATACAGGGTAATGTAAGCAGAGCAAAGCACGGTACAGGCGTCGGATATGCCTAAGGCAGGCCGCGTCCTGCGCCCGTCCTGAACTGGACCGCGCCCAGCACCAGAATCCCTGGGCCGCGCGCCCCGCTCCAGCCTCGGGCGGCCAGCCGATGCGATGCCACCACCTCCACGCTCTCAACCCGGACGGACGCACAACTGCTTCAAGGCCGCCCCGAAGCGCACCCATGGTCCCTTCACCTGCCGGGACTGCAGCTACACCAGCCTCAGAGCTGCCGAGCGCCCGCCAGAGGGACCTCAACCACCTCCGGTGCATCTACTGAACACCCGCTCCGCACGCAAACACGCCGTCGAGCTCTGGGACCTGCTCGACACATCAGCTCTCCGGACGTCGCCTTCCTGATAGAGACCTGGATGAGCGACTCCTCCGCCCCCGACATCGCCATAGCCATCCCAGACGGCTATAAGATCACCCGCAGGAGACCGCTATCAGCGCTCAAGGAGAGAGGAATCGCCATCGTCCACAAGAACACCATCAGGGTCTCGCGCCAGCACCGGCAACACTCTCCAGCACCGCGAACACATGCACTTCCAGATCCACACGGACCTAACACCACCCTTAGAGGCACCCTTGTCTACAGACCCCCTGGGCCCCGCCCCAGTTCAGCGACTCCACTCGCCCGACTTCATCAGCACGCACGCCCTGACCTCACCGACTACATCCTCCTCGGAGACCTGAACTTTCACCTGGAGAACAACAACGACAGCAACTCCACCACCCTGATCGACAGCCTCGCCAGCCTCGGCCTGAGCCAGCTCGTCCAACACCGACCCACTCCGCCGGCCACCACGCTTGACATCTTCTCCTCAAGCTCCCACGTCTCCTTCAGCCACACCACGGAACTCCTCTGGACCGACCACCGCTGCATCCATTTCACCTTCCAGAAACCCACCACACACCACCGCACCTAGCAAGATCCCACGCCGCTGCTGGAGCAAAGTCACGAAGACCAACTCCGGGCAGCCCTCGCTCTCAGCCCTCCCTCCCATCACATCCAACACCGCCGGCGCTGCCTGCAACCTCAGACGATGGATGGACGACTGTGCCAACACCCTCGCCCGCTGGAAAAGCTCCCTACAGCGGCACCACCAAAGAGCCAGCTGGTTCACCTCGGAACTCCCTAGCTTTCAAGCGTACCTGCCGGAAACTAGAGAAGAAATGGCACAGTGATAAGACACCGGACAGCCACACAGCCCACAAAGACGCCATCCGTAACCACCACCACCTCATCAGGGTCCGCCAAAGAGAATCTCTCCTTCAAAGACCGCCTCGACAACAACGCACACAACAGCAAGGGAGCTTTCCAACATCGTGAAGGAACTCTCCAATCCCAGCTCCAACACCAACGCGACATCCCGCCGTCGCAGCCCTGTCTGCGATTCCTCACCACCTTCTTTCACACTGCAAGATCGCCGACATCACGACAGCCTCAACACCCAGACAGCCCCAACTAAGATGGATCACCAGACCCGCCACACTATCGACCACGACCCCTGCCAGCCTGGGCCAGCGTGAACATCGAGGACACCATCAAGACCATGAGCACAATACACTCCGGCTCCCCGTCAGACCCTTTCCCGCACCACCATCTTCAACAAAGCCAGCAGCTCCACCGCACCCCACCTGTGCAACATCATCAATCTCTCCTTCGAGACGCGACCTTCCCAGAGGCTGGGCTCACACAGAGATCAACGCCCTGCTCAAAAAGCCCAGGCGGGACCCGAGGGCCTCCCAGAACTTCCGGCCCATCTCTCTGCTTCCGTTCCCAGCCAAGGTCATCGAGAAGATCGCCAACAAACAGCTAACCGATACCTCGAAGAAAACAGCATCCTGGACCCATCCCAATCAGGGTTCCGCAGCAACCACAGCACTGAGACTGCCCTCATCGCCGCCACCGACGACATCAGGATCCTGCTGGACAATGGTGAGACCGCAGCCCTCATCCTGCTGGACCCTCTCCGCCGCCTTCGACACTGTCTGCCACCGCACTCTAGCGCGCACGCCTCCACGACGCAGGGATCCGAGACAAGGCCCTGGAATGGACCACCTCCTTCCTCGACGGCAGAACCCAGAAGTCCGCCTCCCACCTTTCCGATCCGAAGCCTCCGAGATCATCTGCGGCGTACCCCAGGATCGTCCTCAGCCCAACACTGTTCAACATCTACATGGCCCCGCTCGCAGAGACGTCAGACAACACGACCTCAACACTATCTCCTACGCTGACGACACCTCAACTGATCCTCTCCCTCACCAAGGACCCCCTCGCCGCCAAAGCCCACCTCCATGAAGGAATGAAGGCCGTCGCCGATTGGATGAAGATCAGCCGACTAAAGCTGAACACGGACAAACGGAGGTCCTCATCCTCGGCTCCAACCCTCAGCCTGGGACGACTCCTGGTGGCCAACGACGCTGGGAGCAGCCCCGGCACCCACCGACCACGCACGCAACCTGGGAGTCATCCTCGACTCAACGCTCTCCATGGCCAAGCAAGTCAACGCAGTCTCCTCCTCCTGCTTCAACACCTCCGCATGCTTCGCAAGATCTACAGGTGGATCCCGACAGACACAGAAGAACAGTCACCCAGGCCCCTCGTCAGTAGCAGACTGGACTATGGGAACGCCCTCTACGCGGAGCCCCGGCCAAGCTCATCAAGCGACTGCAACGCACTACAAAACGCCTCCGCACGACCTGATCCTCGACGTACCACGCCACAGCCACATCACCCCCACCTGAGGAACCTGCACTGGCTCCCCGTCGACAGGAGGATCGCCTGCAAACTCCTCATCCACGCACACAAGGCACTCCACAAAACTGGCCCAGCCTACCTCAACAGACGACTCTTCTTCTACGTCCCCAACCGCCCAGCTCCGCTCCGCCGACCTCTCCTCGCCCCCGTCCCCGCATTCGAAGAACAACCACCGGCGGCAGATCCTTCTCACACCTCGCCGCCAAGACCTGGAACACCCTTCCACTAAGCCTACGACAGACCCAAGACCTGCTGACCTTCAGGAGGCTACTCAAGACCTGGCTGTTCGACCAGTAGCAACATCCCCCTTCTCCCTCTCCCCAGCGCCTTGAGACCCTCGCCGGGTAAGTAGTGCGCTCTACAAATTCTGTGATTGATTGATTGAT